>VXAY01000115.1:633037-676448 GCA_013399855.1 Oxyruncus cristatus
CACGCCCAGCCCCACCCAGCCCCGCCCTGGCGCCGCCGCCCTCGTGTCCGTGCGGGCGGCGGGCGCGCGCTGGGAACTAACGGGCGCCCCTGGCGTTTGCATGCAGTCATTGCATTCAGCAGATCCTGGAGGCCGTGCTGCACTGCCATCAGATGGGCGTGGTCCATCGCGACCTCAAGGTGAGTGCTGCTGCCCCGCCGCCCGCCCCGGAGCAGCGTCCCTTCCCAACAGGGCCTCCAGCAGCCGGAGCACAGGCGCTTCCCTCTTCTTCCTTTTGCCCTTTGGTTGGTTTGTTTCTAACTCGGCTCACCGGAGGAAGTGTGCTCCGGGCTGGCCGGTACCTGCCTGTACGGCACCTCTCGGCAGCGCCAGGGAGAACAGGAGGTGCTTGGCAAGCGTTGGGTGTATCCGGTGAATACACGCTCTTCCTCTGTGCCATCCCAGGCGTTTGGGCAGGGCATGGTGGGAGTTCTCCATCTCTCATCAGCGTAACTTGGAGTGCTTCTGGGAAGCACAGTGGCCTTTGCATGTCACGCATCTTAGTGACGGAAGGCCAGCTGCTCTGGGACTGCTGGCACAAAGAACTCTCTCTCCTCCAGGTAGTGGCTGGGCTACAGAACATCTTTAGAATGCGGGAATTTCTGCAGTGTTCTCACCACAGTCACCCGAGGAGTCCAGCTCCTTCCAGACAAACTTTAGCATTGGGATAGAAACTTCAGAAAGGAAACTCTTGTGTTGAGAAGAGCATTCCCCCTTTCTTAATTGTGTACTTGCCCAAATGGCTGGAGACGTCTGCTGCAGGAATGCTCTCTGCATTTAAATAGAGCTGGCATGGAAAGAAACAAGTCGAGATCATTTTCTTTTACTGTGAGGCTCAGAGAGACGAGGCTATCCCAGGGCTGGTAGTAAGCTCACCTTGTGGATAAGAGAAAGGACTTAATTTGGGTGCTTGGGCTTCACAATCCTCAAGGAAAAGAAGATTGTTTATTTTGAAATCAAACAGAAGTGCACTGTCTGAACTATCAGATCCTTTACGAAGGCAGAGAAAATGCGGTGTGTGGGCTAAGGCAGCAGAACACGCTAATCCCTTCTGGCACAGCTTCTTGGGCTCTTGTTTTCCTTTCTTGAATGAGTTATGGGGAGCAGGGATTTCCTCCTAGGACAGGAGCTTTCTAGTGGTTATCATTAGTAATAATGTTGGAATCAGAAAGCTGTCGTCTTCCTTGCCATCCCTCACTCCCAAATAAACAACCCTTATTTTACCTGAATGTATAAAGTCTCTGCTGTTGTCCTATGGGAACATGAAGGCTTCTGCTCCCTTTAAATGAAAGGCTTTCAAGTTTGTCCAGCTGCCCCAGCAATTTGTGTCCTCACCATACAGGCAGTACTATGCTTCCAGCGTCAAAAGGAATTTAAAAAACGGGATTGTAGCCATGCAAACTGACAGAATAAGGAACATTCTTTAGTACTTTTCATACATTCGCACAAAACAACTTTTTCTTTGGACATGCATGAAATCCAGCTGTTCCCTGCTCCAGACCATGTGTGGATTTTTTATTCTGTCAAATCCAGGATGAATTGAAAAAACAGTGAGAAAAAGTGTTTCTGCCAAGCTGTGGTGCCCAGTTTCATTTCTGAAAGTGAAAACTTGAGGAAGAAGAAAACCATCCTTCTTGTTACTACTTTGTGGCAAAAGTCAAAAAACCCAAAGACTGAAATGACAGACTGTGGTGAAATCCCAGCAGAACTCGGTGTGCCGAAGAGAAGATGCCAAGGCTCAAGACCAGAACTGCAAGACATGTAGAAGGTGGTTGTGGGCTGGCATGGATCCTCCAACCGCAAAACTTGATGGATTTTTTTCATTTTCCAATAACTCGGTCTACAATTTGATGGCGTATTTGGGGGCGGGGAGGGCAACGAGATGAGATTTTGGATTATCTCCTTTTATTTAACTTCCCTTCTATTGTAATTTAGTAGCAAGTGGAGAGGAGCTTTTGCAGCCTCTTATGAGCTGCAGAAATGCTGGTTGCTGCTCCGTTTGTAATCACTGGTGCAAGTCAGAATGGTGGTGGATCCCAGATCCAGAAGAAACCCAACCTGTCTTTAACAGCCAGTAAAAAGTGCACTTCCAGGTGGGAATTCCAGTTCTTGTCAGGCAGCAGCTTTGCTGCTTTTGTGAAACTCTGGGATTATGACCTTCTTGCCTCCCCCCAAAAAGCAGCTGCTCTAGTTACATTCAAGGACAAACACACAGAGCCATAAGTACTTGATGTCTTAAGGATTAAAGACCTTTGGAAAAACACGGCATAAATCAGGTTAATTTATTTGTAAGTAATTTTAGCAGTTAACACTGCTATTCTGCATGCTTGGCTGCGGCCCATCCCCTGGGAGCACAAGGTGACACCATTGAATCCAGAGTGTGAGTCCTGCGTGGCCCACGCCGGGCTGTTAATGTTTTCCGAGTAATTGCAGCCATTCCAAGTTAATGCATGATAATTAGACAGCGTGCCTCTCGTCAGCCTCAAATGACAGCTGCATGTTGGTTAAGTGCACCGTCCCACTCGGTGTTGTCCAAAGGGCTCTTGTCTTTGGCATGGGAATAAATCAGGAATTCTGGTGGAACGTACACCTGACAGTGGTGTTTCTGCAGAGCGCTGTGATTGGCAGAGCAAAGATGCAGAAAGGGATTAAAAAAACATCCCAAGGGGAAAAAAGAAACCAGCAGCAGCAAAAAAGCACAAAACTCCTGTTTTGAAGGAAATCTCTTTTTGGGAAGCGTTATGTGCTCGGTGGGGTAGTGCTCGTGTTCCATCCGAGGGGGTGAGGCTTTTCACTGCTTTTGGCATGCCTGAAGGTCATGAGCAAATAGGATCATCCATTGCTTTAAGAGGTTTATATAAGGAATTAATTGCTGTGAACTTCTCTCACTCTGAGAGGAATCTTTTCCGATCTATGTGACTGTACATTGAAATTAATGCTGTTAAATGGCACAGAGTGTGACATTGCTTAGATCAGTGTTTATGAACCTAGAGAAGAGTCCCCAGCTACGCACTCAGCGTGCCATATAATGTAGGTGAGGTGATTATTGATAATGTAAATGAATATAAAGATTGTATTACCTTATTCTCTCAGTTTTTTAAAAATATGGAAGTAGATCATCACGTAACTAGTGATGAAAGGTTTTTAGCGTTGCCTGTTCTATGACAGAGCAACAAAGGGACAAGTGAGGGAGTGAATTTCAGTAAATTGCTGGAAAAATGTGCCTTTACATTTTGATGTGAGGGTAAGAAACACCTTTAGACTAAAGAGTTTGTCAGGGCCAGTTGTGTTAATTAATACAAGTAGCACAGTGGCTGAGGTCTTAATTAGGCTCAAGCATATTTTACTGGATACCTGATATGTATTAAAGATAGCCTTTACTGAAAGAAGCTTATGATCTTAATTATTTCCAAACTCAGTACCTGCATGGGATTAACTGTAATCGCATAAATAGTCCCTTGGAAACGATATGATTGCTGCTGGATTTACCCAGAATACATACACGGGTTTGCAGGATCGGGTCCCCAGTGCCAGGCTGGATGTAGTGAAGTCCCTTATAGACTACTTCAAAAATTGCTTCTGAAAAGTCACAGCTGTAACCTTAAAAGTGAGGTTTTGTTGTTCCATAAATGTAAAACAAAACCTGTTTTTTTTTAAAAAAACCATAAGGGAGATATGAAAGAAAAAAATGGCAAGAAAATACTATAAGGTCACAATTCTCTGAAATAACCTGTGGAATTCTACAGTGGTTTTTGAAAAGTAAACATTCATACAAAGAAGTTGTGTTTGGACAATTTGCATTCGACATATTTGCTAACTGAGGATTAAAGGATACATTACGAGCAGTGGAATGAACACCATTGTTGCGTTCATGTTTTTATGTTTCCTTTAATTGTGCGAGTGTACTGGCACACTCGATTTCACATGTGACCAGCGTACCCTAAAAGAAAATAAGCCAAGTGGGAACTTTCACTGACTTCCACTGTTGTTTCTAAAGGTTCTCTGCAGGCACAAACATGAGTGTGCTGGTTTTGCTGAAGGATTTGCGATGTAAATACACCTGCCCTCTAAATATAAATGTAATCACAGGGCTGGGATTGCTAAACTGGCATGCAAAACATTTCTGTTTGACAGAAATGCCTAATCCTGCAAACTGCATAGGTTAGGCTGATCATCAAAGAATCCATGTCTTTGGGGGAGGTTTGCCACATTTTTCTGGTAGGGAATCTCTGGATTGTCGTGTCGCAGGAATGGGTGTCATAGTTCCATACTCCCGTCATGGCCGACTCCTCTCCACGCTGTCCTTACTCTTGCTGTCATGGGCTCATGAAGGCTCTTTACACCCCCGTTGGCTCTTTCCAAGTAGGAATGGGAAGTGCAACTTTTGCAATGTCATGGAGAAAACTCACAGGTTTTTCCTCTTTTTCACTCTTCTAAATATTTGATCTTTTCCAGACTACCGTAACAAAAAAAAAAAAGAAAACCTGTCTAAAATGTATTTACTTATCTTCTCAATTTTTTTTTCTCTCTGAATAAAGCCTGAGAACTTACTTCTAGCTAGCAAATCAAAGGGAGCAGCAGTAAAACTGGCAGACTTTGGATTGGCTATAGAAGTCCAGGGAGAGCAGCAAGCTTGGTTTGGTAAGTAAATACTATTTTTTTTCTCACCATTTATTCAGTGTAGCCATTAAAGCTCTCAGCTCTCACCTGGGTGTAAAACATGGGTGTAGAGCCTGGGAGGGAGATGGGTGGCTTCCCATCAGGTGCTCAGATGGATAAAACAGTAGGTTAATACTGCTGAGTGTACCTGCCCAGTCATCAAAACACTCTCTGTCAACTGAAGACACCTGAAAATTTCATTGAAGCACTTTGAAATGTGACTTGAAGGGAAAAAATAAGGGGGTTGAGTACCTGAGACTGTAGACAGATAATAATTACAGAGTGCTTGTTACAATTAACAGCTGCCCAAAGGAAAATACAGGAAAATACTGAATGCTGGTCATTTTAAATAACAGGACACGTACAAACATGATGCACATGTCTCACATACCACCTTCTGAACAGATGTCAAGCACAGGATAAAATGTATTGTAAATCCCAGGTGGGAAAAAATGCAGAATAAAATATTTATAGCAGCTACCTTAGAGCAGCTAGAACGTGCAGTTTGACATGGAACCAAGCGCTTGTGAGCTTGCTGTCAAAGGTTGGAATGGAAGCACAAAGGGTTTTGTGCAGGCAGGGAGTTGGGATGTTGAGTGTTTGCGGTCGGGGCTGTGACTTCATGTAGATGCCCGGGCAGTACCGTTGGACATATGTTGGCAGCTTTATAAGCCAGCCCGTTGTTTTAAATCCCAGCCTTTATATAAATGGATTTCAGTAATCCACAAAAGACAGAGGAGATTGCTCTTGCACATCAACAAATAGGCCAGTGCCAAAGGAGGGGAATGGAGACAAGGCAAAACACAAGTGGTTTGTTATAATGACAAAAACAGCAGGTAAATAGGAAGCACATCAAGACAAAATCAGCAGATTGAACTTGACTTCAGGGACATTTTCTGTGGCTGCAGATGATGCAAAGGAGGTTGCAATTCCCTGTAAAAACCTGCACTTTATTTTTTGGTCATTTGGTTCTTGTGAAGTGATTGGTTTAGACTTGCAGCATTGTGAGAACTTATTTTGAAGACATTCTGTTTCTTTCTACTAAGTATGGAAGAGTCAGCAAGCTAATAAGAAGAAAGTAGTCTAATGTGGCTCTGTTTTTTTTTAAAAATGTGGTACTTGTTCTGTACCTTTTTTGGAACTTCCTCTGCGAAACCTTTCCATAGTGGTTGGAGTGCCTTCCTTCAGCTCTAGGACTGCATTAACAAGGCACAACATGAACTCCAATGTAATTGATAGTTTGAACTTTTTCCAGCTTTCAGAAAATTTTTCTGCTTTCCCCTGGATTCTGCAGCACTTAGTGACTCATGGCATGCTCTAACTATAGCTCTGCATCACTGTACATTACTTTGTTTTTCCTTTTATTTTTCCTTTTTTCTTTTTCTGGGTGTAGTCCCCTGGTGTGGTGGTCCCTTTTTCTGCTTGTGCCATGGCTGTGCCTCAGCAGGAAACTGGCTCGAGCTCTGTGTGTTTGGATACAACAGGATTCTTTCCTGGTTTGCATGTTTGCAAGACAAACCTGTTCTTTGCCTATTTGTAGAAAGTATTACAGGGTTTAGTGAAACCTCCCACCCTCTTAGCAGGTGTTTGATGTACTGGGAAGGTGTGAGGCGGATGAACTCACCAAAGCAGGTCCTGTGCCTCTGGACACTCATTTAAATCAAACAGTGATAGGAGTCTTCAAGGTCCCTTCCGACCCAAACCATTCTATGATTTTGTGTAGTAAACCCATACCAGTTATTTCTGTTTAGATCCATTCTGGTTCTTCATCAAGAGATAAGTTTAGCTAAGTCCTGTATTCATTTTTGCTTTAAAGTTTATTTTCAAGTGATGCATAGTAATGTTCAGTGAGCTATGGTAAGTTTTAAAGTCAAGGCAACATTATTTCCCCTTTAAAATGAGCAAAAATATTTATGTCAAGCACTACATCCAAAAGGGATATGAAGCAGCACTCTATTTAAAGCTACTTAGAACATCTATATTTCAGCTTCTCCAAGGAGCTTAGGATGTGTTTCCTGTGTGATAGTACTCCATTACAATTTATAGCTCTCATATCAGGAGACTGCAAACAACAGGCTGATTTTTCATGACCATATTTTAGCTCTTTTCTCAGTAGAATATACAGAACGTGTTCCTTCGTTTCCTCCTCCCACTCCCAAATAATTGCCAACTTCAGGGCAAGGGCTTCTTTTTTTCTGTAGCTGTGCACTCTGCATGTTATCACTGTCTCTCATGAGTTTTGTGGAATCCAGGGTGGTATTGCACAAATGGCATGTGGTCCTTCGAGAAAGCCACCAAATTCTCACCCTTCAAGTTATTCCCAAGTATTTATTTTAGGCAAAGATGCTGGAAAGAGCAGACACACTCAGACACACATCACTGAAGTGATGCAGGCTGTTAATGGTCATTAAGTTTTTATCCTCTGCAGTGTCCTAAGAAAAGTAACATTCCTACCTCCATTTTGCTTTCCTGCCAGGAGAAAGCAGCACTGCCAGTCATGAATAAAGGATGAGGGATGTATAAATTTTAAAGGCTAGATTGCTTCAGAGATGCTTTCTGTAAACTTTGGGGCAGAGGTTTCCAGAAATTTAACAACTTCACGGAAACAGGTTTCACAGTGGAAAGATTGCATTAAGGGACAGCAAAGGCTGGGAGAAGGCAGAGCCTGGGTCGGTGGACTTCCTCCTAAGTAATACCTTTCAGAAAGCTCAGCCTGAACATCTCTGAACATTTACTTTGCCACCATCTGGCTTTGACTGAATTATGTTTTCACTTCTGTGTGAAGAATTTTGAATGTTGCTGTTACTCTTTTTTTTTTCTCCTTTTTTTTCTCGCAAACCTGCCCTCCCATACCACTGAGCTGAACTCTCCAAACGCTCCTTATAACTACAAACATCCCTCAATTTTTGCAGAGCACTTCCAGCTTTTGACAGTAGTTGCCTTGCCTTTTGACAGGCTTTGCTGGTACTCCGGGATACCTTTCTCCAGAAGTGTTACGAAAAGATCCTTATGGAAAACCTGTGGATATGTGGGCATGTGGTAAGAAATCGCTCTGTTCAGTCCACTGTGGGGTATTTTAAGGGTGAGAAATGATGTCCAGAATATGCTGTGCTCTGCGTCAGAAAATCGATACTTAATAAAATTTAGTTTTCATTGGATTTTTTTGTTATTCTCCCAGTTTCTTTTTTAAAAAAATTATTTATGAAGATGTGTTATCATGACATAATGCAGTTCCACAAAGTATTACAAAAATAGTTGCAGGGCTAAGACACCTAACTAGTTAGGAACCGTAACAGCTCACACTGTGAGCTGGGCCTCGGTTTTGGTTCACAAGCAGCCTAAGATTTGATCTGACCAATATGCCACAAGTGCAGGTATAAACTGCAAAATTCAATGTTCTGTTAACTGGAGTGCGGAGCTGTTACTGTATCATGCAGCTCTTGAAACAGTGTAGCGTGAGATACTGCTACAAGTGGCAGCTCCCCAGCTGAGAACAACGGCTGGTTTCCTTATTTTACTTCTACCCACACTTTTTATTTGGCTGTGTTTATGGAAGCACTTCTCTTTAGCCTCGGTGAATCATCTCTGGAAGACTAGCAGGTGATCTTTTTAATTTCCTATTGACTATGTACAGATAAATTGCATTGCCCAAATTTTCTTCATGTGAGATGAGTTATTAGAACACAATCTCGCAGACACCAGTAGAAGCCATGATAAAACCAGAAGTAAAAAAGGTGTTTTCCTAGGACATCCAGAATCATGAAATATTATTTCTCCAACTGTTCAGTTTTTCAGTGCTCCGGATCTGATGTTGTGTCAGCTGTTCATTATTGCTCCTGCTTTCCATCAGAGCTTATCTTGGGAATCCCACTTTTCTGTTTTCCCCAGTGTCCCATGAACAGGGACTGTCCCTAGTACTTTCCAGTCGTCGGGATAATACTCTTGAGCCTTTTGTTTTCCGTAGTTTTTAGGTGCAAAATTTCTGGCGTTTGTCTCTTGAAAACCCTTAATCCTGGTCTGAATTTTCTGCAGGAGTCATTCTGTATATCCTCCTGGTGGGATACCCTCCTTTCTGGGATGAAGACCAGCACAGGCTTTACCAGCAGATCAAGGCTGGTGCTTATGATGTATGTACCATACTCTACCTGTTCAGTTATTTATAATCGTACCTCAAAATAGGAGTTTTATAGAGCGAAAGGTGAAATTAGAATTTTTTCCTAATGTTTTTGTATCTTTGAGTCACTCCAAATAGCACATACCATTTTATTAATGTGAACCTTATTGGAATATGCTAATTTAAGTCTTATTTCTGCTGTTATATTATCTTATGCTGTTGTATTGCCCACTTTTGGAAATACAAGCTGCTACAGAGCTTTGTAAAAGGAATAATTTCATTAAAGGCAGGTATTCTGGGTAAGAACCGATGATTTGGTGATTTTGTGAATTTGGTGATTTGGTGATTTTGGTGAATTTTACAACATCATCTATTTATATTACATGAAACAGACAAAGGGCTGTTTGTCCCCAGATTTAAGAAATTTGTGAATGATGAAGAGAAAAAAGGCAGAACCTTTTCATTTTTAAACTCCAATTTTTTTTAAATTTAGTTTTTAAATTCATATCCGGCATAGTTCACCTATCCTTAGGTAAAGTTATGTAAAGATTGTACAAGATAATGTGCACTTGCTCATTTTTTCCTGAAGTTCCCCTCACCAGAATGGGACACGGTGACTCCTGAAGCAAAAGACCTTATCAACAAAATGCTCACCATCAACCCAGCGAAACGTATCACAGCATCAGAAGCACTGAAGCATCCGTGGATCTGTGTAAGTAGTTCCCACAGATTTCACAGGATAATTGGGCAGGCAAAGCAGCATCCAGTGAAAGTGTTGAGAGGATAAGTTCTGTCCTTACTCATGCAGCTCTGTAACTAGAAATTGTAAAATTGTAGTTACACAGATACAGTCAGTAGTGGTGTATATTGAGATCTCAGCCTGGGGTAAGACTTTTGCAGAAATGAACTGATTTGCTTTGACTTTCAAAAATTCACTGCCAAAATTAGAGTGTCCTTTTTAAATTCTCGGTGAAAAAAAGATGTACAAGAAAGTGGCTTTGAGTCAGATAGTGCTTTGCATCTTCATTTCCCTGTAGTCATTATGATAAGCGTGAAATGTAAAGGCAGGAAATTAAGGGGCTTCTAAAAGTCAATTTGCAGGTGGCAGAGGCTGCCTGGTTGTTCCTGGATCCAGGACTGCTTTCCAATTCTCAGTGTGTTCCACACTGTGACTTTTGAAGAGAATTTTACACAGAGAAAAGGCTCATAAAATGAGCACAGCAGGACAGTCAGACAAGGTGGAAATTCAAGGCCCAGGTTTTGGACCATGTGGGTTGTGATATGTGCGTTGTAGAGTAACTAAACTGCTGAACAGCTGGCTGGGTGCCTTAAAATAATTCTTTTCTTCTTCTCTCAGCAACGTTCTACTGTTGCCTCTATGATGCACAGACAAGAGACTGTAGATTGCTTGAAGAAATTCAATGCAAGACGAAAACTAAAGGTAAGAATGAAAACTTGTTCTTGTGCTCCATGTGTAAAACAAATGGTCTCTAAGTACATTTTTTCTTGAATATTCTGCTTAAATGAACAACTGATAAGTGGTCAGCTTTTGGCATGAGGATCTTAAAACCTTATTCTTTTGCATTATCCTTTTGTTTTCTCCCAGCCAACCAGGATGACTTTGTAGATGTGAACTTTGCTAGTTACAAATAAACTGCTATTCCTCCCCAAAAAAAAGAACCTAAAGGTTGCTAGTAAAGTCTGTTTCATATTCAGACATGTATTTTGCTGATAATTGCTGTGCCTGTGAGTACTCATGGCTTGTGCTTTATGTACTCAGAAATGACAAATATTTGAGCTTATCAAGATGGCTGATAGGTGTGTAATTAAGATTAAATGACAGTTTATGCTCTCCTGACATGGCATGTGAGAGGTAATGCCCAGGCAATCCATTCTTTCAGGGTTAATTCAATAATTGCTGTAAGTTAAACATGTTTTCCTTTTTGTTGTGTTGTATCACGTTCAGACCTTTACACAAGTGTGATGCTAATTTGAGAAAATGTATGTGTACACAGGGGGCCATTTTGACAACAATGCTGGCTACCAGAAATTTCTCAGGTATGTTCATTGAGCTCCAGATTAATTCAGTCTTTATGTTTTGATGTCTGTGAAGACCCAAATCTGATTAGGATTCATTAGTACAGAAAGATCTCTGTTATTCAGGAGCATCTAAATCTGATATATCTTAAGTTGTTTCCTCTGCAGAAGTAATCAAAATTTAAATTATTTGAGCCAAAGAGATTCTCTTGTAGGTGACAGTCTGATTTTTCAGTAGAAGCTGAGCTCCTTCCCTGCTTTTTGATTGTTTTCCTGTCTGTTTTGGTGGAGGAACATTGAATGTTCTGCATATAGCTCCACATGCATAAGTCTCAGCAAACAACATCTAAAAACTTCCTTCTTTTTATTATGTGAAATGTCATTCCATGATTCTGTTGCATCCTGTATTAAAAAATAAAATAAACGCACATTCATTTTGTTATTGCTTTGCTAAGGAGTAAGAAACATTGTAACATGAGTTTTCCTATTCCTTCTCTTCTAATGCCCAGCAATGCTCAGCTGGATATAAAAAGAGTTGTTTCTTCTTTATGAAATAATTTTGTAGTGATGTCCTGGAGATTTAAGTCTTTATGCTGAACAAATTCTAGTAACAAAAGCTAAAAGACATTTGCTGTTAGTAGGGTTAGAATTGTCCTCAACAGTAGTACTGCCAAAATCTTGATGCTATGTTGATTTTTTCATTTTGCCATTCGAGATTTCGAGTGAGTAGTGAAAAAGAACACCAGATTTAAACATCAGTAATTCTACTTATCCTCCTACTCTGTGATGTAACTGTTGGAGTGTAACATAAATTACTGTACAGACAAAAACATGGCAATGCTTTGGGCATGTTTTGAATAATAACAAGCACTGACTCATCCAAAAAAAATTACATAATCATGAATGCAAGAGCAACTTGTTCAATTTGCATAGTATTTGAAATACAATTTCTTTCTTAGTCAGTTCCCTTATTTAATACACACCTAAGCACAGAAGATTACATTTATTTAAATTACATGGAGTTAGTGCTTAATGAATTGCCAGTGTCTGCCAGTTCACTTTAAAGGTGGGAAGGCTGTAGGCTGCACATCTTGTAAGAATGAATTACTGTTAAATATCAAACAAATAAATCATTCCTCATCCATTTTCATAACTGTCACTGTCTATATGTGTAAGGGTCAAATTCAACTTCCATGAACCAAAAAAGCTGAAGTAGTTTTAAAACAGTATTTCAGCATGAAAAGCAAACAGGGTTTTGGGATATGTTTTTATTTAATTTTTTCACTTACCATCCCATGTTTTACACCATAATGACCCACGTTTTTTCTTGATGAGACTTTATTTTTTCAAGTTATTTATTCACTGTATTTCATTGCAAAGCATGCTTTTGAAGGTCATTTGTCCATAATGATGTGGTTATAAAAGTGTTTTATTTTCCCATTTTTTTTTTCTTCCTTTTATGTGGAATGTATATTTCTTGTGAGGTAAGACCCTCAGCACGTGAAAGGAACATCTTTTTTTCTCTTCTAAATCCGAGCTGCTGTTTGTCCTCAATCACTTTAATTTCTCCATGTTGTCACAACATCACTCCGTTTCAGTCTGCTTTCTGGCCTATTAGTGCTGCCTTAGGTTTTATTTATAGCTCTTGCTTGTAGTTGCAAGAAATCTTTCATTGTGAGCTGAATTTAGAACCTGCTGATTGCTTTGCCCCTGCAAATTCTTTAAATATTTGATTTGTATGCAGTATCTGTGATTAAAGAGTGATGAGTCAAAATACTATTAAAAATCCATTCCAAGCCAAAAGCACCAGAGGCAGCTGAGCATGGAATATGCCCTGTAAGATGGAATAGTGCATAATAATCCACTCTGGGCACACTGGGAAGGACATGCTGGCAGTGCCACACACGCAATACTTGTTGTTATTGCTTTTGGTACCCTGGCTTTCATTCACTTCTTTACGTAGGACATGTAATGTTTGTTAAGCATTAATAAAGAACTCACAAGTTTCATGCACAACTTTAGCAAAAGGACCTACAGCAGCCTATAAGAATTAATTTATGTTTTCCCGTATTTTTGTAAGGGTGAGGGTATAAAAGAGGCCTTGAAAGCAGTTAACTTCTGGGTTTTTTTGGCCTTTGGTTGCAGAAATAGCTCCTCCCTTTTGCTTTCCCTAAATGAATTCCTGAAGTTAATGGAGTGCCCACAGCGTTTTTGGGAAAGTAGAAACTAAAGCCCTGTTGCATCAGGTTCTGTAAGCGCACATTACAACAGGGAGAGTCCTGCCTCAAAAATATATGGAAAACAATTTGTTTTCAATATTTACTTACATATTTCTGTAAATAAAAACAGGCAGGGGTCCAGGCAAATTTATTTTTGTTCATTTTAGTTGTAAGTCGTGGCCTTGTGGGAGTTTTAATGGTGGTGTTGGCTGATGTCCATAATTATTACACTGGAGGGCTGATATATTAATGAAATTATAGAACATTAACCTGGCTTCACTTTCCAGGTTTTTTCATGTAAGCAACACAATAATGGAGATAAGTCATTTCTGGATGGTTGCTGAGGTGATCCTACATCTTCTGTGCTCTAAAATGAGCACTTAATGCAGATGTAGCTGGAAAATAAGCCACAATTACAGGAATTAACTTCAAGTATAAACTGAATACTCAGTAAGTCTGATATCCTCAGCTAGTCTGAGCAGCCTTAGGCTTGCAAGGTCCCATTGGTTTGGGATTTTTTTAAAGCCTAGGATGGCAGGAATGATGGGCTCTCCGTGTCAGGACTGTCTCCCTTATATACAGAACAGGAATTTCTTACAACCCAAGCTGTGAAACACTTTCTGATGGGAAGATTGGGTCATAAACAACAATAAACCCCAAATCACACCAGGCTCGTTGTGTAATTTATTATTCTCCAAGTCTTTGGCAGTGAGTCATGAAGCATTCACGCTTTAGTGAATAGTTTATTTGGATTTGGTAGGTCAGCCAGCATGGATTTCTGCTGGAAACGTTTTCAGGTTCAGAGCCGCGCTGTGCGTGTTTGCACGTTAGCCCTCCAAATTTAGGAATTCGAATGACTTGGTGCCAGTTTCGAGTGGGGCAGTTTAAAGCCTAACACATTAATAACATTAAGGCACATGAAATGTTACCCATCAGACTCCACTGCTTTGAAGAGATTTGATCAGTGTGCAACACAACTGAGAAAATAGGAGATTTTCTTCATGACAAGCTGAGGGAAAGCCTAGGATTTCTTGTTACTGACTGCTGGGAATTGACCCTCCAGAACAAATTGTCCCTCCTTTCTTATTTGTCCTGGCCTTTCACACAGGGAGACTGATGCTGTCCTGGTGGGAAATCCCCACTGGTGGAACAGAGAGCATTGCACCTGCCCATGCTCTCTGGGTACCTTATTGATCCCCTATTGATCACTTTTTTGTCACTGTCATATTAATAACACCATTAAGATATCAGAGGGCTCTGCAAACCCCTGGTCCAAGTCCCTGCCATCAGGACAATATTTTTTCATAGTTGTATCAAACTATCCCATCAGCAAATATAAATATATTGCAGTTGAAAAAATGAATATATCCAAAGCTGCTGCTTTTACACTCACCTTGCTTCCATTTCCTCTCTGCACCCGAGGAGCTCTCTCCTTGCATAAGTACGGTTAACCTACTGCTTTAATCAGTGCAAAAAGAGAAGTATGGTCATCTAAAGGATTGGTAGTTTCTTAAAGACTTCATTTCTCAGAGCAACAAAAGGAGGAAATAAAAGCTGAGCATGTGTCTGGAGCTGGGAGGCAGTGGGGGTTTGCTGGGTGAGCTCAGGGGGACCCATCTGACACTGAACTTCTTTGTCTCGTTTTACAGCAGCCAAGAGTTTACTGAAAAAGCCGGACGGAGTTAAGGTAGGTTTAAAATATGTTGCATTAGTCACCACCTACCTGTAACTGCTGCCAGGTTTTAGAATTGATTATTGTTTCTTTCCTCCATAGAATTTGTTACTAAGTGCTTCTCACTATATATATATATGAAGTGGTTAAAGTTAGTAGGTGAAGCTTAAATAAAAGGAATACTTGCAAAACAAGCATTAAATAAGTGGAAGATAGAAAACTACCGGAGAAAATGCTTTCCTTGCTATTTTAATGAAGGACGTTTGTGTAATTAACGACTCAAAGTTATTAATTAGCTTACAATAGCGGTGGGCATGTTAGCTTTGTAGGCATCAGTGTTTATCTGCAGCTCTACTGCCCCTGTGTTTCCCCTTGGCTTTTCATTAGATTTCATGGAAGACCGAAAAGTTTTCGGGTAGGCTTGGCTCCACATGAGGTGTGTTCTGCCAGATGTACTTGCTATATTTGGCAGAACTGGAGGGGTTTACCATCTCAACAAATCAGCTCTTACTGACTAAGAGACCTTGCTAAGAAGGGAACATTTTGGCAGCTTTCGTACATGCTTTCGGGCTCCTATTCTCACGTCACCAGGCCCTGCAGGAGGAGAGATGCCTCACAAATGAACGTTCTGGAGAAATACTGTGGAAAAAAAAACCAAACACTCGGCAGGAAATATAATTTGTTTCTTTTCTCAGAGGATTCCTGAAGACTATATAAGATAATATAATGCCTCAAGCTTTCATTATAACATTCAAAAGATATTCTTCTGTGCTCTGTGTGTTTACTCAGAAGTGTGTCTTTGAAGTGAATTTTAATTTTCTGTTTAATCTTAATGTCTTACTTTAACAAAGCATTATGAATACTTGTTTAAATACCAGATTCACAGTATATTTGTGCCAATTCTCTGACTTCTGCACACTTTTCTGGTCAAAAAGATCATGAATCTGACCTAAAATGAAATGAGTACCCCACGATTTCAGTGCTTCTCACTGCCAAGTAGTAGATATCCTAGTTGCACAGAGAAGCACACATTCAGTACTATTCTGTCTCTCCTGTGGAAAACCCTTAACACGTTTCCTTGTGGAATAAGTAAATTTTATGCACTCTTGTCTGACCAGCTTTTCCTTTTTAAATATCATTCCTCCTACAGGTCTACGATGGTATTTGTTCTACTTCAATTCCGATTATAATATGGGAAACAATTGTTGCCAAAATTTTGCCTAAATTGCACTCACTGGGATTGGATACTTTGGATTTCAGCACATGTTATGTGTCTGCTGTTTATCTGCATGGTCATGTGGAGCAGAGGGAGTAAATTTACATCTGGGGAGGTCTGGTTTTGTTGTTTCTGTTACTGTAGCGTTCTTCCACCCCTTCCTACAGCTTAAGCTGTCCTTTTCTTATTTAAAAAAAAAAAGCCAAAAGCGAAATATACTGTACTCCATGCATTGATACTTCAAATCCAACCAGTCACGTTTTCTTCTTTTCCTTTCTCTCTGACTGGTCAATTCAGAAAAGGAAGTCCAGTTCGAGTGTTCAGATGATGGTGAGGATCTTTATCGACAGATTTTTTTTTTTTTTCCCTCCTGTGAAACATTCACACTTAGAAACCAAACAGTTGCATTTAGCTTTGTTAACATACTGTGAGAAGCTGCAAGACTTTAAAGTACAACCCTGTGAGTTTTAAGCCTGCAGTTGCTATATGCCATCCACAGTGAATCGTTCTGCCGTTCTTTCAAGCAAGTCTTTAATCGTTTTTTAACCTGGGGACATAAGAAAACAAAAAAAGTAGATGTAACATCAGCCAATGCAGCTGTCCTTAGTAAAAAAGAATAGTAACAAAATAGTACTCTTGTTAACAGCCTTCTATTCATTTTTCCAACCTCCTTATTTTAAAGCTAATAGTATTAATGTCATAGAACGTAACCACGTTGCACAGTGAAATAGTATTGCATTAATTGAGCTGCTGTAGCCCACGATGCCATGCTAAATGCTCAGGAGTAAAAAACCCAATTTCCCAGCCTTTCCATACTACAATTTCCCAGCCAACTTCCTTCACAGCTCAGGACCCTGTCACAAGATGTCCCAACTGACACTCTCGATAACATTTCTTCCTCCTCAACCCACTCTCCAGTCCTGTGTTCATTTGGCCTCCGTGGTGCCACACAGTAACTTACTCTGTGCCTGTTTATTGTGGGTTTGAATCTGACTGTGAGGTGCTCATGATGCTGGGCTGTGCCATCAGCAGAGAGGAGGCAAACATCCCTCATCCACACCTTTCTCTGGGAAGCACAACTCCTTGAAAAGCACAAACTGCTGGTGAGGTCTGAGCAACCATGCATTTTTGTAGGAAAATCCCCTGTTATTTGGGTGAACACAGAATTTCAGCAGTGTCCATAGGAGGGTCACTGGGAAAGGTACAGTGTGGATATTGCCAGGATCCCGAACCTGAACTGTGCGTTAACCTTTTGTGCCATCTGAAAGATAAAGCCCCAAGATACACATTTTGTTTCTTAAAAACATTTTCATAACATGTGACCAAAGACCACTAATGATTCCTACAGCCATGCCCAGCTGATTGGAGCGTGTGTGTGTGTCTGTCCTGCACCGTCAGACCTTGGACGGAGGTTTTGGCAAGTCATGCCTTAGGAAAAACTTCTTCTTCACAACAAGGTCACTGGTTAAGCACAAATCAGCTTTAGAATAACTGTTCCCTATGAAAATATTTTCCTCCCTTTGGAGTGATTTCCCTTTGCTGTTAAAAATACATGTAAAATACATCCTGTGTGTTCATAAATTGATATGTCTGTGTTCCATGAGAGAGAAAACATGTACAGCTTAGTGCTGTTTCCTCTCAGAGTTTCAAAGGGTTTCACCTGTTCTGTTTACACGGACAAAATAACTGTGTTTTGATTCACATTATCTCTCTCTGCTGTTAATAATGAATGCTGGATTCTCCATATCTTACTGAAGAAGTTGTGAGTGTGTTTCCTGCAGTTCTCAGCAGTAGCTGTAATGGATATTGTTTATTTTTATAGGGCTTTCACCAAGGGAGTATGGACCCAAGCCTGCTCTCCTTACTCAGGCAAAATTGGAGTTGAAATTTGATTAACCTGTTTGCATTATGTATTCAACAATGAGCATTCATTTGGCACATCACTCTAGTTTTGTATTGAGCTGCTCCTGAGCAGGACTATATGAAATCTGGTGACATCTTCATTTCTTTCCTCATGTTTTTTCTTTATGCTTTTTGATAGGGCCTTTTTATTCGTAGTCTCTCTGACTACACTGTCATAAAAATGTGAATTTGTAGTTATACAATTTGACATGTGATTTTTCTCTTGTTTGGAAGGTTTAGTTTGCTGTCAAGCGTCGTCGTTTGTGTTCTCACTATTCCACAGTTCTGTAGAAATTTCATTCACTGAAATGGATGGGATGTTTTTAAAGTTTTTTTCCTGAGTAAGGAGTTCAGGTTCTGCCCATGTCAGAATCCCATAAATATCAAAGCAAGGAAAATACTTGCCGATAATTAATGTCTCCCCATGATAGACTTGCTGCACAAACGTATTTGTTTCTCTCCCTGTCTTGACATCAGACACCTCTTCAGCTTAGGGCTGCAATTGTGAATAGATAAATGAAATTTATTTGACAATAACTAGGCCAAGTTGGGGCATAAACACTCTGAATTCAATAATAACTCATAGTTTCTCTTAATGACAATTTCTGTGGAAAGACCTTTGTTTAAAGTAACTGTTTCTCGTCCTCCTATTGTAGAGCATTGTGAACTTTGATTTTAAATCAAAGGGAATTATTTTTATTCCATATGGGAGGATGGTTCCTATCACAAGTATTATCAAATACCATTTAGTGTTGACATAATATTCCCTGATTAACTAACGAAACTGCTTTATATTCTTCAAAGCCTGTAAAATGCTGGGTAAGATGAGGAAATTTGCAGTCTGTAATTAATTACTGCAAATCCTGTTGACATTGCCATAATCTAGACATATCCTAAGGAAGAGTCTCTTCAGCTGCAGCCTTAATTCCTGCAATCCACAAGTCAGCTGCTAAACGCCTGGCCCAAAGTAAAATAAGCGTCAAAACCTGCTGAAGTTCCATGAGTTTTCATTTCTTTCACTTCCGTGAACTTAGTTACATTTCTAGAAAAATACATTAACAAAACTATTTCAGCCTTTTTTTCTTTCGGTTTGCACATTTGTTGCTCAGTACTGTGACTCGAAGGTTCAGTAGAACCTTTATTTTTTTTTGATCAAAACCTTTCCAGAAAATATATATGTATATATCTTTACACCCAGTTCTGCATGCTGCTTTGGATTGCTCTTGTTAAAATTAGACATGACCAAAATATAAGTAATATTTTTTCCTAATTATTGTTAGAGGAAAAAAATTACATCTTTCAAAACAAATATATTATACTTGACTCTTGCTTCTTAGTGCATGTCAAAAGTGGCTCGGTACATTGTTTTTAGTATTTCTGTTCTTCCCATGCCATGGGAAGTTAAATCTTACAAAAATGGATTTAAAGAATCAGATACCTTTAAACTTACTGCTAAATGGTTTGATTGGAATTCATATTTTGTGTAGATAAAAGCCAGAAGTCCTGTAAAGGTGTAGAACCGTGCTAAGCTTAAGAAGTACCATGTAAAGTTCAACAGATATCTACTGATTGGTGGAGTAAAAGTACAGGTAGTGTAGTGTGCAACCTTGTACTTCCAGGTTATAGCACCAAAATTGAAGGGCTCATCACACTGCCAATTATTTTTGTTGGAAATAGCACCAAAAAGCTAAAGGGGCACCAGTCTCTTTCTGGCATCAGTCATATTTATTCAGCTGCGGAATCAGAAGCAAGTAGAACAAAATAGATTCCTGGAGAGCTATGAATAATGAAATAATCAAATATTATTTATGGCAGTGATAATTAATTAGAGATACAGAACTAGGGGGTGCAATTGCTTAATACTGTTGCATGTCACGAAATGGCTATTTAGGACTTTCTTCAGACCCGTGTTAATTCTTTATTCTTCTTACATGTGATTAGCTGCTACTTAAGGGCTCTCTGTTCTGCTAAGTGTCACTGCAGTCATCTGTACCTTATATAGACCTTGGTGGAGTGGCCCTGCAGGGCCGTGGGGAGGAGCTGCCAGCCAGCTCCCGGAGCTATTGTTAGCGCTCCCGCCAGTTCACAAGTTCATCTTTCTGTGATTCTTTATTTCCATATCTATATCTGTACATAGATATCTATATCTGCCTATAGATGTTCTATACAGAGAGATATAGATAGGGTGCCTCCCGCGAGTTCTAAGGCCTGTCTGTTTCTATTTTCTGCATACCTACAGATAAACAACAAAACCAACGTGGTAACCAGCCCCAAGGAAAATATTCCTACCCCGGCGCTGGTATACCTGGAATTTTCCTTCTCATGCTATCTTGAAGTTTTTGACTGTCTTCCGTTTGTTATTCCTTCTTTTTTTTTCTCCTTTTTTTTTTTTTCTGCTTTTTCAAGCATTTACTCTGTTTGCTTTCTAAAAACAGGTTTTGGAAAACCTTTTTGTTTGAATTCTGCTGTCTTATTTTTTGTGAGGAAGTTCCATTAGAGCGTGTTTATTGACAGACAATGTTAAATGGAAGCTGAATGCGGTAGAGTCGTAGTGTTTGTAACTGTAGCTGAATTTTTTGCATGCTGTGCCAGAAAGTGAGTAGAATGCGCTTGATGTTGCTCTTAGCTCTTTGCCTGATGACTGTTTCCACCTTTTTAGTGTTAACCTTTTGCACCAAAAAAAAAAAATTCTAAAAAAAGCGGCTCTGTTATTTTCTCTGCTGTCTTAGCATAAGTACTGATATCCAGGAGAGCTAACAGGATTATTGCTAGGCTGCCATAAAACAGACCTTATTCAGATTTTCATTCTATATTTCTGACAACTCTGCAGGACTTTGCAAGTTTTCTCTGGGATCAAGAGGCATCCAGAGCTAAACAGTTTTGCTTGTTTCTCTTCCATTTAAATCAGCAAGGGGCATTACTCATTATTAAACTCTGATAGGGACATATTTCTAATCGAAGGGATGTTCATGAATCTTTATTGCAGTCTTGCTTTTATTAGTAGCCCTGTTTCTCAAGCATCTGTGTGTCACAGGGCTCACAAACGTAAATGTGACATATTATTTCCCATAGGCATATATAACTTTGAAAGTGTGAGTAATTCACCCCCATTTGGGGAGAGATGTTTCCTCTGGGATTTTTTGGAGCAGTTGGCACTGACTCATACACTAAGTAATTCCCAAGGACCAGCAGGCAGGTTTCATCCAGGAGTGGATGGCACTCTGTTCCTAGACGGAGCCATGCCCAATAGCCCGTGCTGAAAGTGTGCTGGCTGCCTGCCATTTCAGAGATCATAGCCTGTTTTTTCAAGGCAAAAGGATTTGGGGCAATTACACTTTAAAATGACACAAAGTTCTCTCTAGCTTGCTTTTATGCTGCTCTGCCAAGGCAGCAATTGGTGGTAATTTGCTCCTACCAGAACACGGGAGTGTTTAAACGTAGTTAACTTGTTCTTAATCCTTATCACTTCATCTGTATTTTGATTTGATCCCTTAATACTAATACAAGCAAACATGATTAAAGAAAAGGGGTGATTTGTGGCCACCCTGCCTGGCCTGGCTCAGGCAGGAGAGCACGCAAAGTGTTTTGCCTGCCCTGGTGCAGAAGAGCCTCTACAGGTCTCCAGAGCTTCAAAGCCCTGCAAACATCAGCCCTGAATAAGGTCTCTGCATGCTGCTGCATTAGGTGAGATGGCCTTTTTTGCTGGCTTGCTGTTGAGGAAATCTGTGGTAGAGACATCCAGTTCCACCCTCTCTGGCGACAGTTAATGTTTGTTTTAACTCTTGTCAGTGTTCAGCATTTGTGAGCTGGCTCTTCTTGCACTTCCTCACGCCAATGAAAATGTATTTACCAATGGGAACTCTTTCTCTCTTTATTTTGTTCTCGCTCAGGAGCCCCAAACTACAGTAATCCACAACCCTGATGGAAATAAGGTATTCAGAAAGTATCAACTCCATCTTGCTTTTCCACACCACACATTCCATCCACCACTATTCCACAGCTAAACAGGGCCATTCCAGGAACTTATGAAGGAAAAATCTCATTCCTGCGTTTGTTGCACGTGGTGTCTCTTGAGCCTGTTTCCATCCGTGTCCATCTGCTGGGTGCTGAGCTCCCGGAGCTCTCAGGGCAGTCGGTAGCTGTTGGCAGAGCCCAGTGCCCTGCGCAGCCCGGCTCGAGCTGTGCTGAGAGTGTGCTGAGATGGTCCTGACGAGTCTCATGTGCAGTTGTCACCTCAGACAAAGATGTCACTGCAGTTTATCCCGCCTGCTGTTTCTCAGCATGCTCCCACACCGTGTCGTGATGTGTCTTTTGCACAGGACTTTGGTTCTCTTCCATAACATCACTGAGCAGTTTCAAAACAATTTTCACATTTCAAGTGCCAAAGAGGTCTTTTGATTTTCACGTGTTTCCTTCATGCTCCTTTCTTTTTCTTGTGTATTGTGATGTTTGCGTCTGGCAGCTGATCCCTAAAATGTGTTTTGTTTTGTTTTTTTCATGCATGGACTTGAAAAGGGCAAGGAAATGCCATCATTTACATATAATACATGTTCCTAGGTTTCCTGGAAAGAATTTACTCTTCAACAAGAATTTCCCTGTTTGCAGTGTTGACTTAAAGAATTGACATCTCATTTATCTAGTCTTAACTCCCTGTGGTTATTTCATAAGAGAAGGATTGGATCTGAGTGACAAAATAACGCATGCAGGCATTCCTCAAGCATGGAAGTGCTGATGGTGTGTGTTGTGCTCGTGTATCCTGTTCCTTTATGTCCCCTGCATCTGTCCAACACAGAACGTCTGGTTTTGTGTTACTACTTTCTCAGCTCCCCAAGTTTAAACTCGTAGGCAACGAGCAGCCTGTGTTTGAACACCAGGCTGATCTTTCTAACTGAAGTCCACTAAAGCCCAGAAAACCCAGATAAAATATTGGCATGACTACATCTACTTGATTTTTATAATGTAATCTCAGCAATTAAGATACTCAATGTCCCGAAAGGTCACAGCAAACAAACGAACCACACAATGCGGAGAGTTCCTCCCAAATTTGTCTGAAAGGCTGATCCTTGTAGTATGGCAACTGGAGTGGATGCTTCAGTGTTAGAGGCTACATCTGCCCTGTGAGCTTTGCATGGTGTTTACAACTTGTATTTGTGTGAGGTTTTTGTTCACTCATAAGTACTTTATCTAATTTTTTAAGTGACGGAGCATGATACATCCGTGTAGAGTGAAATGTCTAACACAGCCAGGGCAGGGGCAGCATGGTGACTCCTTCAGTTTTGTTTGTGTGTGGATTAATTCCTGTAGTTTTACTTATGAATGCACATATGTTTTTTTAAGGTCTGAGTAATGCATTAGCCTTTTGAACATTCCTTTGGCTCAGCCTTGTGAGGACACAGTAAATGAAGGGCACTGACAAATCTACCTTTTATTGCTTGATTATAAAATCCTTTAAAGAGTTAAATATAATACCAGTCCTATCTTCTTTCTCCGATAAAAACAGATCAGTTAATCCTTTTTGTTATTGAGCTGTGAATTTAAAAAAATATAATTTATATTCTACTTCTCGAGAAAGTGTACAGATTAAAAAAAAAAAAAATCAACCTTAAAAACTTTCCAGCTCTCTGAAGCTGTTAGATTTGACAGTGTCCTGTTGAATTTGTCCATAATATTTCATGTTTCTGGTAATTCATGAAAGACTGAGATACGATATCCTTGCCTTTTTAACAGTGTGATGGCTTAAGAATAAACTGCCTGATAGATGAGTCATTCCTCTACATGTCTGGTTGGTTGAAGAATACTGCTACAGAGAAGCCTCAGTTTGTCAAAGTTGTTATCAGATATTTACCCATTCTCCATCTTCTTCAAAAATTAAAAAAAATTATCACAACACCAGTATAAAAGTGAGAGAATCTGATCCAATATGCCTTAAATCACCATGAGACTTCATTTTAATATCCATTGCATAAGTCACATGAGCAGAAAATTGGTTGTAAATTGTAGCTGGCAACACTCTGCATATTTCGAATGTGGAATTGGAATGGAATGACTTATTTTGCACAGTTGGTTTATCACTAAGCTTAAAATGGCAAGCTCTCCTACTTGGCTGAGGTAATTCATGTGACGTTTCAGATGGACTTTGTACAGTTGGATGTTAAAGGAAAAAAAGTTTCCTGTACATTCCTGTGAAGTAAAAGCATCAGACAGCAGGAAATGTGTGCAGAGAATGGCAGTGTGTGCCATCCCTCTCAGGTGGAAATGTCTTAATCAGTGTGTGACCATTTGTTTGTGAATGACATCCCACCCTGCTTCAAGGCTTTGCATGATTCCTGTAACTAATCCTGTCGTTTTCCAAGGCACGCAAATAAGGCTTGGCTTGTTTTATACATTCTACTCATATTTACTTCTCAACAGGAATCAACAGAGAGTTCCAACACAACCATCGAAGATGAGGATGTGAAAGGTAGGATTTTAAGCTTGGAACATTTGGAGAAGCAGTAACATGAGTTTTGTGAATGTATTTCAGTACATCATTAACCACAGAAACCCCTAATGAATCCTTTGAGAGAATACTATTTTTCCTTCTTTAAAAAAAATTCCTTTTGATGTGTTTCAGACTTTGACTTTTCAGTTCCCAAAACACCATTTTCCATTGTGTTGGGGTTAAGAATATAAAGTTACTGCTTTTTAACTAAGATACGAGTTCCAGTAATAATAGCAGTAGATTAAAAATGTGTAAGTCAGTGCTTTGTAACTCTCACTTAGTTTATGTTTAACATGCATTTGTGTTTTGGGTTTTGCTTTTTTTTTTCTTCTTTATGTCACCATTTTCATTTTTATTCTGTTCAGATGCCAGTGTATTTTTGTGGTTTTCCTTTGTTCTGTCCATACACTTATTTTAATCTTCCTCTATTCTTTAAAAAACGGAAGTCATTTTTTATATAAACTTAGTTTTGTAACTTCACAGTTGATATTTTTGTTTCCATTTTTTTTCTCCCTCTAGATATTATGCTGTGATGTTACTCATACCTACTTTAATAACATTATGTTTATACCTGCTTTAATAACATTATGTTTTAAAACAAAGGGTTTGGAAAAGAGAGTATTAGGTTTGTGTACCTCTGATTCACAGAAGAGATTGGGTTTTGGCCTCAAGGAGCAATGTGATACGTACAGGTGAGAATGGAAACAGCAGAATGGATGCAGCCTAGTGATGGTGGTTCTAATTAAGGTGAAATGAGAGAACAATTATAGGGATCTGCAGCTGATGCCTAGGAAAATACAGTGTAATTTACCTTTATTCACAGCACTTTGTATTTCTTCTTTCAAACTACTACGCAGAGTTTAGCAACCAAGCTCATTAAATGAATGATTTAATTATAGGGCCTCTGCGTGATGATATAAGGCGGTGTTCTTACAGTAGGGTTTTTAGACAATCCTGTCTGGAGCTCAGCACACAGAATTGCATCTCAGGGATACAATTATAAAAAAGCCAACAATGAAAATAATTTGCCTGATTCTGCAGTATCAGAGCCAAGAGCAACTTGGATGGCCACGATATATACAGTGTTCCCCATCCAGCAAAGAGGAGCTTGCAGTAATCACAGGTCTGAGGCACAAGACACCGGTTATGTCCTTCCCTGTGCACTGTACGGGAATTTCATTTTCTGTTTGTTTAAAGGACAAATATAATCTCCCTGTTATTAATTGTTTGGAAGCTTACTTGTTTTTCACTTTTTAGTATTCCTCTCACACATCCCTTCTTTCCACTGGAGGCTGCTGTTCAGATTGTTTTATTATAAATTAAAGCTAACAGTGCCCCTGGGGTCTAATTTGTAGAATGATTCAGGGAATAGGCAGTCCTGCAGCCCTGACAGCTATTATAAGCTCTAGCAAGACACTTAGGAAAGATTATTTCCTCCTCACACACCAAACTTGATTTCTGGATGTAGATTTTTCTGGGAGAACAGTGAGAGCTGTGCTCTTGTCAGGTACAGCCACTGGAGATAAAATACTGATAGGGACAAGCGGATTTCAGAGGTAGGGGGGAGAATTCTCTCAGATTACTGGCTGCCCATGTCCTCACATGTGTGCTCAAGACGATATTTGTACCACATATGAGACCTAGAAGGAATGTTTTCCACCTTAGGTGATAAAGAACCTCAAAAATCATTTTACTTTTCTTTGCAGCGTGGAGGACAACATGGGAAGAGGGTCTCCTTCCCATGAAGGAGAGGGAGAATGGGGCTGCCACTCTGTGACTGAAGAGTGTATTAGCATGTTTTATAGCGTTGCAATGTGTCCCACAGCTCGCAGGGAATGACTCTGCAAAGGCAGGGGATCTACGCCCTGTGTTCCTCCTCCCGTTATCCACACACCGTGCGTGGGCTGCACAAACAGGTGCAGGGTTCCTCCCCGTGTACAGCCCACCGGCCCACACGCGCTGAGAACACTCTGCTCCGCATCGGGGGCTTTTCTTTTTCTTCATTGATTGGACTCCTCAAAGCAGCGTGGATCGTAGGGCTGTGTGGGCTATGCCATCCCCAGCACGGCTGTGTGGCGTGTGCCCTGTGGGAGTGTGTGCACACACGTGTCTGTACCGAGTACGATATGATTCACTAAGAAAGGGAGCAATTAAAACTGTCGTTTGTCAGCTGTCACAAATGTGGCTCTAGGAACAGATTCTGAACTCCTGTCTGGCAGGGAATGCATGCAGCATTCTCCTCTCATTTCAGGATCTCACGCTATTTTCACTTTTAAAAGCAGGTATTTAACCTAGAGACAGTAAAGTCAGGCTTACTTTGTGTTTTTTATTTACTGAAAATCTTAGTAGCTGTAACTTTGCCTTGCTTATGTATACATTTCCATATTTTAGGACTGGAACATATTTCTTTTGCTAGAGACAGTGTTTGGCAAACACCAGTGAGCTTTAATAATTCAAGGAATAAGCTAATTCTGTCATTTGAGTCTGAGATGACCTGAAGCTGCAGTTCAGGTTCCTTGCTATCACAAATTTCTGACATTAACCATTGATCACTGGCTTGTCTGCATGACAGTGATTCCTCCTAAGTATGACAGGAGTGGACACAAAGAACATGCTGAGAACTGGACCGTAGGCGATGCCTCCTTCTGGAATTGCTTGTGGGATTTCTCCTTGCTGTAGTAATGAGACTGGAACTATTGAGCAGCATCTCTGTGATAGGAGATTGATTTTTTTTTTTTTTGAAGTAATGCTGTAGAATACCACTGTTATTTTTGTCCAGCAATGCCCCCAGGCTTTTAGAAAGGTGAGTTGTTAAATTTATCATGGACAGCACATTTGGATTTCTCATGGTATCTTTTTGCCTCTGGAAATGAATTAAGGAAAGAATTAGTAAGAAAGATGATTCCCAATGGGAAAATTTGTTGAGTTGTGGGGCACTTACAGATTAGGTAAATTGTGGCTAATTTTGCTACTTAATACATCTGTGAGGTACATTGTTTCAGAATATTTCATATATTGTAATTTGATTTTATCCCTGTTGGTTTTATTTTATTTAACACTAGAAAGAAACCAATTTAATCTCTTTCTTTTGGAACATACATTCATGAAAAAAAACATTCAAATTGCTAAGAAAAGCTCTTTCAAAGCCCTGTGTATCTCAGTACCAGATACAGGGCTAAATCTGCGCTGGCATCTGAACAGAGTCACTCATGCCCACAACCTTTACAACTGTTCTTTGGCACCCACCTTGAAAGTACATCATTAACATTGTTTGTGTGCTCAAAGATATTCTAAGTTCTTGTTGCTTGTAATTAAATTATCGTTATTTTTCTTTTGGCCTTCTTTTTTTCTTCTCTCACATGTACTTGACCCTCACACAGCTCTCACAAAGGAGGGGGACATGGAGAGGTTGAGTTCCACCCACCACTCCTCCTCTTCCATTGCTTCTTCATCCCACTGGTCACCACCCTTGCCGTGCCCCAGCGGCCGCTCCTGCTGCCAGTGCCTGCTGCGGAGTCTGATCACACTCTACCTCTTCATCTTTGTTTGTTCATATGTTGTGTTTCTTTCCATCAATTCAGCGGGCAAGTCCATGAGAAATGCAAACTCAGAGAGTCAATCGCTCGAGTCTGAGCTCTCCCACTCCACTCCTTCCTCTGTGCTATGTAAGTTGAGAGACTCGGCTGTTCAGATGGTCTCCTTTGCCTCTCTTCCTCCTCCCTCCCCACCATCTGAGCGTAGCAGATCACTGCTGTGATCTGTCTCATCTAGGAATGACCTGTTCTTAGGGTGTACAAAAGAATGGAGTAAATTTCCGTAGATATTTACTTCTTGGCAAGGTGTTATTAATTGTGAAAATATTATCATCAGCTGGACCAGCAGGATAAATAGGTCTGTCTTTCAGAAAGCTGTATCTTGCAGAGCTGTTCTTTGCAGTGGTTTTCAGCTTAGAGAGAGATTTGACTCTCCCCTCTGGCTTGGATCCTGGATAGGTTCTCAGGAGTAATTACCTGTGGCGTTTATTATATCACCAAGTTGCTTTCTTGAGCATCCCCGTTGGTAAAGCCTCGTTAAAGCTGCTGTGACAGCTGTTAGTGGGGAGCGTTGGTACGACTCTGAGAGGTGTCATGCTTTGCTCAGGGGGAGATCTGGGATGATTAGTGACCAAGCTAACTGCAGAGGAAATCTCTAGTGTGTGCAGGCTTTGTCTGAGCAGTGAAAATAGGAGAGGCAAAAGGCACTGTGTTAGTAGCTGGTAGAACAGAAAAGACCCAAGTAGATCATTTCTTGTATATAAATTAACTCAGAATTTCTTTAGAGGGGGAGGGACCTTGTGGGTTGAAGCATGGGCTGTGTGCCATTGGCCTGAACCTTATTTTAAATCTGAGGGGAATTTTGGGTGGGTGCAGGTGAGGGGATGGGCTGCTTCCAGTCACAACAGTTGCCAGGTGATGCTGGAAGAGAGTTTCATTCCAAGGGAGGAGCTGGATATGCTCTGTCAATATATGGATGACCGTATATAAACTGGAGCTGCTAATACCGCCAGTGCAAACTGCTCAGAGCCTTAAAAAAGAGAGGAGTTAATAGGAGAGACATGGACCTGTGTACCACTGAGGGCTGATACAGCCATAAGGCATTTATTCCATCCACAGAAATATCCCCAGAATATCTCTTATGTGCCCAGCATTTTCAGACCTGAATGCTGACAGCCTCTCATTTCCCGCTTCACTGGGTAGGTAATAGTGCAAAGATGGCTGTAAATATTTAAACATAGATGTTCATTAGCAATTTCATTACCAGATTTAGGGACGGTGGCACTATTTTTTAAAGGTAATGCAATTTTCCTGAGCAAAATAGGCAAATACTGCATTTCTTTGAGTTATTATTTGGGGATTATTGTTACTATTAACACATCTCGGTGCTTTTTAAACATTATTTAAAAGGAAGGAGATGCAGAATTGAAGGTTGTTATTGATTTTCACACTGTGGACGACAAGATTTCTCTGAATGGGCAGAGTCATTATGCAGGAGCAGAGCTGAAATAAAAATTTCCACAGCAGCAAACCTTGTTAGTGTCTCAGTTGTGGAGACTTCAGACATCATTTCTGGAGACAGCAGCCAGATTCCACAATTAAAGTAACCTGTTGGGAAATAGGGTAGTATCTTGTAGGTGCAGTGACCGTGATACAGCTTTGATCTGACACTGTGGGTGATTTGTCGTTAAAAAATAAACATTTGCCAGCATTTGCTATGCCATATAAATATTAGTGTCATCATATGGAGAGCATCTTTAGATGTAATTGATTTCACATAAATAAAAATATACTGTGTAGGGCATGTGACAAGTGGCTTAACATCAGGTTTTGACGAAGGTTTAAATAGAAGGTACATTCGTCTTGGATGTTGTTTTGTCAGTACAGGGTGGAAAAGTGCTGGGATAATTTTTCAGATATTTGTCTAAATAGCTACTGAATTATTTTTTTTCACTAGGGCAGTAGGAGGGTTACTGGCTTTCAGAAAGGTGAAAGCCAGCCAATAACCTAAATAAAATTCTGCAAATCATCCATCCGTGTCATAATGTGATGAATCAGAGTGAGTCTTTGGAATCAGCAGACTCTAGGGAAAAGATGTTACGTGTAAGATGACAACTCGGATGTCTTAGCCCATATCAGAGTTTGAGGTTAAGTGGTGAGGTGAGAGGGAAGCTCTGCTCTTGTATACACTGCATCTTGAGCAACTTCTTAAATGAGAAGGCCCCTGCAGCGCACCCTGTAATCTGAGGTTCTGTGGGGGTTTTGTGGAGATCTGACACCCAACCAGTTGTTTATTCATGCAGCAGCTTCTTTTATTTTCCTCACAGAAATTATTTACTTGGAATATTTGGGGTATAAGCAGTAAGAGAAATTGTCAGCAGAGAATTTTCTGATATTGCTGCGATGAGAATCGTTTGGAAGAACATTGTGTGATGTTTTAGCAGTCTGTGCAACGTTTTGGAATGAGATCTGGTACATCCACACAGCCAGAGCTCGTTACACAACACAGGATAAAATTTCTAGTCTCTTCCTCTTCCCTTGCAGACTTTGGTTATTTTCAGAGTATAGAAATAACACTGGGGCTGTATGCTTTCCATGTAACTGCTGTTTGCTGGATGATGTTCAGATGAGAAGGGAAGCTGGGACCTCCCATGCTGTGTCATTCCATCTGAGCAGCCCAGTGTCACCTTGCCACGGACTGTCCTGTTTGGAAACAACAGGATTTGTGTCCCCAGATTTAGCCACCCTCCCCACTGTGGATATCTGTATTTGAGCTAGTTGTCTAGACTCCCTTTAGTCAATGCAAATAGGTCAGATGAGTCACACTTGTCTTAAATATCTATTTTAGGCTATGATGAATTGTGCCCTGAAAGTGCTTCTTTCTCTCCATTGACTGTACAGGAGGGGAGCTGAGAGAACAAACTCACTTGTCTGTACTTATACATGTCCAAAATATTGTGAGATTAATCCAAACTGAGGTGTACCAAGATGTGGAGCTAAGATTACTGAGTTGAAAAGCTTTAAGGGTTTTTTGCCTTGAGAAACAACATGAGAGCAAGGCAGAAGCAAAATCATTTTAATCATCTTGAAGTGCCTGTGCAAATCTGGAACCAGGCTACCTTGTCCTTCTGGAAAGGTGCTTTACTGCTTCCCCATGGCACTACAGTTAGTACACAGTCAGTCATCTAGAGGACTGTTGACAATAGGAAGATGTTCCAGTATCTGAATGAAGCTTAAGGTGGCTTAAATGATTATTTTCAGAAGTAAATTACTGGTCTCAGTTCTGAAAAAAAAACAGATGGGCGTTATGGTGGTCAATGAGTTACTAGGGGTTCTTGTTTTATGTTTCACAAAAAGGGAAGCTTCTGGTACATGTATTTCTGAAGGCTTCATTTTCACAGATCTGCAGCTCATTTTTATCCTGCACCTTCTCTCTGCAACGGAAATACCAAAATATCCATTGTTTCTGTGCCATTCTTGTAGATGGAGTTTACAAACTAGGGCTACAGGAAGGGAAGGAAAGCCCCAGAGTTCCCTTCTGGAACAGTTTTTGCAGTTGTTTTGCACCTTTTTTTCTTTTTTCTGTGATGCTTGATTTCACTGGGTGGGAGATTGCTCCTTGTAGGTTTAAAGTATTGATAGTGTTAGGTGCTTTTTGCTTAAATGGTGTTCCTACTCATTTTGTGTGCCTTAGATATTACTGTTAATGGTGTTCTTTAATGGTGAAAGATTATCCCCTACCCTGTAGCTGAGCAGGGAAAAAAGGTGGGGAAATATAGCTAGAGGTTAATGACTCATTTAAAGTTAACATATGTGCTACAGCACTGCTGCAGAAATCGTTTCAGCCAGCGTTAGAAAATGTTCCTGTTCATTCTCTTCTTATTATTTGGTCTTTTTATAGCTCTTCTGCATAATATTTTTGCTTGAACTGCCTTTGCATTAGTCATAAACCTTCTTGCTTGCCAAAGCAGGGATTGTATATTTTCTGAACTGCTAAAACCTTATTAATTACCTTTACTCACTGACCCTGTGGGGTAAAGGTTCTGTTTAAGGAGTAGGTCCGTGGTCTTTTCTTTAATGGGTTTACTTCACTCGTATTCTGGGCAAAGACTGTAAAAGCCACCATCTTTTCCACACAAGTTTGCTGCATCTACAGGCTGTTTCATTGTCAGTTTTCAGTAAAATGGCTCAGCACCTCTGGCTTCTTTTACCAATGTTCTTGCTTCTCATCCGAATTGTTTTAAAGACACGAAGTGTATTTTTGTTCAGTCACCCTTTGCTTACAGAGAGTATATAATTTTGTGCCATGGAAAGCCATTGTGATATTTTAAGAAACCATAGATGGGTCAGGCTTTAGTTTTTTAATTGACTTTTACCACACTCTATAGAAAAAGTAACTGAACCAGTTTTATCAGAATCTCATCACAATGGTCAGTTTTCTTTAGGAAGTTTAGTTGCTTTAGTTTTATTTAGGAAGTCGTTGCTTCTCATCAAATGAAAAGTGTAATAGCATAAAATTGCCGCTGTACATCAAACAGCATAATTGTCCTAAAATTCAATACAAGCCAAGTTCACTATTGGATAAAAAAATAAATAATGAAAAAATCAAATGAAAATGGTGATTGCAAGTGACAGTTATCTGGCAGATGGGAACTGGCCAGATGCCTCTTCCCTAATGCCTTGTGTGTTCGTTTGTTGTCCTTGTATAGATTGTCCTGTGTATTTAGATGGAAAAAAAATTGGATGTTTGGAAGAGCATATGTTACATGGAGTCCATCAAATCCATAATGAAAATTTGGTTTATTTTTTTTTTTTTAACGTTTTTAAGGACTGCCAATTACTTCTGTCAGATGTTGTCTGCAATAGCAGGACTTTGTTCCTCCCAATACCCATTTCACCTTAATTCATCTCCAGAGCCCTCCCTGCTTCTTCTTTGCCCTAAGGATAAGCACAAGGATTTGACTTGGTGCAAGTGACCACCAAGTCATGGCTGCACTTTCCTTCTGCTGCTTTCCAGTCTCCTTCCAATTTTCTGCTTGTTGTATTTCAGTTTTTCCATCTCCTTTCCCATCCTTCCTTCCTTCCTTCCAGGTTAAACCTCTGCTTCCAAGACAATGGAGCAGAAATACTTCTGGTGTCTGTTTGTAGTCTGTCTCCCTGCATACCCATGCAAGAAGATGCGAAAACTAAGATAAAAACAAGCCCCCCAAAACAATCAGGAGGGGTTTTGTGTAAAACCACACTGGCTACTGAGATTTTTAATTAGTCTTTGACACCTGCTGTTATTTCATACTGCCTTGTTCTTGACCATTTTTTCCTTACAATGAGTAAGGGCTGGGAACGAGGCGAAGGGTCCTGCACATAGGATAAATCATTGCTGGAACTCTGCTCTCTAAATCATTCTCCACCTCTGCCTTTGGCTCTCTGCCAAGGAGACTGCACGTTAGATCACTAAATAGCAAGAAATCTAATTTTCTAATATGTGTGTAATTGTGTGTTGCTGAAAAGGTAAGAGGAACGTAGTTGCTTTCATAGAGTTTCATGTGGCACTTGTAGTTTTGTAGAAAAAAAATTGAGAGCTGAGTTGAAAGGCAGATGGTTTGGCAACATCTTCCTGTTCCTGACAGTCCACATCGAGAACTGTGAAGTCTTTCCGCAGGCACTGGAAGAACTGACACTAGTGCTGGAGTCGGATGTGGATTGATTGGAGCCAGTGATAACTGCTGTAATCTCCTTTCCTTGCTTTGCTGGCCTGTAGAGCTTCCTGATGGATGTGCTTTATATCCACGGACAGGTCTGCAGACACAGCTCTACTAGATGTTAGTACAGCCCAGAGAAGCTTTGCAGAATTTGCTGGAACCATATTCTGTAATATTAGGTGGCTTCTGTCAGAAAGTTTCGTGAGAACATACGTTCCACTGCAATTTCATTTTGGAACTAAGGCCAGGAAAACCAACAATTTGGCGATATGGTTCAATTTCTCCCTTCTGGGGTTGATGTTGAATTATATCTTTTATATCTCAACATCAAAGGTATGATGGTAAGACCTGTGAAAGAAATGACTGATGTTAGTGAAAAAGGAAATACTGCCAATTGTCTCAAGCCGAAATTATTTGTCCATGTGGTTCTATGTCTCTTGCGTGTGGAAACTGCAGGACCTTAGACATATTCATTGTTTACCTTGTTATCCATTAACATGATCTCATGATCGTGTAGCAGCTGATCAGAGATTTTTACCTCATTTCCCACTGTCTGATTTAATAGTGTGTAATTTCCTAGTCTCTGATTGAAATGTGTTACTGGGTTATTTAATCAAATCCTTCAGCTCCATTATATTTATGTGAGATGGTGCATGCAAAACTGGTAATTTCTTCACTGCACGAAGTCGGCACATTCTGGATTTTTTTACCAGCCTTCTGTAACACTGCCCCATTATTTCTTACTAAGCCATCCTACCCCTTGGCTGGTGCAGACAATGCCATACAGTGTCCAGGCAGTCTGCTCTGTGCCATTTAAACATACGACAACGGGGGCATTTCTGGCCTCTTCCCACAATCTTTGTGAAAAATAAGGCAGTTCGTACTTGAAATGCTCTTAGCCATCGTGCTATCTAGTAGACAAGAGCTGATCACAAGACGTCTCACTAGACTTTTATATCCACTTTTTTCTCCATCCCATCTTTCCTTGCTGGTTTCTTTTTGATTCTTTTTCTTTGAATAAATTAGGTGTGCACTTAGGAGAAGGTTAACACCACGATGCCAGTTCTTGAACACACTATTGGAGACTTACTTTCTGTATGTGCTCCCCAACATTTTCTTTTTGAAAAAGAATGTGATCTCTCTCAGGACTTTGGTTTTAGCATTCCAGGAATGTTTTTGTGTGCGTTTCTTGATGGTCAAATCCATGTGTAGGAGTGTACAGGAGAACTACAGTTGTTGCTTGCACAAGAGACCTACCACAGCCTGGTTGCTTGCTTTTATTTTTCTTCCAAGTTTGGGTCTTCCAGATGGATTTTCTGATGTTTAAGAAGGAGTACACCCTGTGTTGTAAATAGACCTACATGGCTACATGTGCATTTTATGGAATCCATGAGCTTTGCACCAAGGATCTTCATTACAGGCATTAATTACAGGTCCAGATTAATTTTTACTTTAATGTTCGCATTGGGCCAAAGCAAACAGCAAGTGTTGAAAAGATTCCTGAAAATCAACATTAGACACAGAAAAGGTAAAGGTGTCCTCCTGTGTGTATGAAACACAGAACATTGCTTGTAAAACAATAATCAGTTCCTTGAATTTGGAGTTAAGAGTTGGGCCTTGGTTTGTTTTGCTTTTTAAGCAGCAGATCCTTCAGTGAAGATGATCAGAAGTGTGAAAGGAAAGTGGATTGATTTTGACGTGTGTTTAATTTCCTCATGGATACAGGAGTGCACTGAATGCAAGTCAGTGTAAAGCAGCAATGTAACCTCATGTCCTTCGGTCATAGAAAGGGAGACAGCTGCTGTGCCAGCTGAGGGAGTACAGGATACCTGTCAGCTGTCACCTTCCACTTTGCCTTCCATCCTAAGGTTGGTTTGTCTCTCTCCCCAGCTCGTAAGCAGGAGATTATCAAGGTGACCGAGCAGTTGATTGAAGCCATCAACAACGGGGACTTTGAAGCTTACACGTGAGTTCCTCATTTCAGAGGGAGTGAGGAGAGTTGATTTATTTGAGACACTATGCGTAAATGTGTGTGTTAATATAGGAGAGCCTGTGCTTGTATTTGTGGTTTGTTGGAACTCCTCCTCATGAAACACAAAACGTGTTCATGGCTGCTTTGCTCAGGCCTTACACATTACCAGTTTCAGAGAAGCTGCGTCTGTAAATCCAGTGTAGTTAAAGTAATTAAATCTTGCTTAAATGCTGATGTGAGACATAAAAAGATCCTTTGGTTTGCACAGCAGCAGTTTTCAGAGTCACAACTAAAAACTCTTGTGAATATAACGCCTAGCACTGACATGTGGGACCTACTTTGGCAGATCTTTTTGGTGAAAAGATGATTTATATGAAATCTAGTCCACCTGAAGTAAGCAGCCAACTGTGCTAATTTAGGTGATACCAGAACTTCATTCCTTCTCCTCATATAAATTCTGTTCTTTTCCAGTGTGATGGCATGTCTGATTGGAAGAAAGGAAACACTTAAAAATAACCTCTCTGACATTGTGTTCCAAACCCACTCATTACAACATTTCCTCTTTTCCAAAGGAAAATCTGTGATCCAGGCCTTACGTCTTTTGAACCTGAAGCTCTGGGTAACCTGGTAGAAGGGATGGACTTTCACCGGTTTTACTTTGAAAATGGTAAACATTCCTTTTTCATTTCCAAACCCTCATCTCTTTCGGTGGCTGTGTTTCTCCCATCTAATTAGCATTTTGGGTTGAGAGTGAATTGATTTGCCCAGGGGAACGGGGTGTTCTTCTTTCCAGGGTTCTGCTTTGTGTTTCTGCTCTGCTCATTCACATATCACAGGGCCTCTCAGGTACTGGGGGAAAGTTTCAGGTATTTCTCATATTTTTGTATTTCTCTTGGGGAAATAGGTGTGCTTGTACTTAAAAGAGAGGTCACTAAACCATGTGGTGACAGTGACAGCAACCAACAGTCAGAATTTGCAGTGAATGTGTGATTGTGCTGGGGAAGACATTGTGGTCACTCAGTCTGTACTGCTGAGGATCTGCTCTGCTTTGTATTGGTGTATATGTCTGGGTGTGTGTATGTATGAAAACATAAATTTATACTTTTTTACATGCATCTATTACAATCATGTCATCTCTAAGAAAGGAAAATTACCCACAGAATGGATTTATTAAAGTTTTGGAGGAACATGTGATGTAAGCAACCATTTTAGAGCAGACTTGACTTAAAAGGAAATAAAATATTGTAAATTAGATATCAGCCTATCCAGTAATTTCTGAGCAATGTCTGAGCATAAAATGGGGTTATTGTATTCCTGAATCTAAATATCCATCATCTAAATAGGATTATATTATTCCCAAATTCTCTTACCTCTCCAAACCACCATTTTATGTATTTTTCCTTGTAATTTTTTCCTTTCATTACCACTGCTTTTTAGTTTTCCTACATAGCAGCATTTAATAAAATATGATACAAGAATAAGTTAAAAGCTGAATTATTTTGGCTGAAAATATTAAGTACAAATGTTACTGGACATAACAGTGGTAGTGAAATATTGGGAAATGCAAGATGGTGGCCTTATTAATCCACGTAGATACATGGATTAAACATATTAAATAGGGTATTATATGTACTATTAAACATTTGATTGGAAAGGGGAAAACATACTTCATGCTGTGACTGTGCCCGTTTCTACAATGCACCTGAGTCATCAGTCACGGCCATCAGCGAACAGCAATTATTAATTTGTAGCTGCTACGCTCGAGGGTTTTGTTTGCAAAACGGGGCTCACACGGAGAAAATGTGTGTGTGTGTGTGTGTGTGTTTGTTCCCCAGCTCTGTCCAAGAGTAACAAGCCGATCCACACCATCATCCTGAACCCCCACGTGCACCTGGTGGGCGAGGACGCGGCCTGCATCGCCTACATCCGCCTCACGCAGTACATGGACGGCAGCGGCATGCCCAAGACCATGCAGTCCGAGGAGACGCGCGTCTGGCACCGCCGCGACGGCAAGTGGCAGAACGTCCATTTCCACCGCTCAGGCTCGCCCACAGTACCTATCAAGTAAGAACCCACCCAGGCCGCACCATGCTGTCCCATAGCTGCTTCGGGCCTTCCACACTATGAGCCGGCCTCTTGGTGGCATCATTGCTCGTGGTCGTTTGTTATGTGTTATGTCCACCTCTGTGCACGTGGTATCGGTAGGAATGCTTTTGAAAGAATACTCTTTTTGGTGGTTGTTTTCCATGGTGGTGCCCGCTGATCCAACTCAGCCCCTGAGCTGCCAGCTTGAAGAGCAGGAAAAGGTTTTAATGTAGGTAAGGCTTGATAGAAGTCACACAAAACAGGATTAGAAAACCTGAAATAGAACTTCTGGAATATCTGGAAAAATAAAAAGCGAGAGGATACGTGGAGCTGTTAGTGCTGACCAGAAAGTTTCAAGGAAGAAGTGTCACTGTCAGGAAAAACTGAAATTTAACTCCTATTTATTGTGGTTTCCAGCCACCTCTGCTTACTCATACCTAGGTATGTTCGCTGCAAGTTTGTTTTGAGCCAGTTTACATATTTAATTTGTAAATTAAGTCATCCCAGTAGCTTTCTTATCTCTTTCCCCACACTCCCCTTGCTTATCTGCTGCGTAGTCGCTGTCTCACAGCTCTGACATCCGTTCCGTCATCATCTTCCCCTCTTGTTCGTCCAGGCCCTCCCATGGCCTCGGAGTCGTGCAGTGACCCAAATTCCTTGGGCCAGGCTGTCAGCAGGATTAATTACAGCACACTCACAGTTGCACTAACAGGATCAAGAGTCACGGCTTCCTCAGCAGGTTCTGCTCGGGTCCTCGCCTTCCCTTCCTGCAGCCTTCGCTAATGAACCCAAACCTCACTGGCTTCTGCCTTAGGCTGGGCTCTTTCCAAATTAGGCAGCACTGGCACAGGCCTCGCTCTGCTCCCTTGTGAGCCCTTTCTGTAGGATATAATTACATTTGTGTGAGGTGTCTTAATGTTGTCAGCGGCTGAACTTGCTGATGTGGATGATAAGGGCTTAGATTCCATCCTTCAAACTTTATCACGCTCTGTAATTTACTTCTTGCACCGCTGTTCTCCTGTATGAAATAATACATGATAAAGTAAGGAACAAATAGACTGAAGTGTTAAGCTTCCACGGGGATGAATATTTTATTATTTTTTTATTTAGGAAAAAAGAAATTTGATTACTCAGTGATAACTATTTTATTTCAAAATGTGAAACCAGTGGGAAGAGGAACCACGTCATCCTTAATTTCTTACATTCCAGCTGCACAGCCAATGTTTAAACAGATAACATTTAAAGAGTAGCTACATTTGCTTGAAATGCAGTGTTAGGTAGATTTTTGATGTTTTCATAAAGGAGTATTTTTTCAAGGGATCTGGCCTGGCTGTGTGTGAATAAGTGAAGCGGGTCCACTGCACCCTGGACAGTAAGTGTTTACAGCAGAATGACATGAATTGGACTGGAGAATTATGTAATCTTTTCCTTGCGGTTTTTCTTTCCCTCCCTCTGTTTTTTGGGGAAAGGCTGTTTTTTGCAGCTGCTCATGCTCTCTAATAAAGATAAGGATTTCTGGGACTGCCCAGGATGGAAGGAGAGGCAGCAACTTCTGAGACTGAGTCAGTGGATGTTCAGACTTATGGGGTCAGACTGAGGAGATTTCAGGATTGCAAGAGGGCATCCAAGCTGAAAGGGTCACAGAGGAGGAGCCTTAGAGCAGGACTCAGGCTTAAGGAGAGATTCCCTGAGGTAGCAACATAGCCCTAGATGTCTAGCACTGGCAACAATATCACATGAATCCCATACCTCACCCTAATCTTGAATTCAGAGGGGGTTTTGGACTTGCTCATGTCACTGTTCTAAAACACCATTGGTCTGATGGTTAGAAGCCTTAACTCTCCAGTCTAAATTCAATGTATCCTTGGTTATTCTTATTTCATTCTTGTTCCCCTGTGCTGGGGACAGGTTTGCAGACATGAGCTGCTTTATAGGAAGGCTGTTCAGATCACTTCCCACCTTCTATTTTCATAGAGTAAATAACCCACACTAACCCAGCTGGCTTTTTTTGGTAGGATCTCCATTTTCCTGGCTACTTTAATAGCTCTTCACTGTCTTTTTTTTCATTTGAGGTTCATCTTTAGCTTGGATTCTTCTGAAATGCTCTGTCCAATTGTTGTCAGGGTTTCATTTAACTCCACAATGTCTGTCTTTTCCCTGCTATGTTCTGGCATGGTTTTTGCACTTTTCTCGTCAGCATCACATCCAGCAGCTCATCTGAGCCAGCCACGTGTTTTTCCTCAACTCTCCTTCCAACCAATGAGCAGGTAGAAACTTCTGCTGAACGTGCAGCTTTGCACTTCCTGTTCTTCCACATAAAACTTCTGAATTGCCCAGCCCTCAAGGTGATTTGGTTCTTGCACAATGCTCCCGTCTTCCTTTCTTTTTACAGTGCCTTCCACCTAAGTGTAAATATACTACATGAGATCAGTCCTACTGCTTGTGCTCAGGACTAGTGCATCTCCTCTAGGCTGATGGTTCCTCTTTCAGCCCAAACGTTGTTTTTCTTTGAGTTATTTTACATATCCTTTCTCTATTCCCCATCTTCTCAAGTCTGAGTGGAAGATTCCCATGTAGCACCATGCTAGAATCGCCTTCAGTAACCCATCCTGACTGCCTTTTAGGCTGCCGTGAACTTCACCTTCCCTTTTCCCAGTCAGAGCAGCAATAACTCCATTTGGGAAAACCACAGAAGAAATCTAGTTAAAATATTGTTCTAGTTTATCCTTCCTTTATTTGAAATGTATACAGTCTACAGCCACTTATTTAATTATTACCAATGCACAGTAGTTAATAATGGCAATTCCATAATAAGAAAGTATCTTGCACATCATGTCTGAAGAGGAATTTCAGATCTAATCAAGTCACAAAAGCAATTATAGCTGTGATCTGCTTTTGCAAACATCATATCCTAGATTATGTCAGATCAGTTGCTGCAAGCACGGTAACTTGTTTGTTTGCTTGGCTACAGGAGGGAGCGTGCATAAATCTAAGGGTATATCTGAGCTCTTTAAGGGAAAGATTTCCTTAGGGCAGAGAACTTACTTGGAAAAGCGTATGAGCAAAAATGTGTACTTAGTTTATAGATAAATTTTATTTGTAGATTTGCTGAGAGTCAGACAAGACAAACTTGGGTTTCTGTCTTGTCCATTTTCTTTCTGAGTGATGGGGTGATGGTAGGAAATTCTCCTCTGTATCCATGTGCTGAAGAACCTGTGCTAATGTGTTTCCTCAGAACTGTATCTGCTTGTCCACGGAGAGGGGACCTGCCTGATACGGGCAGTTGGACCTAAAACTGACTCCCAAACCTAACTTGAGGCTGAATGAGCCTCATGTTCCCTCCTGTGGCACAGCTTACAGCTTCTTGTACTTTGCTAAGTGCACTGGCAAGCAGCAGGGCCCGTGAGTAAGGAGTGTGTTCTGTGTTTGTGCAGTGCCTAGCGCAGAGGGATCCCCACCACGGCTCCGGCCCTCCATGCTACGGTAATACAAGCTGCGTTACAGCCTGAGTTAGTTACCTCCTCACAGCTTCCCGCTCTTCCCTCTTCTCTCTGCATACGGCTCGAGCATGTCTTGCATGTTCATGACATCTGACTCCTCCTTGTCACCCGGTTCAGTGCTTGTACAGACCCTCAGTCCGTGGCAGTGCCTGTGCTGCCCATGCTGAGGAAGTTGTTACACTCAGAGAGTCACGTCTGAATTCGGGCCTCCCTCCTTTAAGGAATCCCTTAGGGCACTTTGGCTTCCTGCCTCAGTTTCCTTTTTTGTTTTAACAGCCTCTCTGGCATCCTGTAAAGATGGAAAATAATGCCTATAAAGTGGTTTGAAAAATAAAGGAATGCTTTGCCTGAGCGTTTGGGGTTTTTTTTCCTTTGGTTTTCTTCCCAATATCATGTTAAATGATCTTGAGTAGATGTTTGGTTTTTTTTTCAATAGCACTGGCTAACACTTGAGCATGTACTGTTACGTGGTGGTGATGTTACCAGTAATGGAAATCTGTTTTCTTTTTCTCCTTCCTCCCAGCTAAAAAATATCAGCGGTGCCGCTCTTGCATTTTCTGTCCCCAACGCACCTGGTTGATTACCATCTTGGCCATCCCGTTCTCTTCATGCATGTTTCTGGGTGCATGGAGTCGTGAAGGTTCTTCATGTAACACATTTGTGACGCACCACGTGGCTGTATATTCCATCTGTACACTGTTAGCATTTCAATGAAGGCGATGTTCCATGCAAATAGAGAATAACAAGGAGTAAAAGGCAAAAAAAATAAAGAAATAAAAATGTTGGATGGACGGCAGTAGATACACAATACATCTGTCACTTCCTCCATTTATGCCAAGTTTTGAGAGACAACTTTAAAAACTATCCTGTTTATTAAAAAAAAAAAAAAGGAAAAAAAAAAGAAAAAGTGTATTTTACCTTCTTTTTTTAAGAACTGTTTTTTGACTCCTCCTTTTTTTCCCCCCGAGTCCCAGAATTTTGCTTTGGTTCTGGTAGGAATGGTTAGGATTTCCGCTGGCAGCTCCATTACTGTCAAACAGATTTTTGTTACAGCACGTAGATGGACAAAATCACTGATAAATGTGGAAGTGATGATATCTTGGCTTTGGACCAGCTGAAGCCTTCTTAGTTTATTAGTCTGTGTAAACTGGAAAAAGCTCCTCATTTGCTGGCTTGGCCACTCCAGAATTAACTGTCAGTGTTCTGGTGAGTCAGCAGCTTCTGTTTTCCCGTGGAGTCCTTTTTGCTTTCTTATTTTGCTTAACTGAAAATTTCTATTGGATGATTAAGCAAAATGAAAAATTGTAAGGAATTAAGAAATAATTGAGAGGCATTTTCGAGGATTAAAATGGAAGGAGAGAGAAAGATTTTTATTGCTTTTAGGATGTACTGTACATCTTTTAAGGAGGCTTTAAAAAAATATAGGATATAATATGTTGGTTAATCTATAGACCAGTTGTGTGGTTGATATACTCGAGAAATATTAGGCCTTAAAGCTGAGTATGAAGAGTTTACTTACATTACACTGCTGCTGTTGCTTCTCTGGAAATGAATTATGGATGCACCGGATTTTGCCACAGATTTGTCTCCCCCTCTTCCCCCTCGATGCGCTGTTGGTTCCGTAAGCTCCCGGGACAGCGTATGGTGTCGAGTGCAGCGATTCCCGCAGCGATCCCCATGGGGTTGGCCGGAGGCAGCCAAAGGAGGGACACTGTGCTGCCAGCGCAGAATGCAAACCTTGTAACAGGGACTGGTTTTCCTTCCCTCGCGCTGCTGTGAAAATACATCCTCGCGAGAATTGCGGTTTGCTCCCTTCCATTCCCGATAGCAGAGCACAGGGATGGGTTTTATTTGGTTTTTCCCATTGGTTACTGGTTCTGTTGGCAGGGCTCCCTGCTCTCCACAGCGCTGTACAGTGCATGGGATCTCATCACGCTCCTTTTTAGCCATTAAAAACTTACAACTCGGCAGCCTGAAGTTTTTAAAATGGGAAAGCTTCCTAATTTGTATCATTTCACCTTTCTGTGTTGATGACTAATCAAAAGCAGTTCTTAAACATGTCGATGTTGTTACTAGTGGATGTATGGTAGATGGATTTAAGCTTCTCTGATAATTACTACATGATTTTAAACAATATATATTTAAAATAAGCATCTACAATAAATGTGTTGAGCCATATTAACCTGCCAATGGGATCTGTGAAAAAAGTAATGGCCTCATTTTTTTTCTCATGAACTTCTTTACTTCCTTTTTTTTTCTTCTTCTTTTTTTTTCTTTTTTTTT
>VXAY01000115.1:676454-840304 GCA_013399855.1 Oxyruncus cristatus
TTTTTTTTTTTTTTTTTGTGAAGCGGCTATAAGTGGCATAACTGTATTTAAAATTAACAAATTAGGTGTAGGGTGGTTTTTTTTTTTTTATACTTCTAACATAGCATGTGGTGTTGACGTATTACTGTAGACCAAGTTTGTCTTCCACACCAAGACGTGAGGAAATTGTGATTTGTTCTCTCCACCACAACTGAATTATACACTTCTGTCATTTTGGAACACTGCAGTTTACCATGGGACACAGTGTACATATTTCTTGCCATAATGGTAAATGATTGATATATTTAAGGATTAATAAATTTGTGATTTCTGCTGACATTGGGCTTGTGTTTTAATTTCCCAAGTAATTTTGATCTTCGCATCGGAGAACCTGCAGTCTGTGTTTGAATTAAAATGTAGGAGACCCAGATGGAGTTTCTTAGGAGACAAATTTTTGGTTTGAAAACAGGAGTGTTTGCTTTTGGGGTTTGTCTCTGGGTCAGTTCTGAAGTGCCTTTCCTGAGGGCCCAGTTGTACACTGTTCATGCTCGACTTTATTGACGGACTTTGCACATACCTTGTACTCGTAGGTCCATATTTAGAAATGTTTTAGGTACTTTGCATGTTTCTGTAGCTGCCTTGCAGTGTTTCACATACATGCTCAGCCTGTAACACAAGACTCTGTAAGAGCAATTATTGTATGTTATATAACACCATAAAATATATATGGGAACATAATACCATAAAATGCATTAAGGTCCATAAATAATTAGCATTTAAAATAATGTACCAGTTTAAAAGCTTTCATGTATGTCTGTAGCAATTTTAGGCTTTCTTAAAAGGTGCTGAGCTGCAACTGAGAACAGTTTTTTTATACCAGCAGAGAATAATGACAGAGGAGAGGAGACAACTTGCAGCTTTCCTGGGTCAGGGAATGCAGAGCTGGATCGCTGCACTGCTGCGGGGCCAGGGCAGCGTAGCTGGAGCAGCAGCACTGGTGAGGGAGCCAGAGCCTGTCCTGGCTTGGTCACATTTTCAGTGCTTCCTTTTGGGTGGCATTTTGTAAAGGAAAAGGGAAACACTCGGCAGAGAGCTCAGGGGGTTGGAATTTGTCAGTAAACCCCACTAGAAGCAAAAGCGATTCAGTGTGGTGGGAGGTTTACATCTTACCTACTTTGTTTGCTCATTTTTTCCAGTAAGTGCCATTCCAGAAATCAGTTTGATTTCCATTTTAACCGTGCCTCTGCAGAAAGCTCTTTGACAGCAGCGGAACTGCCCCTGATTTCAAGTATGCAGAGAAGAGAGATTAGTGTATGAAGCAAAAATGATGAGCAGAGGGCTGGGAGGATGTATTTCCTAAATATCAGGTTGAAGATTTGGGAGAGGGGTAGGGGTTTGGGGTATTTTTTTTTTATAATAGTGGTGGGTGTCCTTTTATAGCACAAATATTTTAATCTGCTGCCTCCTGGTGGCTTTTGTATTGCTGTTTTGTATTTAGGAGCGCACCTCCACTGGCTGTTTGTTCTGAGCAGGAAGGAAGGCAGTGCTTTCATGCATTCACTTTTTAATGTGAGTAAGGAACACATGGAGAGCCTGAAAATGATCCTTTCTTGGGTTGTGAATATACCCTATACACATACCTGAGGGAATCAGATTGGTTCTATTTTCTGAAAATGGGCTAAGAAAAGTAACATCTCCTAGAGTTGAGTATTAAATCCAGAGCTCATTGTGTCAAAGGTTAGCTTTACTGTTTCTTCAGTGAGTTATTAATCTTTGGTAATTTATCATCTCCTTGGGCTGTGTGCTCGCAGAAAACAGAATTGCTTTGTTCTTCTCAGGGCTTTTCTTTCTTCTTAAATTTGTACAGTCGTACTTCATACATTACGTATCTTGAGAAAATACCATTATTCAAAAAATTAACTGGATTAGTCAAAGAATTAATCCCAATTGCTTCAGGAGTTTCAGCTTCTTTCTTCCTTACAGATAACTAGTAAAATACAGACAGATGTGGGTGAATGGGAGTTCAGTGCTGGAAGGTGCAACTGCTCAGTCTCTGGTTCTTGCAGGGAAAGCGGAAGTTATAGGGACATTTTGGTACCCACAAGAGGGGAGGCCTCACATGAAAAGAAACCTAAAGTAGAGCAGACTAGAAGCCTTTCCTCCCTTCCCCTCCCTCTCTTGCACAGAGACCCATGAGTGAGCAGGACAAGGTGCAGGATGTTGGATTCCAAGGCAGCATGCTTATGGAAAGAGGAGAAGGCAGCAATTCTGCAGACAGTAAGTTTGGGGAAGAGGAGAACATTTAATCAGAGTGTGAGGGGACAAGCTCGTAGAAAACAGGGTTTCCAAAGAGATAGAGAGCAGTATTTCTATATTACAGAAATGTCACGTTCTTTCTTTAAAGATGTTGCCAGAATTTAGCTGTGGGGCTAGACCATGTTGAGAACTAACTGGAAAACTGGCCCACAAACCCTTTTTCATCACAATGACCTCTAAGTAGCTAAAAAAGTCAAATAGTTGAATGTGGTGAGTGGTTGGGACAGAGTTGGTTCCTTAAAATAGCAAGGGCCTTGATCTTATAGTTACTCACTTCTTGTGTTCCCCAAAGTGAACCCCCAATGGAAAGACACTGTCTCATCTCAGGGCAGGGGTAACAGCAGCGCCTATCATCAAGTTCCCTGCTCACTGTCAGGTAATTCCTAGTGTCCAGGACCTGGTACAGGAAGAGTGGGGAGTACTGATACACAGCTCACTGCACTTGAGAGAGAATGCATGGCAAACAGGACTGGGAAGGAAGAGCCCACTGTGCTCTTTGACCACTCCTTTTCCCACCCTTCCCAGGCATTCCGTGCTGGCTCTCAGAGGTGACAGCTGTCCGGGGTGAGGCAGTGACAGTCACAGGGCCTTAAGTAACACATGTAGCCAAGGGACTGTACTAGCGACAGCCAGCCTGGTAGTGGGGGTAAGAGCCCATGTTTGTGAGCCAGAGCCTTTCATAAACAAACTGCCTGAATGGAAGTCAAACCCTTTGCAAGGATGGAGAAAAGAGCACTCCCAGCACATGTTAGAGCAAGACATCAACTTAATTAGACATCACATAAAACTACTGCCCTGTCCTGTGCACCAAAGAGAGGGTAAGTACCAGAGCAAGAGCAAGAGTTCAGCCTAACTTACTTGGTTAAGTTCCTCGGACAAAACTGGCACCTGAACATCTACTCCCTAACTAAAAATGGTGGTCTGTGGGGTTTTTTGCTGAACAAAACTTTCTAGAGAGTAAAGCACAGAAGCTGGGCCATGCCAAAACTTGCCTTCCTTTTTCTTTGCAGCAAATCTAACCAAAGGTAGCTCTAATTTGAAGTCTAATCTTACTGAAAAGTTATTCTAAAAAGGATTTTAAGTATGGCAGAGCACCTTTGCGCATAGAAGAGGGATTGGTAGCATGCCCAGCCATCTCTTTGCAGGCTTTATTTCTGATCCTCTGGTTGGCCCCGGGCTGCCTGGAGGATATGCTCTAGATCTGTGCACTGCTGACTGATGTGGCAATTCCCCCTTCCAGCCCTTCACTGCTGTTCTTTGTATTGGTAATGTTCACACCTTCTCTAAACCCTCGGCACCTGTGGATTCAAGGGTTCTGGGAAAGGGAACAGAACTACCCTTCAGTGAAAGACTTAAATACACTCCAGGTATGCATTTTGAAGAGCCTGGGAATATTAACTGCTTTGCAGCATCTGAGAGCAAGCTGGTGTTTGGCACATCATTCTGGAATCTGGTGTTGGAGGCGCTGGTTCAGTCTCCTATTGGGACCAAAGCACTGTGTATGAATAGTGAAATTCTGTGTGGTGAAGACAGACCAGGACAGCAGCAGCAGGCTGATTTCAGGGCCTGGATATAGAACACTGAAGGGATCTGGGAGACATGCTTGGAGGTTTTTTCTTCTTCAATCAGACCAGGAGTCTGAGTGTGTGTCCCTTGTGCAAGGTCAGTGCCATAACTACTGAGTGAATATCTGAGACAGTTTTTCCTCTGTTTTTCCACTGAAAAATGAGTAGAGAAGGATCTAATTTGTGTTTCAATGCAGTTTTAAAAAGAAGTGTTAAAATCTGCCTAAAGATACCTTTCCCTGGTCATCTGTCAAATGAAGGTTCCACAAAGGCTAAAAAGTGCCACTGAGGACTAATAATGCAAAGCTGAGGGCAAGAAACATTACAAGTCTCTTTAGTTAAATAAAAGGATGCATTTGACGGTTTCAGGATGTGAACAGATACGAATAACTAAGGTTTGAAAGGCCCCAGTTGGTGCTTTGCTGATCCCCTCTTTGCAGTGGGTTTCCAAAATTAGGACCCTGAGGTGCACTGTGAGTATTTACTCTCCTCTGTAGCTGAATGGGGATCTCGGTGTTGGAGTCTCTCCACATTCACACCTTTCTATAAACATCTTCCCAGTTCAGACCAGCTTTTCACACATGACAAGGCAGAGCTACTTTCCATCCCACGAGTCTTACGCTGCCTGCCAGAAGGATGTAAGGGGGATGTTTGGGAGAGTGGAGGAGCCGGGGGATGAGGAGGATGCTGTTTGCTGTTTTCATTAAGAGGCCTCAGCAGCTCACACTACTCCTCTCTGAGGAGGAGTAGCTGGCACGAAGATCCAAACATTCTGATGGTGAGAGGAGAAAGCAGATGAGGCTTCTCTGCGGTTGGATCCTTTTACCACATGGCTGCTCCCTGTCCCTCCGCTCTTCCCTCCACTGCCTAGTGCTCTGCCCTGCCTTCCTCCCCTTCCCAAATCTTCTCACCCTCCCCCCACAAGAAACCCTGAGATTCTTACCACATGCCATTTAATCTGTTAAAAACACTGACAACATGTGCCACTCCTCAAAATCAGTCATTTACTTCTGGGTCTGAAACTCTGCTCCCTCCATCCTCCTGATTTGTTTCCGCTTAACTTTTGTGTCCCCCTTTTATGTGAAACCCATTCCTGCGGCACAGCCAGCAGCTGGAACAATAGGCAGTGTTACTGAGAGCAGTGCCCTGGTGATTGGGAGGCTTTTGAAAGCATTAGCTAATTACTCCTCACTAGGTCACTGATGGTAGATGAGCACTGCCTGCCTGGTTTTAGGCCTAAAAACCTGGCAGTATATAATTTGCCCAAGGCCGCAAAGTTGATGGATGACAGGGAAAGCCTAGGCCCAAGGGTGAGTTTCGTTCCCTGAATGACAGTGATGACAGTCTGTGGATGAAGGATTTATGGCCAGAATTACAAGGAGAGCTCAGAGAGCCTCGCGCTTGCTCACTACCCAGCCTGTAGCACATCACAGTTTGTGGCCTCTGCTCACATTCCAAGTCCTCCTCACAGGAACCTTTCTGCTTCCCAAGCCAGTGGAGAAGAGATGGTGTCCCAAGTGAGTTCCCTCTGAAAAGCCAGTTTCCCATCCATCCTGGCAACGGGAGCTCTGCAGTGGTTCCCAAATCTGAGAAAAGCCACATCACACCATTCCGAGGGCACGTACCGCTGTCCTCATGGAGCACGTGCAAGTATCCTGGAGTTCTGAAGGTCACCTGGTTATTTATATTACCTAGACCCAACTTCCTGCATCTGTCAGCAGTTCAAAGGCAATACAGCTGGAAAACATCAGCACTGTGTTGTCTTTGTATATCTGCAAAAAAGGCAAATAATAATAAAAAAGAGAACGCCACCAAAAGTCCTTCCCAGAAAACCCCAAAACCAAAGTTACTAGGGGGGGTTTTTTGCCTTTTTTTTTTTTTTTCCCCACTGATACTGACCTGCAAGTGCAAAATATTTAGATATTTAGATGGCAGATGAACCTTTCTGAGCTGGCAGTTAGACAAACTGAGGAGATCTGAGATGGTGATGATTGATGGAGAAGATGTAATTACAGGGGTTTGGTTTTGCAGTGACTTGGTTAAAACATGATGCTGCAGAGCACAGTTTGAAGCACAACAAAAAGTTCTGTTGCCTATTTTTGCATAGGTGATTTTTTTTAAGCTAAGGGCTGACAAAGGATTAAGAGCAGTTTGATGACCAGCCCAAGATAGTTCCACTACCTGTACTAGGATATGATAACAAATTTTCTGGGTCCTACTCTAGGAACCTGAGCACAAAAAGATCTGTATTGTTCATAGAATCACAGACTGGTTTGGGTTGGAAGGGACCTTAAGGATCACCTGGTTCCAAGCCCCTGCCATAGGCAGGGACACCTTCCACTATCCCAGGTTGTTCCAAGCCCCATCCAACCTAGTCTTGGACACTTCCAGGGATGGGGCAGCCACAGCTCCTCTGAGCAACCTGTTCTTAGGTCACTGCTGTGAGATCCTGATGCTAATACAGGAGAGGTGACCAGCCAGGTAACTGGTGTCCTCAGCCTGTGATTAAGTGTGATGGAAAAGAGGAGTTAGGAGGCATAAAAACTTCTATCCTTCACCCTCTCACTGGCATCTGCTTGCAGAGCTCAGTGCTGGTTTTTTATAATCTTTAGGAACAGTGGGCTGGATAACAGAGTTCAGGTATATTCTCATTTTTAGCAGTTAGTTTCCTCTCTTTGCTACGCTTGCATCCTTCTTCCAGGAGGCAGGATTTACCTACACAAGACATGAAGTAAATCTCTTCAGTTCACAACTTCCATCTCATTTGGGGGAGCATGTGCTTTTGTGGGAGCTATAGAAAAAATCAAGGCCTACCATGCTCCTGCTCCTCAAAGAAAATTAAAAGATACGAATGGGAAGTAAACTGAAACAAGTTTGGATTTACAGTGCAGAGCTTCTTAGGGCCTAAGTGCCTTTGAGATAATTCACAGTTTGGGATGTCCACAGCACAGCTTGTAGGGCTGCAGTGAAGTCATTTGAGCTGTGCACAAATGGATTTGACCAGAACTGCTCATTTTCATAAAATAGTTCAGACTTTATGTTTTACTCTGTGTCAGGAGTCTGATGTGATCAGCTGTCCCACCATCACATGGAAACAAGCCCAGAGGAGGCATTCATCATTTCTGCAGCAATTTATTGCAGTACACACTTTTTACTGTTGTCAGCGGTGATTATGATGAAAAATTCAAGTGCGACCTAGATAAATAAATGCATAGTTTTATCTATAACATTCATTTTGCCTCACTGCTGCCAGCCAGCCTGTCTCCCTTCAGGAGTCAGCGTAGGTCAGATGAGTGAGGAATGAGATGTTTTTGATTCATAACTCAGGATAACATTTGAGAAGTTTCAGGAATACTTCTTACAGATGAGCTGCAACTTCTCATAGGAGTTCAGTGTCAGGGTATGAAACAGCAGTTATGGAGAGAGAAAATGGGAGTGTGAGGGAGAGAAATACATCTTCGGTTTCATCTTTAGACTGTAATTTTCCCCTTCTTTCTCCTTTGAAGTCAAATAATAAAGTGGGAATTTAGTGGCAGGTGACAGTATAGAGATGATACAGGCTCAGCACAGGCTTTCTCATGCCCTTCTGCTACACATATCTTCTTTGAGCTGCACTTAACCGTGTGAGCTATCGTAGATCCTGAGAGCAGAGGAAAGCTCCAGGATAGCACAAGCAGTTTGTGGGCATTGTAAATGAAACAAATCCAGCTTTCATTTAGAGAAAGAAGGCCATTTTCAGAAACATGTAATGAACCTTGAAGTATTTCTTGTGAGTATAGGACTCATTCTCTAAGTTGGTGTGAAGTGAAGGTCTCCTGATGAGTGATGCCACAGCTGAGGCAGCACCAGAAATCATCGCACATTAATAAAAGGCTTCTGTAACTAATGGAACAGGTTGCTTAGAGAAGTGCTGAGCATGAGTGGTTTAAAGGCTTAGTACAGGTTTGGGGCAATAAGAGACTTGGATGTGACACAGTCCCTGGTACCAATTTGGGACTATAATCAGTGATCTGTACTGAGAAAAAAATTCCGCTGAATATAATTCCAGCTTGACAGCAAAATGATGCTGAAGATGCTTGTAGGCATGAGCCAGGAGCTTAACACTTGCAAGGGATTTAGAGGTCCTGTCACTGTCAACCTGGGTCTGAATTCCCACACACACTGTTACCCATCTCCTCCTACATAAGCATTTCCACATCCCACGGGATCAGGCATTTTGCTGTTTCTGCAATGTCTTTATTTGTAAGTGTTATCCCTGCAAGGGGCTTTCTCTTCCATACTGAAATACTGTCTGCCCAGGAGCCCAGCCAGAGAACCTGGACACCGTTCAAAATTAGAATGACTTAATGTCCAGAATCTGCAACAGCTTTTTTTGGTGCCTTGCAATTGTCAGGCAAGGCCATAAATGCCAGCCCCTAAAAAGTGTAATTCAGAGTCTCTGGTGCAAAGACCTCAGAGAAATGGCAATTTTTTTTCCAGTGTGTTTGGAGTAAATGCCCAAAACCTGCCGTGTGCTGCTCATTCGTGACAGTCAGATAATGAAACAAGCGGGCTGGGGAAATTTAGAGCAGAAGCAAAGACCTCTAGGCAACAATGTAATATAATACAGCAAAGATATAACTCAATTGGAAATAGCCAGCTGGCACTAATGGCTCATTCGTTTAGACTCGTATTTCTGGGCTGTCTGGCTTTTGGTGAGATGGGAGCAAGGAAAATCAGGCCTGGCTGCCAGTGGCTATCAATAAATAAAAGCACTGTTAAACAGAGCCATTGCTCTGCAGCTCAGGAGGCACTGCAAACCACCTTGATAAGTGGAAATGGTTTTAGGAAACTGCCAAGGATCTGAGCTTTGTCTTCTCAGGTGCTTGACAGTTGCCTAAAACCACCTCTGGTAACGCTGCTGGCGACGGTGGGAACAGACACATCCCTGCACACGGCCAAGGTGCAGAGCTCTGCTGGGCACACAGGGGAAGCCTCAGCTGTGCCTGGGCTAGGCCAACAAAACTTGCTTTTAAAGCCAAAAATGAGACCTTGCTGTGCCTGACAGCACCCCTTGAAACGTAACCTCCATATGGCTGTTACTGCGATGCTGGTGGTTGTAATGACTTTAAACAAACAGTAACAAAAACAGATACAACAAACCAAACAGAACCAAACCCAACCCCCCCCCCAAAAAAAAAAACCAAACAAAAAACACCCAGGACTGTTCTTCCACAGGTTCAGTGTCAGTGTTCTTATGGAAAATAAGAGGAACAGTGCTGAAGCTGACAAGCCCAAATCCAGAGCAGTGAGATATGCTGGTGGAAGAGTGCAGTGGGAAGCAGTGGGTGCTTCCCATCTGGCCAGGAATGGGCTCTAACATGGGATAATGTGACCCGTCTGCCTGGACATGGGCGTTTTGGGATGGAGTGTACCCTGCCTGCCTTCCTCCCTCCCCTCCGGTCCTCCCAGCTGCAGAAGCAGGTTTCACTCTCTCAGTAGGGTCAGGACACAGGTTTTGTTTCAGGCCCTGTTCATATGACTGTATTACCCCTTCTCCCATTTTTTGCCCCTCCTTTCTGCCATCCTTGTACCTCCCTTGCTCTGCCTCAGTCCTCTCCTGAATAAATAGCCTGTCCTGATTACTTTTTCCTGGATGACCCCAGTTCTGGTAGATCCATACCACTCTTTGTATTTCTGTTGCTGTTACCTGAAGGGAACAATAATCTTAACAGCAATATCAATGTTACTATTATGGGGTACCTAGGTAAGGAAGACTGGCTGGTTTTTGCTGGCAGGTATTTCTGGCACAGTGGTTGCAGCTGTGCTGGGGAGCTGAAGGGACACAAACCTCCTACCCAGGATGGATTAACTTGCTGAATGTTGGAGTGAATGACCCAGGGCAAAACACAAAAACGGAGTGAATATGTCCCATGGCACTAGTTCGAAATTACTGATAAAGAACCAGGGACTCACAGGATTCTGGGTTGGAAGAGACCTTGGAGACCATCAGGTTCCACCCTCCTGCCGTGGGCAGGGACACCTTCCACTAGCCCAGGTTGCTCTGAGCCCCGTCCAACCTGGCCTTGGACACTTCCAGGGATGGGGCACCCACAGCTCCTCTGGGCAACCTGTGCCACGCCCTCACCACCCTCACAGGGAACAATTTCTTCCCAATATCCCATCTAACCCTGCCCTCTGGCAGTTTGAAGCTGTTCCCCCCTTTCCTGTCACAAAAAGCAGCTCTGTTGTAACTCCCTTAGCTGCAGTACCTTCATATATATATTTATATATATTAACTTAGCAGGGATTTTTCATTATTATTATTATTTTCCTTCACCTTTCTAAAGAGCAAGTAGAACTACACCTTGTGGTGAGTTATCAAAGAACCGTGGAGTGGTTTGAGTTGGCCCTTTCAAGGCTGATTTCGTCCTGCCCCTCATTTGGGAGATTGCCTGCACCTGGGGGTGCCAGCTGCTCCCCATTCCCCATCAGGACAGAGCACTGGCTGGCAAACGGCTCAGGGCTCGTGGGGGGAGAGTGTCACACGTCCTCTGGTGTCTGCTTACTCCTCTGACAGGGAAGGTTTGCGGGGAGCAGAGGGGCAATCTTCAGGAATTCCCGAGGGAATTGGAGCGTTTCAGCCTCGGATGGAATGAGCGGATTTTCCCGTGAGCTGTCTACAAACTGTGAGTGCTGGCCTCGGGGCCTTGCTGTACGCTGTGGAGATACGTAGTACTGGGAAATGGCACGTCTGGGGAGCTGGGGGAGGCTGCCAGAAGCTGGTGAAGCTCTGTGGATGTGTTTTTAAGAGTTGTTGTGCTGATGTGAGTTCCTGGTGGGAAAGCACTGGTCTGATCCTGCTTTGAGGGGTTACTCTGTTGTAAGAACTAGGATAAAAGGCAGTTTTGCAGCCGCTGGGCAGGCTGTGACCTTAAATATTACACAGGAAAGAAAAATATTTGGAAGTAATCCACCAGTGAGGGTGGTTTGGTTTGTTTTCCCTCTTGTGCTGTGAGGAAGAGGCTTTAATTTTAAAAGTTGTCTTTTAAACGTAGAAAATGGAGTAGCAGTTTGCCAGGCAAGCTTCCCCCTGTGCTAGCACACGGCTGCTCTTCGCGTTCAGCTGGAGCACGTGGAGCTTTGGCTAAATGATGTGTTTCCTTTTGGGGGAGGAACTCTGTGAAAATTGATTGTGGCTGAATTTTTTTTCTTCTCTTGGAAATACTCTGAGAGTTCAGGAGGGCAATCCTAAGTGCTTTGAGTTTGACATGAATTTTGGAGTGGTTTTCCCTTACTGTGGGCTTAAAGAAACTCCACCGTGCCTGGTGTAGTGGAACCTTTCTGGAACATAAACTGGGCTTTTCTGCCAGGGCTGCGGTTAAATAGGGGCACATGCTTTCCACCTGTGGGGATGGATAAGGGAGGGGCAAAGTGAAACTGTGCTTTGCATCCCTTCCCTCTCCTGTTGTATTTTCAAGTGCTTTGTTTGCTACGTCTTAAAATACCAACTGAATAAAATACCGTTTGTAGCTGTGTTAATTATTCCAATTATTCTCTTCTGATCTTGGTCTAACAGACTCAGAGAAACTAAAAATATTGATCAAAATGGTTGTGTAATGTCATTGTACCTGAGGTGTATGAGGAAAAAGGGGAATTTCTGAACGAGTATCAATTGAATTTGGATCAGCAAATGATGACGTTATGTGATGCTTGATTTTTATTTTTTAAAATGAATTTATGTATATTCACAAAAGATGGATTTGTGGAAAATGAAGTGAAGAACTTTGTCCTCAGTCTCTGCTGAAAATTGACCTGTTGATTTCTATTGGAAGAGTATCAAATCTGTGGAATCATAACCTGGTCTCCCAAAATATAACAGTTTTCCTTTCTGTGTAATTCTCATTTTATGTAACTTTGTATAAATTTATTGTTGTAGAAAGGCACAGGAAAAGCAGCAACAGAAAACATCTTTGCAATGTATTTTAACTGTAGAATCACTGTAGATTTTCAATACAGGGATGTTAGAAAGTGACTGTAACTACCGTTTCCCAGTATGGTGAGTGAAGCACTGAATGGTTTATCTGCAGCACTTTTGTTTGGTATAAAAACCCTTCTGAAGGGTCGGGTTGGATCCAGTGGGCCTGGGCTGTGTCTGTTAGAATCAGGTCAAGGATGGGAATAGGGGAGCACTCTGAGTGTAAATAGATACTCGTGTACTTCAGTCCTAAAATTTGCAACAACAGACAGGAAGTTTGGTGCTGATACTGGACTGTGTGCCTGCAAAAAGCTTCTGGGAGTTGTGTTGGCTTTTGCCTGTTCCATACTGATGATTTGCTGCGCTCTAGTGGCTGCGGGCTAGGAGCCTTGTACAAAGTCAGTTGTGCTTGGGGAAAGCTGAGAGGTTATTCCTGTCTGATCTCAGAAAGGTTCAACCAGCTTTCGTAAGTTTGAGTTGCCCCCATTTTTGCTTATTGTATAATTTAGGCTGCTGAATGGGAGGCTGGGACTGATCCCTCTTCTCTGCATTATTCCAAGAATGGTCTTTTCAGTGTCTTGAACTCATGTATTTGTCTGGATCTGTCTTTCTTTCCCTTGGCGTTCTCCCTCTCAGTGTTAAGCCAGGATCCTGTAGAGTGAGGAGGACTGGGAGCAACTGTGTTATGTGTGCCTGGGATGAATGGCTGGGAAATCACGTTCTTGCCTTGTCAGCAAATCACTGACCAAAGGCAGAGGGGGCTCTGTGCTGTACATTTGTTTCTCTGACATTTGAAAATGTGCCTGGAAAAAGAACAGGCTGCCTCCAAGATGACACTTCACCCATGTCATCTCCAAAGCTTTGGCTCAGGTTGCAGCCTGTGATATAATTGAGATTTTCTTTTGGGGTTTATAGAGTGGGGAGTGTCATGAGCAGAACGGGACCTTCAGACACAGTTCATTAGAGAAGCTTCCCTTGAGTCAAGAGGTGCAAGAAGGACCCCCTGTGTTTCGAAACTTCTCAGGGAGGGGTCTGGCTGTGGCTGTGGGTCCAGTCTGAGCTTCAGGCTTTGTCAGTGGTTTATGTCTAAAAGATTATACAGGGGTAATTGAACCCTTCCACAACTTTGCCCCTCAGGATTAAGGAGAGCAGAGCAAATTTATATAGGGGTTGGTTTTTCAAGGTGGAAGGAAAGAGCAACTTTAGTACCCAAATTGTTGCTGCCACTTATGAGGCCATGAAAAGCACAACGTTAGTCCCTGGATTCAATGATTTGTTTGCTAAAAAAATAAAGATTACTTTAGGTATTTAACAAAACTGGCCAAAGTATTTCAACAAAATAGTGTTTGTATTTGCAAGTGCTGATAGTGTGGCTCAAACTGATCAGTACTGAGTTGTTCTCTATTATTCACACCTGTTATTTCCCCCTTGTCCTCAGGCCAGTGTGATTGTAGTGTGGTGCAGGAGGGGGATGTAAGTTCTTGAGGGGGCGTTGTTTGGTTGCTGCATAGGGTTTTGAGTTGGATTTGTTACAGATTGTTGGACTCTTTGATGGGAAAAAGAAGAGTAAGAGGAAATAGTTGGTAGCTTTTGGTTTAGGTCCTCACCTTGACAGGTCTTGCTGCATCTGTGATGAGTGAGTGGTGGCTTGGTGCCCCAAGTCCCAAGCTCTGGGTTTATGAGGAATAAACTTAATTGGCAGCAAACCTTCTCCCAATATTTTCTGTGCATGGTGTGACTGTAAGATGTGACAGGATTTCACCCTATATTTTTCTTCCCTATCTTTCTTCTACTGAGAAACTGTTGGTAGTGGGCACTGGAAAAGGCACCGACTGTAGCAAACATTCTGGGGCACATTTGAAGGAACCTCTGCTGTTTCCAGCCCAATAAAATAACTAGAAAACAAGGCTAGATCCTCTCTGAGAAATTAATATGTTATCTGACTTAGAACAGAGTGACACTTACCAATAGTGCTGAATGGCAGAATTAAATAAGTCTTGAAGGGAGCTGGGTACAGAGGAGTTGCAATTCCCTCATCCTGCTGTGCCGGCAGTAAAAGTGAGTGAGCCACCGTTTCTACATTTAACACTTGTACATTTTTATTTAGTTAAATCAGCCATTGTACACATTGCAGCTATGTATTGTTAGTGTTGTATCGTTTTAATTTTTAACTAATACATGCCCTCATAGATATATTCAATTAGTGTTATCACCATGGGAACAAGATGCTGATTCGTCAACTTAAAATTCACTTCTTCTCACAGTATTCAAGTTCTCCGATAACACAGCAAAAAATCAAAATAAGAGGTGAATAATCATTATGTTGTTACACAGAACATCATCTGCACCGCAAATAACACAACAGAAATGCATTTCTTGAGAGCCCCATCCTCGAAGACCCTCCCACGCCGTCTCGGACGGCGGGGAAGCCACGATGCGCTGTGAGATGTGTCATCACGGGTCTCATTCGGTTTGGCTGCCAAAACACTTTTTTTCTTTTAGCTATATATTTTTTTTTTTTTTTCTTTTCTTGCCTGCCCAAAAAAGTGTCAGCACGGCACCTCAGGTGGTTCTGCCTGCAGGAAGCCAGAACTGCAGAGATGTTTCCATGCTTTTGGCATCATTACCTTAATGAGGAAGTGCCCTTGTTCTGAGCACTGAGTGAGTCATTTAAAAAAAAAACCAACAAAGAACCCTAGAACTGCAGAAGGCCAGATAAGCTTGGACAAAGGATTACTCCTAAAGGAGAGGGTTGGTTTTACTCTGGTGTCGTCTACTATTAAAAAAATGAATTAACAGCTGTTTAAAAACATTTAGTGTGTTCGTGTGTACGCGTGTGATGCTAAAAGCCTACGGAGCTCCCTCCATTAAATATTAAGGTATAGAACACCCAAAGCTTCAGATCCCTATGTTCCCTTTTTGGAAAATAAAAGTGCAGACATGCTATCGTGGTTTTCTCAGAGGGTCGGTTTAGAAATATATATATTATATATAGTTACATAACAAAATATGAACAGAAACTGGCTGCCGAGGATTGTGAGCACTTGTTCTTTAAAAAACACTCGATCGGAAGATAAAAACTGCTCGCTCAGTGCTAAGAGGGCGGAGAAGCTGACATGGTTCTAGGAGGGTTTGGTTCTGACCTTGGAATGCCACATGCACGGCTCAGCTAAGAGGCAATCTCGATAAAACACGGTGAGTTAGTTATTCTCCCTGTATAGTGGGTAAGTCTTTTTCCCGCAGTTATCTACAGTGCAGTGGCCAGCAGGAAGTACCACCGGTCTGTCGGTGAGGTCGGCTAAGCGGTGATGGAAACGGGAAACTACTGGAGTTGGAATTGTTTAATACGCCCTGCCCCAGGTCCGGATCTAATAGGCTGTAACACTGCATGGGGATGTGCCATAGCTGTAGCTGGGAGCAACTCTGATACCTAACGGGGTATTATTTCTTGGATTTTCCTCCTGCAAATCTTTCAGTGGCTGTCAGAAGGTCTTAACAGTATTAATGGCCACAGGCAGCTGTTACTCATGTGAACAGCTGGGTTTCCAAGTTGTTAGCCTGACTCTTAGAGCCTTTAACTACAAGAGATCCCTAAACCATAAGTCTTAGGACTCGGTAGCTCGGCGGCGCTTCCTCCTCGGTCAGTGTGTGTTTGCAGTCGACGGGGACGACGCCGCGCGACCCGTCGCCGTTCTGCAGCGTCGCCAGGCGACGGTAGCCACGGGCAGTGTGTTTCCTGCAGTCTTGTAAGTCCAAATACTCTGGCTATTTACAGTTTACATGTGCACTCCCTTGTACATAGTCACTGGAAGAGGCCTGTGGATGAAGTCGGCTCGAGGAGCGCCGGAGCGAAGGGACAAGGAGAAGCGGCGGCGCCGACAAGGAGGAGGCGTGGCGGGGGAGAAATCATCCTGCCTGAAGGATGTTATCTTTGGTCACAAATTAGCTTACGGGGTACAAAAGAAGAAAAACACAAGATGGAGCTTAGGGTGGGGAAGAACTGAATTCACTGCAGCTGCACGAGGAGAAACGGCAGTGACCGGGGCGATGGGGTCGGTCATGCCATCAACTCCCCAGGGAAGGTGACGTCTGTGTACGGGGCTGAGGGTGACGTGGAGCTGGGGGGGGGGCGGCAGCTTCTCACTTGGCCTCCTGTTTCCAGTCCTCTTGGCAGAAGTGCCGAAGAAGCTGCTGGAGGTCGTGCTGGAGGTCATCCCTGGGGAGCGCTTCTGGGGTGTCTTCCAGCTCTTCTATGTGAACGTGTTTGCCACACCGATCCTTCATCACGGTCCTCTTCTGAGTGCTGGCTTTACTTAGGGTTGTCCTGCAACAAAAAAAAAGCAGAAGTGTGCCACAGATCCTGCCTATGTGCAACAATTTCCCTCTTCAGCTCCCAAGGAAGGGTTACACGTGCTGGATGTAAGGCACATCATATCAGCTCTGAGAAAGGACTCTCCACCTGTAGGTTAAAGGTACAGGCTGGGATTACTGCATCACCATGCTGCAAGACACGCACATGCACACAGGAAGTGCTTAATATTAGACATGAGCAGCATGGAACAGCACTGGAACAAAGGCCCTTCGATCACTGGACATCTCCCTGTCCATCAGCACCCTAATATCTGACAGGGGTGGTGTCAGTAAAGTCCCTCATATCACACAGGTGAGGTGATAGTTTTAGAGGAAGGCAATACACTTTGCAGGGCGTCTATGTGGTTTCTTCCTATAGGACTTAGCTCTGTTTCAGAACAGCAGGAAAAAGGATGGTGGGGGCACAACACCCCCGAAACCCCCCACTTGTGCCCTACAGAGCCCGAGATCTCCAGCTGCGCCTCAAAGCCCCTCACCGTTGTTTTTGCACTTGTGGCTTACCTGCTCTGCCCTCCTTCCCTGAGTGTTTCCCAGGTGAGTTTACCCTTCCCCTGCATGCGGGTCCTCACACTGACACTCTGTTAGTAGTTATGTTTAGTACTGTTCACAATAATGCTTTAGATGCTAGTGGGTGTTTCACTTCAGGCACTCACTGAAATCCACTCATATACTGTGAGTCTGTTAATTCTTTTCCAGCAACCCTTTTACTGATTTGCCAAGCAAACCTTTTAATTATCGATCCATCTTCTTTCCTGATTTCTTTCTCTACTAAAGCAGGCAGTTGGAATTTCATGTGGTTACCCGTATAGCTCAAAGCCTCCAATGAAAACATAAACTTCAGATTAAAACAAAACTGAAACACTTAGAGCAGTAGATAATGGCTGTTCTCACCCTTGTGGGAACTAGGCCATTAAAAGAAGCAGCTGGTTGCCTTTTGCATCCCTTCCAACACCCCTCCCCTCCAGAGTTCAGATCCACTTTCATTTCAGTGCAAAATGTACCGAAGTCCGTCTCAGTACTTTCTCTCTTCCTTCTGCACATCCAGACTTCTGGATTTACTGAGGTGGAAGCTGGCAACTAAGTGTTAATCCCCAAGTTGTCCCTCTGAACCTCTACCTGAACATTCTTGCTCCCTGTTTGGTTTTGCTGAGGAACGGGGGATCTGCCTGCTGGAGGCCTACAAGGAAATCTGGCAGCACAATCTAGGATTGTGCTCACTGTCCTCCTGCAAACTGCAGTGGAGAAAGCATGGCAGAAAACATCCACACCCTGGCATCGATGTTTTTATGTACTATTATTTCCTCACATTAAAAAAACAAACCACAAACATACATTTCATCTAAAGCCACACAGCTTTTACCTATTTATCTACGTGTCTATCTCCCTATTTACCTGTTTTAACCTCTAAGATGTGCTATTCAAAGGGACAATAAACTGGATTCAGAGTGAAGCACTATCAGTTGCTTGTAGAAAAAAAAGAAAACTGTATTAATTCAGTATCACTTTTCTCTTACTAAAATGTCTAAACTGATCTGAAAAAGCATAAAACCAGACAAGTGCTCACTGGCTTAGTAGCTATTTTGTCCTTTTGAGGACAATCCCATCACAGACTCTGTTTACCCACCGAGTACACTGAACTGTATCCATTTCTAAAATTTCTAAAATGAATAATCTTCTTCTTTACCAGCACCCATATCCAAGATTTCTAACAGCTTCACATAAAGCCTCCATATGTGTTTTTCTTAGAATTTTAACAGGTTAAAATTCTGCCATGTCAGCTGCCCCTACACATTCTTTATACACTGAGCTTTTTATAACGTGGCTGAGGGTAACAATGCAGCTTCGCACTCAGCAGCTCAGTCTGGTGCTCCACCAACAAAACCCTTCAGTAGAGTAGAATTTATCCCTGGGGATGTTGCAACCCTCCTTTTAACACTTCTATCAGAGCTATCTGTACCTCTTCGAAGTCCTCTTTGGCTGACGGCAGATCGGAAGCTAAGCTGGCATCCCCCAGGTGTTTCTCTGTCCTCTCTCCGTGCACTACGGTGGTCTTGATGACTTTGCTGACCTTCCGGCCTTCCACTGGCTCCGACTGGAATTTGGAGGCACTAGGCACGATGGCAGGCTCAGCCAGGGTCACCTGTAAGGAGATGAATTCCATACTGCACGATTTGCTCTGGCAAAACATGCTTTTTATACTCGTGGGCCCCGTAGAGTGAAGTGTAGCTCTGTTAAGGGTCAGCCAACAAAATAAAAAGCCTCTGTTTGCTTGTTACCTTACTCCTAGAGAATTCATTTTAATGAGGAATTCTGGCAAGAAGAAAAATATCTGTGACGTTTTTTTGCATTTCTAATCACTGCTTGTTACTCACTCCATTTCACCCCAGCACTGCTGAAAGCATGCCCTAGATCCCAGCTTCTGGCCCTCTGGCACAACAGTTTTGCATATCCAAATGTCTGCAGGGCCACACAGTGCAAGGATGGCAGGGAAAGGCAGACTGAAAAGCACTCAGCTTTTCAGGTTGTTTTTATTTTTAATTACCTGGCTCTAAAACAGTTTGCACGAAAGTCTTGCGTGTTTTTCAAGCAAAGAACACGCCAGCAAGTTAAACTTCATCTAACTGTAGAGTTTTAGGGCTTGGTTGTAAAATGAGCACAGTAAGATGCAGTGACTAAGTTCCCTGTTGGGGTGCTGGTGCTTTGTAGCATGACAAGGAAAGGCCCACCTACCTCTGACTGCTCGCTGTCGCTCTTCAGCACAACCCGTTTCACAACTTTGGAATAGCCATCTCCTTCTTCAACGGTGACAGGTGCTTGTGGTGCTCCTTGCACAAGGACTTCCTCTTTCTCCGTGCCATCCGGAGAAACGTACCGACGGATGATCTTCCGAGTGACCTGTGGGGATGAAGCAGAGCTTAGTCTCAAAAGAATTAGCAGCAACATATTCCTCCTTGTACTCTAGGCAGCGTCTGCCACTCTGAGGGCATCTTTTCCTCCATGAAAGAACCTGCACAGGTGGCTTGGTGGTTGACTCTCCCACACAAATGCACAGAAATAGAGTCACGGTGCTAAGCCCTGCTGAACTAGTGAGCTAAAATGAACCCACCGAAGAGACTCATCTGGTGCTCGAGCTCTCAAGGAAGAGGAGCAGAAGACAATTACAGGGTTCAAGATGAGATAAATTTCTCAGGAGGATGGCTAAGAATCTTTCTATGGATGACCCAGAGCTCTACATGGCATCGTCCAAGGCATCCATAAGAATACAGTCCTGCTCCCTTTACATCAAAACCCAGGAATATTTGGCTGGGGTGGTTTATTCTAGCATGAATTTAAGCTTGTACCTTTTTAAAAAAAACAACCAACAACTTGCTTGTAAGACATGTGGATCTATGCAGAATTTTCATTGGCTTTACGTGGGAAAATTAAGAAAATATGTCCCTCTTAGGTTATATACTGTAACACAGAATGATCTTGAGAAGCAAAATAATTTTTCAAACTTTGTATCTCTCATGAAAAGAAATTCTCATTCCTTCCACTCTCTACTCTGCAAATTATGCCCCTTCACAGCAGAAAATCTGCCATGTATGTGGATGCTTTTATCCTGCCTTCTATAGGACAGGAAGAAGGTAGGAAGGGGCAGAACTGACAATACCTTCTTTACCACTGTGTGGCCATGTTCATCTGTATACTGCTCTTCTGTGACTGTTTCTGGTGGCATGTCAGGCATACTATCAGCCTGTATGACAAAGAACAAAGGTGGGTGAAGCGAGGCCTCCGCGTGGGTCCCTTGAAAGGTGCAGTTTTAAAATCGATTAATTGGTTACAGAACGGGGGGAAAAAAAAAATTGAGAAGTGTTAGGAAAAAAAAAAAATCTGTTCTGCAAATAAATCCTCAGAAAGGCATGCAAAGAAAAGTTATGCCACAGCAGACAGGCAAAGATGTGTTAGTGGACTACGTTGTGTATGGGGCTGAGAAGTTGTCTTCCTCCTCCTACCAAGGTGTCTAATGGGGTTTAGAGTAGGGTTAGCAGTATTACTGTAATCCTAAGGTATTGGAATGGCTTATCCAATGCCCATGCACTATTTGGGAGCGTCCCAGCGTGTGCTGTGACAGCAGCTAAGTGGCTCTGTGTGTGTCTCCGGGTCCTGAGGCACCACAGGCTCGTGCAGTCGTTCACCACTCGGTACCTGAATGATCACCCGGCGACGAACGACCCTGGTAGTGACCATCTCGTCCTCGTCCGAGCTCATCTCCAGCCCACCCAACTCCTCTGCTAACTCCTAGGGGAAGCATGGAAGCAGTGCTCTGTTGTGTGTGGTCCTAGCAGTACTTACAGCTTCTGCCTCATTACACCAGCTCTGGAATTCCTGCACATGGTTTCTGTGTTAACTACACAGAAAAATACACAAAAGCCTACTAATCCTCCTTGTTGGGAAGTACAGAGCGCAGCATACAGACAGCAGGACTAAACAGTTTTGACTAGAGGGCAGTGTTTCAGGACCAAGTGCTGGAGATCTCTGTCCTGCACAGGGAAAAATTAGAAGTCTAAATGAAGAGGCCAGAAGGCAAAGAGAGGCTAAAAAGAACTGACTTGGGAAATAGCAACAGTATGAAAGCATAGAAGGGGAAATAAATTAGGGGGGTGCATTTCTTTTTGGCAGTGTCAGTTGTTGCTTTGCTTTTATAAAAGAACTGGAGGGAAAAAGCAGCACAATATTTTGAGGGCACCCTTTCCTACAGCAGCCCTTGTACTGAGCCCTGCTGTAGGTTCTCTTTCAATCACCTGACGCACTTTAAATTCCACCTTTTCCTGAGATCCCAGAGGCGCTCCATTCTAGAGGTGGTACATTTGGCCACATGAACAGCACAGACAGAAGAGCCTGTTTCTAATGAATGTCAAGGTGAATTGTCAAGACAGGAAACATCTTCTGCATCAGTAGAACTGTGCCTTCTCTGCTCTAACTTAACTAATAAAACCAATTTCCTTTCCAAGGATGCCTTCTCCTTAGCTTTCACTTAGAACAGGCAAAGCAAGCTGTTTATTCCTAAATCTTTATCTGCCAAGAAATTTTAATTCCCCACTAAAAGCCATATGGTTTGCTTTCTTTCCTTCCCTCTTGATGTCCTTCCTTCTCGGAACACTGCAATGAAGTCCCTTTGTCTCCCACAGCCAAAGACCTGCCTCATATTGGTTTTGATGTTCCTCTCCCATCCCCATCTCTCTTTATTGCCTGTGTGCTACATAAACACCATTCTTCCAGTACATTCTCAGTGAATGCACAACCTGCTGCCTCTTTTCCATCTCACTAACTTTACAGATCTTTCATGCCATTTTTGTCATGCTGCTCTGGGCTAGTCTTGCCTTTCTTTATAAGCTTTTAATGTTACTACTTTATTTTCCACTACATCTGTTTCAGCTTTTGCTCATACGTGGTTTGTTCCTGCACCTGTTAGTGACACTAATTCTCTCTCTGTAAACTGCCACAGACCAAAGGTCAAATAAGGGCAGAGCAGAACCACAACTACAGCCTAGACTTAAGGATCTTGTGATTGCTTCACCTTTGCAAACCCCTACAGAAATGCCCACAGCTAACCCTTCTAACCACAGAGAGAGGGAGAAGAGTCTCTGGGGCAGATGGGGATTAATTCAAAATATTCTCATCCTAAGGAACAAGTGAGACATAAAAACCTTTTGTGTCCATTATTTTCAAGTAAAATTGTTCTTTACCTTCTCTAAAGATTCCTCTTCATAGCCCCTTCCAGACTTCTCTGTCTGCTCATCAGTTGACTCCACTATCACAAGACTAGTTCTCCTTGGAGAGGGGTCATCCTGGTGGAGCTGGGGGTCCTCAGGCTCCTGGATGATGGGAGAGTCACCTCTCTGTGCAGAGGATGGGGGCTGTGGGGATGGTTTTTCTGCCTCTCCCTTGGCTGTGCTTGCTGCTTTCCCAGTTACCGGTGCCGTAGACTGCTCTGTTCCTGGAGCTGTGACACTGTGAATCACAGGTCCAAGCAAGTTACCACCATGCAGTGCTTCCCAAGTGCAATAAATGGAACACTATGCAGTGAATAAATATTCCTTGACAAGAACTACACAGTCATCTGCCTGGGAATCCCTCTCACCTTCCCAAGCGAACCTCCAAATGGATATCCAAACATTGCACCCAATTCTGCAAAACTTGGCATTTGTAAAATATTTTGGTGAGCTTCACTGTCACTTGTGCCCTCACAACTTTCTATATATATTACCTATTATTATTATTTTAGGGAAAGAGACTGGATCACTATAGATGGATGAGAAGCAATGACTCCATTAACTACTACCTATAAAACTGCAGGGGAGGACAGACCAACTGTTATACAGAATTCCAGAGCCTGACCAAACAGAAACTTAGTAGAGAATCTGATGTTGATGGTATTTCTATTTTCACAGTTGAACACTGCTATGATTTCACTGCTGTGGCAAGTTACTGAAACCTATTATTACATACATTGCTATGCAACATATATTAAGGTAGCACATCTAATTCAAGCATATGTACATGCACTATTGTTGTATAATTCCTCTTAAAATATCTTCCTTACAAGCTATTTAAAACTAGCCCAATTCCTCCGATTTTTAGGCCTGCAGTGTAGTGATATTCCCCTGCCATCACTCCTCTCGTGTAGTATGGGCAATATTGTCTCACATGTGTTCTCTATCCCTCAAAAACATTCCTTACTTCAAGCAAATCCTTAGGAGGCATTGGTATTTTTACCTATTGGTGCCACATAAATCCTCTGCCTTAGATGCTGGTTTGTGTCTCCCACTCTCTCTGTCCTGGCTCAAAAGCGAATCCTGAGCAAAAGAATCCCCGCAAAGACCATCTGCTGGACTCAACTGCCCTTTGACTGTTTGGAGCTGCATCACCACATCACAGCTAATCACTGATCAACCTGATCAACCCTGTGGAGAGGTCTCAGCACAGTCACATGATTAGGGATGGTGTGGATAAATAAACATGAACCGTTTCAAGTTCCTTTTCAAACGAAATCAACCCCACTGACAGCCCCACAGAAGAACTCAGGGTTAATTCCACTAGGTTTAACATTACTTCCCATCTAAACACACAAAAAATTATACAGAGTTTGGAAAAAAAACAATCCCACCTCTGCATTAACCCTCTTTTCTTCCATATGCACTACACTTGGTTATTGTTTTGAGTTCACAGTGACAAACCGACTTTCTCTCCTGAGCCCTAAAGGCTTCCTCCGCATGGATTGAAAAATCAAGCCTCGGCACAAGTGGAGGAAAATTAAACAGCATTCACATGTTTGAAAGAAAACTGTAAAAATCCTCTTATAACACCCTGGTCTTTTGACACTTACAAATATTCATGTTGTGAAGCAGATGGTTTTCCTGGCATATCTTGGGGTTTCCCTGAGAATTCAGTTTCTACTTGTTCCTTATGTGCTTGCCTCAGGAGCTCAGCCATGGATACCTCTGCCTCACTCCTGGGAGTACTGTCCTGGAAAGGAGAATAACTGGCAGACACTTCTTCCTCAGAGACGAGAGGAGGGTGTTCAGTTGGCTCACTGTCTTTAGATATTCTGTGGTGTTCCTGCTTGTGTCTTGAGCTGTACACTTCTTCCTGCAGTGCAGAAAAGCCTTCAAAAACACACAGAGGAGAAATGGCATTAGAAGAATGCAGGAATTCCCTCTTGTGCTCCATGTACATTTAAGATCCCTGCATGGAACACATGAGCTGGAATTCTTAAACATCGTGAGTGGGATGGGACATAACGTCTCTAAGTAGCTGAAGTAACAATGGAGTACCACTACTATTGCCAAATTTGGACAGTAACAGATAAAATAAAGTTCACCCAGAGATTTAGCTAAATTAATTAATCTTGAAACCCTCAAAGCATGCAAGAAGATTCACAACAGGATTTGGTACAAGAACTAGCTCATTTCTGTGCTTCAAAGCATACAAACACATCCACTCAGCCCCAACCCCTGATCTCAAAGTAATACTGAATTAAGCACATAGAAGACTCACTACTGCATTCACAGAATTTGGAAGTGCTTCTTCAGTTTACAATCCGATATAATCCACCAAACTTTTACACTTAAGAAATGGAATCACATCCTAGCAGAATTACAATACCCTGGATACTTGAATCCAAAGGTTCTGCCACAGCACGGAATAGTTTTCCTTTTACAAACCTCCATCAAAACCTAATACTACCTTCTGAATCATCATGAAAGTACTTGTACGAGCAAGAGAACCACAATAAACTGGGCAAAAGTCTCTGAGCACATTATTTGCTTGCTAAGAATCAGAGCGCAGATCTTGTCCCTGGTGAGACAGTGTGATACCAGGCCCGCATTCATCCATACTATCCGTGCTTTCAAAACGGGACTCTAGTGCTCAAACATTTCCGAGCAGAAGCTTCTGCAAACTGGATGAGCAGCCACTTACCTTCGCTGTGGTCCAGTCCTATGGACTGTTCCATCTCCGTGTAGGTGCGCGTGCCGTGGACCTGCATGGAGTCAATGCCGCTGGTCTCCATGAGGTGAACGATATCCATCCGGTTGATTTTCGTAAGACACTGGGTAAGATTTGTATCTGCGGCATCAGAACAACACCGTGGAGCTCAGTTAAGAATTACACGTGGTCTCTCCCTTCTGTTTTCCCCACAAAAGGCACTCATGGCATACGGACCAATATAACATCATATATAAATCACAGATGCATTTAGAAGCATTGCTAGGTAAAATCCAAAACGGACCGAAGGGCTGCCTATAAAAATTGATTTTGCCTTTCACAATATTGCCACGTTATATAGATAAGCCTAGAAATAACACTATCCATGGCCGTTCTCTCCGCAGCCCAAATACTGCCCAAATTTCCTCTTCGTGATTACAACACACACACCTGCCACCTCAAGTGGTAAACAGGAGCCGGTTACATGCCAAATGGAAACGAACCTGTTGCGTGTTTCCCATCCCTTTCTAGCCAGTACTTGAGGAGTGCGTGGCTCTGGTCTTGAAGTGAATTGGGATTTTCAATTCGGATCTGGTGAATTTGCTCTTCTGTGAAATCCAGTTCTCTTGCGAGCTCTGAAAAAGAAATCCATCTCTGTCAAGGGGTCACCTACTACAACCCTGGACTCGTTTCCTTTAAAGAAAAGCAAATGTCTGCAAGTTACAGTTGAACCCAAAACCTGAAAAAAACATGAAACTGATGTCTTTCTGATGAACAGAAACCAACCACTATTTCACCCTCCACAGTAACATCTGACAAAGTAATCTTTATTAGAAGCAATCTTTACCATAATTTAAAAAAAGGAATATTTATGGAGGTCTATTAACCCGCCCTCCCTAAAACACTATAGAACATTAATGTCTATTTTGACAAGCATCCATTTTTTCCAGTTTTGTTTTCAGAGCTGTCTATTCACTTCTACTAAATTTTCAGCGTACTCCTAATCTGTTACATTGCACAGGTCCAAGTCGTACTGATTTCAAGATAAATGCGTGCTGGGATGAGTGACACATGCTCCCACTTACTCTGCGGATTGAAGCAGAGGACAGGAAAGGAATTGGTGAGCAACATAAGCAAAAAAGTATCAGTGATGTTTTGCATGTACTCTGAGGACACTTCTGAAAACAGTATAGAACATAATCTTCATTATCAAGGAATTAGAATGTTTTCCCTGGTATACAGCTCTTCCTTAACTCCTAGAGCATGGCTTATTTTCAGGAGCCTGATACTGCTCTAGGGAGAGATACAAAAAAGTGTGTACCTGACATAATTTTTTGCACCTTTTTTTTTTTTGTCAGACTGCACACTTTGACACAGCACAGATTTGTGCACAGCTCCTTCTCTTTGTAAGAGCCTTGGAGCTGATTTTCAGTGATATCTGCAGGTCATTCCGTGTTACTTTCACCTGTCCCCAGTCCCGTTTGCTGCCTCAGGTCTATTAAATCCACAGTCCTAAAGTGACCGTTAAAAGAACAGTCACTTGTTATCCTTGTTATCCATTTCAGGAATCTTCAGTAACCCAAAGTTAATAAGCTGATGAAATATTTATAGAAAACATTTTTAGATAACCAGGAAATCATCCAAAAAAAGAAACAAGAAAAGAGTGTGGACCCTCCTTTTTTTCTGGAGCAGAGGACGTGCATTTTTACCTGTCCAGCTGAATCCAAGATGATCAGCGATGTGGGCCAGTCTTTCCTCTGTCCTTTCCTGATCATCCTGTTGATCTGAAGGTCAAAGAGAGCCACAAGTTGCCTTTTACAAGCTAAAAACCATTTCTGCAGGTGATACAGCCCAAGAAGGGAAGGTGCTGTTTTGGCTGACTGCTGTGTCTACATGAGGACAGGCTGCGTAACTAAAGCAAGGACTCTAAATCCCCAGGTTAAAAAATAAAACCAAAAGGCTTGATTTTTTTAAAAAAGCACAGGACTATTTACATTTTCCATTTGAAAATCGGGCTTTCCAGTGAAAATCTAAGCCCGGACTGAAGCACCTACTGTGTCTATTTAGACCAAGCACTTGATTCTAAAATTTCATTCTAACATTAAATTGAAGGTTTTATCTAGATGGAGAGCCATAATTTTCCATGCCTCCTTAGTAAATGCCAGGGTTGAAGAATTCATCGGGACCAGTGCTTCTGATTACATTCTTTTTGTAGTAGGGAAAGTTCTGTTCAAACAGTCCAGACAGCACTTTGGAATACGGTCTGTATTGGAGGCATTGTTAATTTGAGTGGCTTTGACCCTTTAGACTAGGGAGTGAGACAAAATACTCCCAGTGAAGGCAAGGAAAAATCAGGTGGTCATTTGTCAGTCTTCCTTTATTTTGCTAAGGGGTGAGACTGGCAGCTCCTCCCATCCCCAAAGCTAATTTGAGAATGGCAGAGTTTGAGTTTTGATTTTCCCTGAACGCACACACGGATTGTGATAGCTCAGAACCAGGACACTGCTTAGGGTTCACGATTCATGCACGTGTCATTTCACCTCCCGGATTTCCATTATGGCGGCTCAGCAGGAGGACACAAGTAGGGGAGAGGAAAACCAAACACCAGAAAACTTGTACTAAAATTACTGGTGACTCAGAGCTTTCTTGAAACTCAGAAAAAAGGAACGTAAAAAGCTTAATTCTTTAAAACTTCTGCAGATCTCTTTGCATAAGAACTCCAAAGAATATCCATTTGCCTGTCTTGCTTGGAATTGATGCCCAAACATTTTATTATTAGTAAAAGTTAATGGTTAGTAACAGGGCCAGGGAAAGTCAAAAGCCAAAACGTGCATGACCTAAGCAATCGCTTTAATGGCAAAACAACACATATTTTTAGAAGTGTTTTTGTTTCTTAACATAACACTTCCCATAAGCACTTATGGTTTGCAATCTTGAGATCGGTTCACAGACAAGAACACAGACACAACACAGAAAAACCCCAAACACGGCTCACAGGGGGGAAAAAAAAAAAGCACAACTAACCACCAAAAGCTGAAAAGAAAATGCCACACGCGTTACACCTGTACACAAACACACACACACGCGCGCACACACACACACCAAAGGAAACAGAAAACAAAAAAGTTTAATTCATGACATGCGTCGCACAGGGAATCCCAGTCGTTGGCAAATACCTTCAGCATGGTCATGGACATTTTCGTCAGGGATACGTTCAATCTGAGTCTCTACAGACTCATCCCAAATGGGTCTGGTGTCAAAGATGTCTTCAGGAACTGACTGCTGAGTCTCACTGGATGGCACATTTTCAATAACTGAAACTTCTAGGGCGCTACTGCTTTCATCATCTGAAACTAATTCTTGTTCTCTCTCTGACTGCGTGAGTCTTTCCACTAATTTAGAAGCTTCATCACTAATTTCTTCAAAGAACTCTATGGAGTTTTTGTAAAGATCGAAAAAATGGTCCTTACTTTCTTTTGTGGGACTAAAAGCACCGCGGGAGCCCGAAGTGCTTCTGTTTTTAACTGGCAACCGTGATGAAAATACCTTCGATCTTGCTGTTGCTGCCTCATCTGAGTCTAGCTCAAACTTCATCTCGCTCTCCCTCTCTCTGGTCTCTGCTTCTGCCTCAGCATAACTCCTAGCTTTGAGTGAACGCTTAGCCTTTGGGTCCACGGGACTACTTGCATCAGATTCCGATTTACTCCGGTTGTCTTGTTTCGTAGGAACAGCGCTTGGCACGTCGAGAGCTTTGGGCGACTCCAGCTTGTGGGCAAACATGTCCGCGTAGGTGTATTGTGGCTCAGCTTTTTGGCAAGCGGATTTGACGGGAATTTTAGACTTTGGTTTTGCTTGCTCATCTTTTCCTTCACACTGCGAGCTGTCTAGGGAGTCATCCGGGGAAAGGCTCCCGTTTTCCGCCTGCTGCGAGGATTGCGATGCGGCGGCAGCTGTTCTGACAGGGATTTTGGATTTGCTTTCACAAGAAGGCACGCTCTCCATCAGAGCAGTGGGGATTTCAATCACAGATCTCTGTTCCTCTGGGGAAGAGTCCGGGGACTCCTCGCCCTGTTCGGAACTAACTGATCTGGTGACTTTGGAAAAATCGAATTCACCTTCTACCGCACACTGCTCAGGAGAGATGGGGCAAGGCACCTGACTGCTATCGACCGTGTCGGTCTCCGTTCTGCAGAGGGGCTCAGCTTCAGAGGCAGCAGTTTCTTTCTTTGGTGATTTTGAAGAAGCTGAAATACCCATTTTAATTGGAATTCTGGATTTAAGATCTGCTTTTGAGGTGCCTGTGCTGACACCTTCACCAGTCATTTCTTCTGATTTATCACTGGACTCAGGTGATGGGGGTGAATATTTCACCGCATCTTTTTCTGGTATATCTGACTCCTCTGATTCCAAAGGTGCAAATGGGTTCAGTGAGCCCTCCAGCTTCGCAGATTCCTCCTCTGCTGCTTCTTTCACTTCTTCAGATAATGAAACTTCTTCCTGAGGCTCCTGCCCACCCTGGAAGAAGTGAAAGCTTTCATCTGGGTAGTTCCTTTTGGTCATGTCAATGGCTCCACTTCTAGTCATCTCAAACAACTTGCCTTCCTGAAAAAGAAAAGGATTTTGTTCACTGAGTGGCGTCCCTTCTTCGGTGGGTGTCCTGGCTGGTGTCGTGTCAGGGGTTGTGCCTTGCGATCGCCTGTCTACCATCAACCCAAATATCTTTTGTTCCTCTTCCTTCACCCGAGCTTCAAAAGCTTCGTCGTCTTCACGTATTTCACTCCACATGTCAGAATCCACGTCAGTTCTAGTGATGACAACGTGACCCATCAATTTCTCTGTTTCATCCCTTATATCCTCAAGGGCAGATTCAGCTAATTGTGTGGAATCTGAGGACAAAGACCCTTGTGACACTGTCTGAAATCCGTCCTCTGGTTTGGGCTCTATTTCCATATATACTTCCTCTGAAGAGCAATACTCACTGCCTGTGTCTCTCCTAAGTGAAGCTTCACCTGCCTGAACTTTCCCTTCTGCAATAGAATAGGTTTCCCTAGAGAGCAGACTTCTACCAGATCCTACCTCACTTTCAGAGTCAATAAAGAAATGTCCAGAAGACACATTTTCATAAGGGCTCACTATATATGGAGCACTACTGTCAGTGGCATCTGCTACACAACTGTCAAGTTCCACTGTTTCAGTGGTAAGGGATGAATACTCTGGTAAGGGTTCCTCAGCAGGACTGTCTCTTTGAGATGTTCTGAAACCCGTATCTGCTTTACCCAAATCCATTCCCAAAGCAGAATGGTCAGTGGTATCATCTTCAGCCAGTTTGCCGTCTCGTGGTACAGAGTACTGGGTGGTACCATGCCCACAAGAAAGGCCACCTGCCTTCTCTGACACAGCTCCTGCAGAAATGAGATCTCTGTGTGTTAACGATGCCGCAGGTTTGACGTCTTTTTCATTAGCCTCGTATTGCTCGAGTGTTAATGAAGGCTCAGCGTGAACTTCTTTTTGAGGACCGTCACCAACAGAGTGACAGAGAGCACCCCCAGGTCGTGTGACCGGGGCATCAGGACTGACTGCCTCACAGTCACCTGTACCGCCGCAACATTTAGATTCAGCACAACCATCGGAATGACAAGTGCCCGCTTCTCCCGTGGAAGCCTTACAGCTGCGCCCAAGGATAAGTGGTTCCTCTTTGTCACCTTTGCCTTCTGCACCTATCCCGACAGAGCATTGCTGGGAATCAATGGGTTGGAAACCTGCTTCGTCGGGGCTGGAGCTGGATTCCATACTGGATGGTAAAGGTGAGGGTGGCTGCACTCGGATCACAGGCTCCATTAGGAGGCCTGAGTCAGCTTCTTTTTTGAGCTGAGTCAATTCCGGCTCACTTTCCGAAGAGGAAGAGCTTTTCCTAGATTCAGCTGCAGGTGTAACTACTGTAGGTACATCTTTTTCTGCTACAGCCATTGGGTCTGATACTTCAGTGTCACATGTGGCTTCTGAGTTGGCAGCTGCAGAAGATTCATCTTGCTTACGATTCTTTTTGTAATCTCTCTTCTGCTTTGCTTCCTGTTCCAATTCATCAAACATTTTGATTTTGGTCACCATTTTAAACATCTCCTCTTCGGGGGTGAATCTCTTCTTCGGTTCGCTTTCCGGATCGTCCTCTGGCTCTTCGTTGACTTCAGGGATCGTGGCCGACTTTGGTATGTTTGACAGTGACTGCAAGTCTGCTGTTTTAGGTGTGATTTCATAGCTAATTTCTTCTGAACTAGGAGTCTCGGGTGAAACGGGACTTTTGCCCGAACTCTCCATGAGGGATGTTTGCTCTAGACTGTCATCATCAGCACTTCCCTCGGGGTCACGGAGAATCCTGGAACGCACCGATGCCAGCTCTGGGCAGCCTTCTCCTTTGCTAAGAACAGGCTGCAGAGGACCCTGCCCCAAAATACAAGCCTTCACTGTTGGTTCTACGGGGCTGCTTTCAAGGGAATCACGGCAGGGAGACTCTTTCATAGGACTGGGCTCCAAAGAGTCGGGTGTTTTGTGTGATGAGTTATCTTCTAGCACTGGGCTTGCTTCCAGGGAGTCTTTATGACTTATAGCCAAAGAGTCATCTGCAACTGGGCTAAAGCTTTCACTATCATGGCTAGCAAGTGACAGTTCCAATTTCTGGGGACTTCTAACCGCAACACGGCGTTCACAGGTTATATCTTTTTCTTTCTCTAAAGCAGTGTCATGTGTTTCAGAAGACTTAGTGAAATGTGCAGTGGTTCTGGATTCTTTATCCCTGCTAATATCTTTCATAATGGAAGCTGAGCTACTTCCTTTAAGTTTATCAGCCTCTTCTTCAGAGGCTGTAGGTACACGCTCTTCTGATACATGGTCAGAATGAGACTTACTAGTCTCAGTAACAGCATCTAGCTGTCTCTCAGTAATACCTTTTTCATCTTCCTTTGAGGAGACTTCCTTCGGAGAGCACGTTTCAGCTGTTGTGTGTGCTCTAGCCGCTCCTTTAGCTTCCTCAGTTGGCCCATCAGTTTTCTTTGGTGAGAATGAAAGGCTTTCTGGGCTTGTTTCAGGAGTCTCTGCCAGACCCTCATGCTTGTAACTTTCCTCAGAGCTGATCTGAGGGGTTCCATCAAGTAGACTGCCGGGAGAGTCAGCCACACCTTCGTGTTTAAGGCTCTCTGAGCTCCCATCAAAAGCACCACTTTGCAGAGAAAGAGCGGGAAGGAATCCATCTTTCCCATCCTCTGTGGGAAAAGCAACACCGAACGGACTGGTCAGTACTTGCTCCAAGTTAAGTTCTCCCTCCTCTGTCACTGAGAGGTGTCGGAACTGTTGGTATTTGTCATTATCCTCCAGTTCTTCTTTAATGACATCAGAAAAGTCCGTTGAGGTTTTCCTGTCAGGGCTGATCTGGAAGTCAGGATCTCCTTGGTCATCAGAAGGCCTGCCCTTCCCAGACGCCGTTTCTTTGGCACTTGCATCAATTACTACAGGAGGGAGAGGTTCTGTTGGCTTCTTGCTGCTCTGCTCTTTCGCCTGGTCTTTACCACCAGCTTTCTTGGTGGTTTCAGTGGTAGAAATTTGCATTTTTCCTTTTTTTGGTTGGGGCTCTTTCTCTGCTTTTGATACCGGGCTCGGTTTGTCCTTCTGTTTGTCTGTCTTGAGGCTTGTTACTCGCCTTGTTTCGCTCTGCGAAGGAGTTGTTTTCCTCCGGGTTGTTTCCTTCTCGGGGGCCTGTTGCTTCTGTTTGACAGACTTGTGCTCAAACAGGCCAGATATGTTCTTGGATGGGTCTTGCCCTGACTGGAAGGCTTTCATCAGCTCACGAACTGACATGGTCTCTTCGAGCCTCTCAGTCTTAGAAGAAGGTGAGACGGGCGGCTGGGCTTTATGTGCTACCGGTTTTTTGACTTGTGCTGGCTTTTTAGGTGCCTTCTCGGCAGGGCTTTCTTTTGCTTGAACTCTGACGGGTAGTTTGGACCGTCCTTTCTGCTCGTCTTCCACTCGTTTCTGAAGTGCTTTCACTTTATCTTTTATGGAGCCGATGGGTGTGTCCTCTATAACAGGGGACACGGCTTTAGCCTCTGGAGCGGCCGTCACCTTTAAGCCAGGTTCCCCACCCTGCGACTCGTCTGCAGTGAGCTTTGGTAGTCTCAGTTTTTCTCCGCTGCTCTGCACCTTGCCTTCCTTTGGCTTTGGCTTCTCTTTTAATTTTGTCCTGACAGGCTTTTTAACTTCTGAGGCCGCCTTCTGTTGCTCCTTTCCAGTTTTTGGAGATTCTTTTCCTCCTTTTTCAGAATCCCTGCTTATTACTACAGCTTCAACCTTCTCTTCTGCTAAGTCCTCTTGTGAGGCTTGTGGCTGTACCTCACGAAGAGAAGCGTGTGGTTTTAAATCCTTTACCTTTCCTTTCATGTCTGGCTCCCCCTTTTTTGCTGTCCCTTTGTCTACCCTGACATCTACACCAGTTGACTCTGTGACTTCTGAGGGAGCATTTCTTCTGGCCTCTTCAATTTCCTCATCGCTGACAATGATCCATTCTTCTTCTAAGGGCTCTTGTTTGGAAAGGGACTTGTGCAAAACATGTTCTTCTCTGGTATAGGATCCCCCTCTCAGAATTTCATTTACTTTCTCTAAGTCCTCTTTCACTCTTTCAACTATTTCGAAGGGCTCTCCTGGCTCTTCCTCAGCAGGTTTTCCAAGATCTTTCACCTTAATGGAGCCTGTTTTATCAGAAGGGTCAGTTGTCAGGATGGCAGTCATTTTGATCAGGTCTTGTTTCATCTCAGAAACTTCAGACAACAGGTCTGGACTGGCTAGTACAGGGACTTCATTAACCAGATGGCTTTTCAGGATAGATGTTTCTGTAGACTCTGTCTCGTCATCTTTGATGCGAATGAAAAACATTGAAAGTAAAGTGGAAATCAAAAATAGAGATTGGAAAATGTAATCAGGACTGAAAATGACAGTCTTTGGTTGCAGTGGTGGCAAGGTCAACAAAATGGGCCGGGAATGATGGATCCACAAGATCTGAGGGTACAAGAGCAAAGCAAAGCTAACGGTGGGAGGGGGGTTGGGGGGGGAGAAACCAACTGAAAAGGAAAATGGCAGGAAATAACTTGCTTCACTTTATCGCTAGAGCACAACCACACATACAGTATCAAGGCTGGAACAAACCAAACCAGGACACCACTAAAAAGAAACCAAACCAACAACAACGAAATTTAAAACCAAAACCAGAAGAAACACAGTGAAGTTACACAAAGAGAGGCATCTCAAGATTGTTCAGATGTTACAGATCAATGTTCAAACAAAAAGAAAAACAAGAAAAAAGGGGGAAAGCATTAGAACTGATTGAAAGTCGATTTCCTCTAAGAGAAAGCCAGTGTTAGCAAACTGTCAGAGTAACATCGGGTTAACGGTTTTGTTTTTCTTAATGACCAAAATAAAAAGTGAAAAGTAATTCTGCATTAATCTAAAATATGACCAAATACGTAGAGATCTGAATCAGCTGCAAACCGGCATTTCATCTAAGGGGATTTCACACCTACACAATGAAACAAACAGTCTTTTGTTTTAAGAGGCATGGTCCTTTCCTTGGAACATCCTCATTGACAACTAATGAGCTGACCGAGGAAAGAGAAGACAGAGTAGAAAAGGAGAGAGAACAGGAAAAAACTGTGAATCAACTTAGAAGTGATTTCAGAGTTTTAAAAAATGTAATGTATGGCAACCCAAAATCAGAGACAGTCACACTGGACACACACGTACAATTCATGTAAGGCAAGTTATTTCCATGCAAAGCAAAGGTGTTGCAAATGCTGCTGGGGATGTTGTAGCTTCGGTTAAAAAACAAGAGCTCTAAAAATTAATCATATAAATTAAAGGTACATGAGAATCTTGTAAAACATACTGTGGTGAAATATTTGTCTAATATGGCAATCAAGATACAGGAAGCTGGCTGCAGTGAATTCCCATTGTGCCACAACTGCCTGCTGGGAGTGTTTCGTTTCGGCAAGCACTAGTAGCAAATGGGTACTGAACACAACGAAACAGTGGAGGACTGAAGCAAGTTACAAACAGAACACAATGCTTGGGAATTACAACTGGACATTTTCCCTTTAAAGGTGGTAGCGTGTCACATGGAACTGCACATTTCGGCACTCCAGACTTAAAGCCAAAGCGCTGATGCAAATAAGGAGAACCTCAGCAGTACGTAAGTAGCTGTCTTTATCTGTAAAAAAATAGCTGGTTTGCTACGCTGTTCTCCTGGGTGTAACTCGGATGCTAAATGTCTGTGCTGTACATTGATTACAACCAGATCAATGCGGGGTATTTTGGTGCTGAAAACGCGGCCTTTTGGTGCTGCTATTTTGGTGTGAACTGTCCAGTGCACACTGAAATGCCGGTCAGTAACTTCCCAGACTTGTAATCAATATTTTCATAAATATCAAATGCATGACTGTCCCACTGGCCAAAGAAGCAAGTGAATTAGCCGGAAGCAAAGCAGCTCCTGTGGGAAATAAGGGGCTTCTCTGTGGCCTGGGGAGCTGGCGGTGAGGAAGCAGTGGTAGGACAATGCAAGACATGGCACCGGAAACAAGATAGATGTCGTTCTTTCCCTAAACAGATCCAAGAAATGGCTCATTTGGAAGCAGCTCTCATTTAGAGACTCACTTCAGTCCGTGTAGGTATTTGTTTGATTTGCAGCTTCTCCAAAGGAGATCTTAGTGACCCCCTCCTTGCCCTCAGTTTCTGACAGTAACGGCCTGATTCTGGAGGTACCAGGGGTATATGAGCTGTGCCAAGCTTTAATGTCACATTTCCAGCCATATTTCACCACAGTACAGGGCAGGGAGGGCGGGGAAGGGTTAAACAGCCTGATTACTTTGGACAGTATCACTTTTTGGCACACTTGTATTCCATGAGGTCAATGAAATACATGGGAGCCTTCCCTAAGTTTTCATGAAAAGTGATACTGTCGTCTGTCTCAAGTATGAGGCAAGAACGGGTGTCAACAAGTGGAGAAAGCAAAAAAAAAAACGGAGAGGGATGAGCATCCATACAAGCAAAATAGCAATAGCGGGATCACTAGGGATGTCAAAGGAAAGTAAATGCTTAGATGAACGGTTTTAAATTGTTAATTTATATGTTAAAATGTATTTAATTGGATGGCTGCTTTGATATTAAATTGTTTTCTATTAAAGTATTGAGGTTATTAGCAAGAGCAGTTAAAAACTTAGCTCTCTTTCATGCTTATCTTTACTCTTAACCACCTTTCATACAAATTGCATTATAACACTTTCAAGTAAAAAAAAAAAAAAAAAAAAATCTTACTTTTTTCTGACGTCATGTCAACCTGGAAGGGAAAAAAAGGGGGAAATTTAAAAGTTCAAACCAAACTGATACACAGAAGTCACTACTGAAGTTAAATCTGCTAGATGTATAGAGACACACACATTCATGGACTTATATGGGACCAAGAATGTATTCACAGTAACAGTAAAAGCACGGCTTGATTTCTTTAGTGGAAGAAAATATAATCCTTGCCAAAAAAAACACATGAAACAAAATGCACTGTCAGACCATGAAAATTCAAGAAGCAGATTTTTGAGGTTGCCTTGCGATTTGAACCTATTTCAGTACTGCCAATTTGTCCACACAAGCACATGTTGGGTGAATTTGGCCATGCAAAAGTACCCCAAGTCAGAAATAGCATTAAACATTTAATTTCCTGTACAAACTTGTGGTGGGGGTAGGATGACTGTGGGGAATGTAAATCAGCTGTGCAGTACTGCTGGTACAAGGTATCGTGTGTGTTAAGGCCCCCAAGTTTATTAGTGGGTGTTGAAAACGTTGTACCTGTTTGAAAATATTCTTTATAAAGATAAATGCAATATACTGGTTCAGTTATGATGTGAGTAAATCCTTGCTTTTCCATAAACTGACAATGAACAGAAGTAAATCACTGGCCACGTGTGCATGTCTGTACATGCCTTGCAATGCTTTGGGCTCACATAATTAAATTTTACACTCAGCAGTGTGTCTTAGGGATCCATAATAGTCTGAATTCCTCTGATGCACAGATTGCCCTACATGGTAACCTGGGATCCTTTAAATCCCCTTATTTTACGTTCTTCCAGCTCAGCATTATGTCAGCAGACTAATTAATATTGCTAACATAAGAAATAATAAAGTCAACCAAAAATAATTTAAAATGGGAGGTGGTTTTAGCCACCAGTGAGTTTGTCCTTTTGTGCTTTAGTTTCTTATACACAAATACAAGAAGTCATATTTATCATAGGAGTGGTAAATGATAATAGGAAACTGCAATCCATGGCACAGAAGTGCTGAACTCCTTTTGCATCCATGGAAAAGATGTCCATCCGCTTTGGGGAGCTGGCTATTCTCCCTCTTGTTTCCAACAGCTGAACATCATCACAATGTGGGGATGCTTTTCTAATGTTACCCATTCATGTAGGGGTCAAACCTTAAGGAACATCCAGCCCGGTTCTGGCAGCTGTGGGAGCACAGAGGGGAGTTGGTGCCGTTTAGTTTATGCTGAAGATGAAAATTCTAAACCTTATACTCGAGGTAAACCTACTTGTGACTTCTGGGTTAACACTGACTTCGTGCTGGATGTCAGAAACCTCCAGTCCTTTGGATGTTATAAATGGAGAAGATTTCTAATTTTGACATAGGGCAAGTTAAACTCTGTACATTCCAAAAGTGAGCCTGTACAAGAGCCTTTAATTGCACTCCTCTCTGTTGTGCTTGTAGCACTGAGCTGAGGATGAATGTGCCTGTTTTACTACAGATTTCATCTTTAAAGTTGTGTCTGTTAGTTGTGTTTGAGTGGTGTGAGTAGGCAAGAACATGCTGATTGAGCAACATTACCTCTTCTGGTTCTTGATCTGAATCTGATTCCTTTCAGTTCCAAATTGCCATGCGAAAAGAGAAGGGGAAAACAGCAGGCAAGATGTAATTTTTTTAGAAGAGAGTGGGAAAAAGTCACTTCTGACGACATTTAACAGATAAAACCAAAATGCAGAACGTTTCTGCAATTGATTTCTTATGTCAAAAAGGAGCAAAACTGAACAGTCAGTTTAAAACAGAAAAGGCTACAGAACTGAGCAAAACACAAACAGAAAAGTTGCTTCTGGGTGTTAGACTTCTAGTGATCCTCATTTGTACCAAAACTTTAAACATATACATGCTTTTTCTCTATAAATTAGCATGAATAAATACTTAGAATAGTTAAGAATTACCCACTGAGAGTTAAAATATGTTGAGATGTACTGTTTCAAAATTACACCAAAATGCTATAAAAAAGATTATATTATATTCTAAAGATGCTGAGGAAAAAATGAACATCAACAGGCAAGATTCTGGGCAAACAGCCTCAAACATCCCTGAAAGGCATGCAGCTGCTAATGTGACCAGGATAAAAAAAAAAACCTGTGTTTCCCCAGAATAAACATAAACTGACTCTTTCTAAGGAAACAAGTGCTTAATATCTGATCTTGTTCCAACAGAATCAAGGACACTCCCACTCATCTCTTCCGAGTCCGCAGAAAATACCTGATAACGCCTCCAAACACTGGCACTACAAGTACCAAACCCAAGACACTGAAAGCCCTTGGGTGGAATTTATTCCTCTTAAAAATCCCCGACCACAAAACTTGAACTGTGTTTTGCCCTCCTCCTCCTCCTTTCTTGTTTGTGTTACAATGCTGATCACTAGAGACCAGTGTAATTTCACCGTACCTTGGTGTAAATGGGTAAAGTGATGTTTAAATTACATATGGCTTGGTGAACGAGGCCCCTCGTAGATTTTGGCTCCTTCATGAAAGATAATCGTCCACAGGGTTCTTGAGTGGTATCTCGCACCTGCCAGAGCAAGAATACATCTTTTTAAAGGCAATACTACTACAGGGACAAAATCAGGTTACAGTTGGGAATTCAGCTAAATTCATTTTTTTTTCCTTTGTTCACAAAAATATGGTGAAACAATAACTTGAAATATCCAAAAGAGGAGCCATTACCATTACCTTAACAAATAGAGGAAGTCTATTCTCTTTGAAGGCAAAAAAGCTGAATATATGATGTTGCCCACTCTTTGTGAGAGGCACCAGATTGCCAAAGCAGTCAACATAGATGGGTTTTCCTTCTAATACCTGTTGGAAAAGGAAAAAGCAGCAAATCAGCAATTAATCACAGTGAGGTGGTTAGAATTTCTTCTTAAAGAAGCAATCACAGCCAGAGAAGTATTTTCTTCAGCAATCAAATCAGAAGTCAAAGGCAGTGTGTATCAGTAGATTTCTATTTATTTCAGGTGGATTTGTAACGTCCCAGAGCTTTTCAAAGTCAGGCCTCAGGTAAATACCCCTCTGACATCCCTATGTAATGGTACTGTTACATCTTCAGATTGTGCTGTTCTGGCCCCCCCACACATTTAAATATCAGATTAGCAGTTTGGGAGATGTTCCCTTCAACCTGACAATACATTAATTTCTCATCCTTACTTCCCAGAAATTCAGCCTTGGCAGTTTGCTAACCCTTATTTTAACTACGTGCTCTGCACAAGAAATGCCTGTCAGAGCTTCAGGAGCAGCGAGGACAAATTTTTTAAACGTGGTATTCTCGAGGAAAAGAGGCTGAACTAAGCAGAAGAATGTGCCATGCCTGTAAGTTAAAGCACTTCCAATCTGTTATCCCTTCTGAGGAAGCTGACAGAGCCAGAAAAACTGCATTTAGCTGGCAGTTTCCTAGAAAGCTTTTGCCTGTTCAGCAGCAGATTTAATTTTATTTTTGTAAAGCAGAATATTAATCAAACTTGCTACTTCAACTTCTTGGTACGTAAAGGTGCTGGCAAAACATGACTACTGTCAACCGCCTTTTTGGTTAGTGATATGCATTTAGGAGTCACTGGAAATTGGGATTTACCTGTGCTTCTTGGCTCTGACTGGCCCCCTTTAGCCCTGTGGGCTAAGAGCTTAGCAGCTGCCCATTGGGATGGGGTTTCATCACTACTTTTCCCTTTATATCTGACTAAAGTCCAAGTTTCCATCTTATCACGATAGTTGATCCTGCCTCATGACAATAGTTGTTGGCAGTTATTTTGCAGTACTTGTGGCAGATAGAAGGCAGAAAATATTAGTTTACAAGCAGACACTAGAAAATGGAGAAAACAGAGTCCTGTACAGTACCTCTACGTCCCTGCTTCTGGCAACTTCAGCAAAATTTTCTTGCTGTTCTAGAGTTTTATCCACCTTGTCGTCCGTCATGCAGAAACACCTTAACCGTGCTTCGATGGGATCGTGGGATTTGGCAAACACCACAAATTTGGCCATGTAGGGGACACAGATAATCTCTCTGTACACTTGGGAAGCAAAAGTAACAGATTCTTGTGTCTGTCGACAGTCTATCAACCAAAATCTGTAAAAGAAAATGAAGAGTCGGGTAATCAGCACAGAAAGATTTAAGAAAGGAAATTACATGTCTGCCCAGCAACTGTAGATAACAAGTCACAAAAAAGAAGTGTTACACTTGCTTTTTGTCCATCATCTAACTTAAAGGATAACAGCACACGCCTTACATACAATATCGAAACCTGGGGGTCTTTAGCTTCAATGTCAATGATTTTGTCCTGCATGCAAAGTCAGAAACTATTCTCATGTGAATTTAATTACCAAGTATTTTCCAGGGAGTAACATGTGCTGCCTGCTTTCCCAGCCATCACTCTGGTTCCTCAGCGGAGCTGATGACATTTCTGATACATAAAATCCACTGTGTGGGTGGAAATCACGCTCGAGTTTCATACTCGTAGGATGGAGACGGAAGTTGGGAGAGGTCAAAGACAGCACAAAAGCTGATATAATCTACAGGGGGCTTATTCCTTACTGTGGATTACATGGCATTACGACCCCAAAGCACACCTTCTCAGCGTGACTGCTCTGGGCTTACTCATCTGCAGCTGAGTAACAGTGAATTTTTTGTGTTGTGCTGCTCTTTAGAACGTTTAACAAACACACCGGTCAAAAAACCAGGCTGATGACATTTGGAGGAGAGAAAGCATGTGTGGTACAGAAAGGCTCTGCACACTGATACTTTCCTTTTCCTGTGTGGGAGAACTATGCTGTGCTGGGCTCCAACTGGAGAGGCTACATCCTCTGAGAAACCACCAGATGCCTCAATGATTTGCTGTCATACACCAGGGGCTGAAAAGCCCAAACAGAGACAATTTTTAAAAAAGCTGCAGCTCAGGAAATGGAAAACAACAGCCATGCCTCCAAATCTGCAGGATGATTCACATGACAAATGTATCTCTTGCCCGAGCTCATTTGGGACAGAGTTAGTCTTATGAATGGGAAAATTGTTGTCCATCATTAATGATCTAGCTAAGACATAAAAAATTACTGTGAATGGCAAACGGTCAGAAATTAGCTGCTTCTTGGCAAGGCAAAAGGACAGTGGCACTTTCAGACCAGGGCACAAGTGAAAAAATTTAGGTTAGCTTGTCCTTTGGCAAAGAAAGTAATTATTTCCCTGACTGTAAACACATGAAAAATCCCATTTTGTCACTTTACCAGCGCTTAAAGTCATGTTTGAGTGAAGGGAGTCAGCTGAAAATTCATTTCATTTCCGAAGAGGAGGCAGAACCCATGAAAATCTCTACATGGGACCCTGCCTATATCCCAGAACACGAACAACAGTAATCAATTTTCACGTCATCATCGGGATTGGGAAAGATCCACTAGAAATATGGGCTGTAGATCCATAAACTGTCACCCTCATTCTGGCTGTATTTCATGTGCAGCCCTGCTGGGGACTTCACAGTCTCAGGGACTTGGACCTCTCAAACTCTGCATCTAGTTTCCACAATATGGTTCTTAAATTAACCTTTAATTCAGCTTTAATTTCACCCTTTACACAGACTGAGAGCTAAGCACACTGTAAGATCTCCCTCTCGTGGCCACTGCTGCTACAGGAGAATGTTTGCCTGAGCAAAAAGGAATGTACATCAGCAAAGTATCCAGCTTCATGGGGAAAAAAAAGCCCTTTCTGAACTGAGAAAGTATAAAAAAATAATACTTTATTTTGCCTAATGTTAAAGTGGAGGTTGGACTGCAAGAGCTGATCTCATTTTAACACTGAATACATTATTTCACCCTATAACACATCTAATCTAATCGTAATAACTGCCCTGGACACCGAAGGTTTGCACTGATTTCACTGAATTTCATGGGCAAGTTATCCAAGATTTTTGTTTGCTAGACTATACTCTCTACATGGAACACTTTACAGATCATGGACTGCATCTCCTGTTACAGGGGAGGAGATTTTTGTGCACTTCTGTGATATAAATCATGGCCAGCGTACAAATTGAAATACATACATACAGATGTATTATTATTATTTTAGTATGAAATTCTGTATTCAGGAAGACAGCAGTTGAACTTCATCCCAGGAACAAATAGTGGGAAGAGATGCTGTTTTGTGTACCTACAGGTCTTTCTGCCTGACTTCTCAGTTTTTGGATACTCTGGAAGTAATCTCTCTTGTAAGATGTATAATGAGGTACCCAAACAAAGGATTTCTGTTTCCATGGAAATTTGTATAATAGTAACTATCTCTGTTCCTTCTACTATATAAACTAAAACAGTTTAAAGGAAATATCTGTCGGGAAAATAGACATGCACTTGAAAGTACCACTGTAAAACGTCTGGTTGTGTAGGTACCTGGCAGACACATTTGTTGTGAAGGAAACACATTCATTAACAAATGTTAGTGGTGTTGTCCCGGTGATGTCTTCCCATTGGGCAGGGGTGGTTCCTCCTGAAGTGAGAGAGATTTTAAAAAAAAAAATTAAAACCAAGCAAGTCTGCAACTTTTTTGCTTCTAAGAAATATTTTAAATTCTCCTGAGTTTTTAATTGCTATGAAATCAATAATAATCCCACACATGCCTTCTCCTCGGGTCCATATTATTCCACCAATGCTGGTAGGATTGGAGGGGTTAAATTAAACATGATTAAATTAATTTACTGAATTCAATGCATGCAGCTCATTTCTGCCTCTTAAGTGAGACTGAACAAGGCACTGGTCACTTCTGGAGTCACAGAAAGCACTAAGTGTTTAACTCCATTATTTTTCACTTCAGTGTAGTGCAACATTAAGTTGCACTTACTCTGTCAGGCAGAGGTATGTTGGTTTTCAAGGAACAAACTGTAAAGAAAATGCAAAAAAGCTCACCAAACCTGAAGTCTATGATTATATCACACATCTCTTGTTAGTCCAAACAACAAGTGTTATTTCTGCTTAAAAATAATTGTTTGGAACGTAGCTTATTTTCACAGCTTCTCATCCCAGTCAGGTTTTCCCCGAGCTTCCCACGTGTGCAATCAGCTTAACATTTTCAGCCCACGAGGAGTGAGAGATTCAGGATGCCCCCGGAAAGCTGCAGCCCTGGCACCCTACCTGTGATGCTGCAGAGTAACCTCAAAGTGGGCGTGTCGCCCCCATAGCCATTCATGAGCCCCTCGCTGGAGGCCTTGGGGACGGGAATCGTCATCGTGATGGGTTTATGGAACTTCCTCCTCCTGGGCTCCAGCGTGACTATGGGGCTGAAGGTAGCCTTGTTGCCTAAAATCTTCTTTGTAAGTTCAGTGTGCATAGGTTGAGCCTTTCCAGAGCAAAGGGAAAGAACAGAATGGTTACTTGAAACCAGGGTAAGGAGTCTGTAAAAAACTGGGTCTGTACATTGTATATTTTTTTCCCCCTTAGAATAAGCTCTGAGTTGTTTTAGTGTGCTATTCAGCCAATCCCAGGGAACAAGCACAGTTCCCTGGCCAAGGTAAGTTGGGGATGCAAGCAGCAGGAGGATGAGATGGAGACAGGGGAGAACACTTCCCTTTCTTTAAGGAATGAATTATTAGGCTGGTTCCTTCATGATGAGAATCTGTACGTTTGACTTAATCACTGCAGCACTGTTTACTTTTCTGCTGCCTTTCATAAGAAGTATTTAAGAAACTGTTATATGACCTACTGTATCATTATCAATATATTATATTATTATTACTATATCATAATCATCACCAAAATTAGGTACTTTTCCCAAGATTATATGGACAGTTAAGGGGTAGGAATCTGAATTAACTGGAAAACCCAAAGCTTTACCACTTTTGCATGGATTTTTTTTTTTTAATTATTATTATTATTTTTACTAGAGGCATTGTAGACAAGATACAACATGATTAGCTGAACATGCTGCTCTCCATTCACAGAATCACAGAATCAACCGGGTTGGAAAAGACCTGTGAGATCATCAAGTCCAACCTACGACCCAACATCACCTTGTCACCCAGCCCACGGCACTGATGCCACATCCAGTCTCTTCTTAAACACCTCCAGGGACGGTGACTCCACCCCCTCCCTGGGCAGCCCATTCCAATGGCTGGATCGCTCTCTCTGGAACGAATTTCTTCCCAATGTCCAACCTGAACCTCCCCTGGTAGAGCATAAGACCATGCCCTCTTGTCCTACTGCTGGCTGCCTGGGAAAAGAGGACAATACCCACCTGGCTACCACCTCCTGTCAGGGAGCTGTAGAGAGGGATGAGGTCTGCCCTGAGCCTCCTCTTCTCCAGGCTAAACAACCCCAGCTCCCTCAGCCTTTCCTCACAGCACTTGTGCTCCAGACCCTTCACCAACCTCGCTGCCCTTCTTTGGACACGCTCCAGCACCTCAATATCCTTCCTGAACTGAAGGCCCAGAACTTCAAAGAAGGTGATTTTACACTAAAAACCTTATGATTGTTGCACTGTACCTGGAGGCCAACGCGGATTCGTTTGGTTAGAGCCCCTTCCGGGAAGACTGCCTGCACTTGTGGCACCACAGTGCTGCTCAGCACCCCTCCCTCGGGCCCGATGAGGTTGCTGTCCTGCTTGATCCGGGACACCACCGCAAAGTACTGAGGGAAATCCCGGGTGATGATGCGGCAGATCCGCTTCTTCTCCAGCTCCTCTGGAGTGTCAAGTACTGAGAGCGGAAGAGGAGATGGTCAGAAGGCACAAGTTTCATAGAACCTTCAAAACGCAGTCAAGCTTTTCACAGTTTGATGCAACTTACACAAAGGTCTCTTGCCCAGAAATCGAGGGGGGGGAAAGGAAACACACCCCAGTGTTCAGCTAAAGCAGAGAAATCAGGGAAAGGACAGACAGACAGACCAACCAACTAAAGGGAGCTTAAGACAGCAAACAGAATATGTTGACATCTCCAAAATAAGCAGCCAAACACACCAAGGGACTTCTCCAAGCCTCTTTCTACTTCACATGTTTAGAATGCCGTGAAGCAGCACAAAGAAAACAAAACTTCAAAACAAAAAACTATTAAAGTATGAGTTCAGCTTTAATTCTGGGAGGTGGCTTGTTTACTTTGGGGTTTGTTTGGGATTTTTGTTAAAAAAAAAAAATCACAAATTCTGCAGCTCCAAGACAGCCCCAGGCCGTTCTGTTCTCTCAGAAAGCAAGAGTACCCGTGACTGACATTTCCTCCTACACGTGGGGCTGCTTGGAAAGGATTAGTATGATAATTGCCTTGTTTTGGAAAGATGTTTGCTATGGAAACTTTTTGTTTTACACTACGAAAAGGAGCAGCAGCAAACATGCGTGTAGCATCTCTTCCCAATTTCGTGATGGCAGATGTCTTGTCCCATGACTTCAGCGCACCACGTAAGGGAAGTAAGCGAATGGTCAAAGCTGTTACCCCCAGTCAGAGCAGCAGTGCAGGAGCGGGATAAAAACCCAAGTCCCTCTGGATACCTTCATCCATCCCATTGAGGATTTCGTTCAGCTCATCCTCGGTGTATTCACAGAAATGCTCCTTCCAGCTGTCGCCGTTCTCGCTGCGCAGGATCACCAGCTCCCTCTCCTTCCCACGCAGAGCAGCAAAATGGGGGATCTCCACAATCACAGGCCTGGCACGGCAACACAGCGCATTAAATGCACACGGGAGAGAGGAAGAGACAGGATTAACAGCAACTCTATTCAGTCTGCTACAAAGTGACCTGGAATTCTACCTATTTGGCTGGAATACTTTGGCACAAATCCTAAACTAGTAGGCCACTAACACAAACTAAATGTTTACAGGGACCCAGTGAGTGCTGAAGGACAGATGAAAAAGTGCATTCACCTCTTTCCACAGTGTGAATGAGATTTGGTAAGATAATAGTGCTTATCTGGAAATTTGGTGATTGTTTTGCAAATCCATTAAAAACTCATGCTCATTTTAGTTGTCACTACTGTCTGGGTTAACCTGTGCAACTTCATTTCAAAGAGAATCTACTGTAACATACAGGAATAGTGGGACAAATTCTGATCTCGCTTATACTAGTGCAAATCAGAATAATTCCATTGCTCTCAGGGGGCAGTTGTGTCCTGCGCCAATTTACTTCTTTATAATTCTATATATTCCAATGAACTTATTCCTGATTTACACCTTGGGAGAGATACAGGGGGTCTGAGGAGATTGTCTGGGTTGCTACTGCAGTATAGGAGATAAGAATTTGCCTTGTTGCCTTACAAGCACATGTCAATATATGTATCAGCATAAGCGCCCATATATATATATATATATACACACACACATATACACACATATGTGTACATATATCTATATTTAGATATACATATACATACATACTCTTGGAAATAAGAGAGAAGATGTAAATATATTTGTAGATACGCTTCTCTGATTAGAGGACTCACACAGGTTACCATGTACGAAGTAGATGCCATGTGTTCTATCACACTGGTGGTATCTGACATAGAACTTATTGATTGATCAGTCCTTGATACAAAAAAACAGCTTGAAATTTACAGTAGATTCCTTTTTTTTTTTTTTTTTGTCCCAATCCAGGTTGCTTTGCTACAGACATCAAGCACATAACTAGGAAGATTTCATGCCAAAACAAAAATGAAGGCCACAGTACTCGAAGAAAAAGATACAAACATACCACCAAAACAAAACCACATACCACAAAGGTTGAAAAATGGTCCACTAAGGGTTAAGTGTACAAAATTTCAAATGATAGAAAGGGACAATATCATGGGCATAATGACAATAAAAAAATCATATTGCAGAAGGAGGAGAAGAATGGGGAGGTCAGCATCCATCAATTTGTTTCAAGTCTCTCCTACCCAAGGAATTTGGTTCCAGGAGGCCCCAGCTGAAGGATTCGGCTGACCAAGCTTTCTCCCTCATTAAGTGGGGGAGGAGCCGTAGGCAGATGAAGTTTACTGAGTACATCCAAAGCAGCAGTGAAAGAAAGAACATAAATAAACTTTATGTATTTTTTGTGCCAGAACGCCAGTGCCACTGTCTGGTGCACAGAGTGGAATTAGGCTGTACACTAAATAAGGTTCCGTCCTAGTCGAGACAATTTGGTGACCAAAATCGGCCAAATTGGTTTCGTGAATTTAGGATCTTGTCTTGTTCATTGGGGCTTTGGCCACGAACTCGATGGGAGTGGGATCTGGACCTTAGAATGCACCTCTGCAAACTGAGCAGTGATATTCTGATTTCACTGCCAGCACAACACCCGGAAAAACGCTCGCAGGAAGGGCACAAAGACCTGAGAATGAACAAACTCTGCTACAGCCTCATCTTTTAGGGAGACATTCTTGTTAGATAGAGAAAACCATTAAAAAAAATGGGAGACATACTTAAAATCCATTTGTGTGTGACAGAGATAATGGGAAGACTGAATGTGACAGCACAATATTTCTTCTGCTCTTTAGATTTCTTTCTGCTTCTCTTTAAGGTGACCAAAATGTGAAAAGAATAAGTGGTAGCACTAATGAAGATGGTAGCTCTGATGACTGTCTGTTATAATAGGATTTTAAAGCAACTGAGTTGTTCCTAAACGGATTTAACATACTGCTCTTTACAGAGCCACTTCTTTTATAGTTTCTGAATGCAATAGAAGGGGTTCCTTCCATCATTCCCTTCTGGATGCCACAGTTGATAGGGAGAACAGTTGGCAAAACAAATCTTTAGAAGTGCAAGTAACTGCTGCTTTCAGCTGAAAATTGCTAAAACGAACTGAGCAGCAGACACAAATCTGACCTTTCTATTGGTTTTGCAGCATAAGACAAGAGAAATGGTCAGAAACTCTCAGGATTGTCCAATTGCTTAGTTTAGCAATTTCAACTCCAGAGAAACCAAAGGCATAGTCCAAATTACTGATAACACAAAGAAGTCTCTAAAACAGCCCACTGTCACTTGTGTTGTGTATGTAGCAGTCTTCAAATTTGGGGTATAGATCAGTGCTGTACCACTCCTCTTTTAAATATAGCATAACCAGAACTGCCTATTCTGGTTCCAAGGGAGTCTCTTCCCACTATAATATCCCACAACACTGAGTAATAATTATATCCAAGGAAGCACATCAACCTTAGTGCTAGTGCTTAAAATACCCATTTCGAAAGGAAAAGGTGTAAAACCTTCATGATTTGTTAACTGGCAACTGATCTGTATTTCACACGACCCGCCTGCTACCGTGCCACGAGCATCTTTTCCACTTCACGTCTTGAAAAAGGAACCGTTTCAGTGCAACTTAAACGCAAAAATACGGCTCAAAACGTTTCCCTCCGGGCCACGTGGCCCCCCCTTACCCAAGGAACTGCGCCCCAGAAGGTCCCACTTCGATGAGGCGGCTGGCCAGCCCTTCCCCTTCCACCATGGGGGGCATGGTGGCCAGCCGGTGGCGCTTCACCAGCCGGCAGGTCACGCGCGTCGGGGCCGTGCACTTGCGCGGGGGGATGATGATGCGCAGCCCGTTGTGCCGGCAGCCCCGCATGGCACCCCCGCGGGCGTCCACCATGAAGCTCACCAGGAAGCTGCAAAGGCAGGGAAAAGCGGTCAGAGACTGAGCGTATCACCACGGCCCGGGGGCGTGTTCCACATACGCAACGCGCTACGTATGTCAACGGGGCTCTTGCTCAAGAGGTACAATTAGAAAAAGCCTTTCTCCCACGTGAAGCACCAAATCATGCTGAGGTCATTTATTAATTAACAGCCGCTACCTAGGAGTTCTTCACTGAGAGACTTGTTTTACAGTGCTGCTGTTGGTAAAATACCAGCAGACACTAATAAATGTGAACACGTGTAGCTAGATCACTGCTCTGTACCTGCAAACAACTCTGCTTAAAGTGGGCACTCATTCAATACTTCACGAGCAAATACATCTCACTGAAGGAAATTATTTGTGATTCAAAAATATCAAGCCAATTCTGATGGGATGGCTTGGGAGTTTTTTTTTTTTAGGTTCTCAATATAATTTTATAGTTATTTGGTAAAATATAATTTCTAGCTAAAATAGGTTTGGATATTAAAAAAACCAACCAAATTTCGTTTGGAGCATGTGGATACAATTCATACTCCATCAGTGGGGTTGTCACCTATTTATATTAAAAAAAAAAAAAACAGCTTGTCAGTAGTGTTTGAAGACAAATTTGGGGTTTTGGTCAGACAACAATAGTTACAGGCACTGTGTAAGAGGTGTATAAACTGTATAAGAGATGTATTTATGGATTTTTGTCTATGTTACTTTGCACACCAATGCAGCGTCTCCCTGGAAAAGGCAGAGGTGCACAAAGCCATCTACAGGGAGCCCTCTTCTAGCACAAGGTAAATTATCTATTTATTTTCCTTTAAGAGGGAGAAAAACATTTCATTTTGTTTGGAATTTCTGTTGTGCTGAATTTTTTGTAGTTCCATATATAACCAACCAGTAGATTCTGACAGATTTGGGACATACTTGGGAAAGGTGCAGAACTACTTCCAATTTTTTTTTTTTTNGGAGAACTTCTTCCCATTTTTTTTTTTTTTTTTTTTTTTTTTTACTGATTTATGACTTAGGATCATGCCTGATGTGGGATGGGAATGTCAGGCTGCTGGCAGTGAAAGTAAGAGTAGAGAAGACAGAACGGTGTCAGGCCTAGTTCTAGCCACTAAAATAGAATCATCTCATGGGGAGTTGCAGAAATGCTACTGAAGGACCTGCAATAGAGAAAACACACTCCCTGGAACAGGAGGAAGGAACACAGGGATTTTTCCACTGTCCCCTTGACCGTTTTGTGCAACAAACATTGCATCCATTCACTGTCCACACAAGGAATTCCACATGCTGTAAGAACACAACACTCGACACACCGTGCAAGTCAGAGGGATGGAGGATGGGAAGGAGCCACAAGCGCCAGTCGGAAGCACACCATGCACCATGGATGCCAGTCTGTCTCACACATGCAGTCTCCTAGTCTACTGCCATTCAGATACCTCTAGGCTTTGCTTAGTGTAAAACTCGGGGTAGTACAACCATTATCTCATTCCTTAGAGCTTGGTGTTTCTGTGGTTTTAACAAGGGGGGAAAAAAAGAAAATGAAAACATTTTACAGCTTCTATTGTCTGGGGATTAGTTGAGAAGAATGGGAGCTTCCTTCACAAAATACATTCTTTATACATGGTAAAGCACAGATGAAAGAAGAGCTTAAGAGACACTAAGTGCTCAATTGTTGCACTAATGCTCTTGGCTTGCACTGCAATTGCCCGGTAAGTGCATGAAGTGGTGTTATCAAAGTGGTGCTGTTTCGGAGAATTGGTGCAGGTCTCCAGTACAACGGGTGTTGTTTGAGGCATTTAGTGACGCTGCCGCAAGAGGAGTTTCACATTTTAAAGCTAATACTGTGAGCGACAGAAACACTCCCCCACAATTACCAGAAGCTCTGACTGAATTAAAGCAGCGTTCACATCTCCCATTGTGTAAGCTGTCATGAACACGATTCTAGGGATTCAGATATTCTCATTATTGACATAATACTCATGACTGTGTACTTTAACATCAGGATCGGCTTCTGTCGCTCCCCAGTTAGTGCCGGGTCACCTGTCTACCCTATGTCCTCCTTAGCTTGTCTCCACACGTGCCTCAACAATGCCAAACCCAGTGTTAAGTGCCAGAGAAAAATACACAGGAAAGGTGAGGCTCCAAACCAAATCATCTGCCTTCTTTTCACATGGTTGGAACTCTTTCTCTCAGTTTAAGTGTACTGAATGCGCCTGGTGGGTCAGTAAATCTATCACAAAGTCTATCAGTCATCTCTCACTGAAAGCAACCATTGCTCCAAAGAGTGGAAAAAGAGGCAAAGACAAGTCTCACTGGAAGGTGGACACGAAGACAACAATGGTTAAGATAAAGACAGCAAGACATTAGTATTATTCACTGTAAAAACAGCTGTTTCTATCACAAGGAAGATCTAAAGTAGTTATTCAGACAAGCACAGAAAGGTTAGTGCCAATTATCACATTACAATGGAGCCAGTTCACAAACCCAGCTGTGTAATACTATGAAATTCCTGGAAAACCGATTTTGGAGAACTACCACGAACACAGTGCAAAGGAAAGAATCTGAGGGGGAAACTTTCTCAGCTCTAGACCTCAAAGGGTAGTACACTGACACAGGACTTGTAGAGCTGACAGAGTGTAAAAACACATCCTTTTCCACCACACCACCCTGTTTATTTCCCACCTGGTTGCCACATTCATTTCATCAAGCACTTATTTAATGTAATTTCTTTCCATCTCTTTTTTTTTTATCAGCACATTTCACATACTTTTGGATATGCAAGAGGGTAAGGCAAATAATCCCTAGTAACGCATTTTCTGAATCACAGCAGCCTCTTTTTCTGCCTATTTGCTACATAATAGGTCATCTGGAATGTGCATTACTGTTCCAGGACCGGAAAAGCTTTTCCCTTTTGAAGGAGCGTGTCTATCAATATACAGATAATTCATACAAAACTAATGCATGATATAAAATATGCTTTCTGAAATGTGCATTTGGGAAAGTGAAAAAAATCGTATGACTAATATAAAGGAACTGTGAAATGCAAACTAATTATTTCGCTGCCCACGCGCACACACACACACGTTATTTTTCCTCTCTCCAATGCTTCTTTTACCAGGTGTAAAGATAGGAAGGGATTGCACACAACAAACAAAACCGGCAAGAGTGACTGGCAGATGAAGCCATCGCTCTGCAAAGTGATACCTTACGGTGATAAATTCCCATGGTCAAAAAGAAAGTAATGTGTAATTCCAGCATATTGATAACCCTCATTTCATACCTGCTCCCTGAAGCTGAGCAGGAAACTCAGAGCTTACACCGCGAGCCAACTGCAGGGGGCACAACTGAAAGCACTATCACCCATCTGTGTACAGAGGATGAAGAGGAGAGGGATCATCAAAGAGAAACCCAAATGGTTGCAAAGAGTTCAAGAGGTGGAAAAAAAGAAAGGAAAAAAAGGGAAATAAAGGGGATTAAAGGAACTTTAACTTAAATTGTAATGAAGCGATGATTCAAAGTCAAAGCAGATTATGAGTAAAGGTGCATCTTTCTCGGTACTAAGACAGCCTTTGAGTAAGTTCCACTCCCAGTTTTAAAGGTTCTGGTAGAAATGAAGCACGACACAGACATGTGACCCTGACACTCTTGCAAATTGGATCGATGCTGAGCTTTCCTGGGATTTAGCAAGGTGGCAGTGCAACATAACAGGCAAATCAATGAGACAAATGAGGTTTGGGGAAATCATTGCCTTCCTCTTTTAAAGAGAAAGAAGGGGAAATTTGGATTATTTTTCTAAAGAAAAAACAAAGTACAAAAGCAATTATTTTATGGGAACCAATTATAGACTGCAGGGGAGTCTATATATGCTTCTGTTAAACACACAGCAGTCAGCTCAAGCATCATCCATTCCCTTTGAGTTTAGCAATACTTCCTCGTAAATTAGGGAGGCCATTTCACTCTCCTCCATTTTAGAGCAATTAAAAACTACATACTTGCCATATGAAAGGTAACTATATCAAATAACATTAGCTACAGTGTCCCTCTGGTTGAGGACATAAACAAAGGTCCCTAAATCTTCCAGGCTGCTTCCATGCCTTCTACAGAGAGCAGAGCAAACAGCAATGGGGTTTCTAATGGCTTCACTTGAACAAAACACAGACAATGTTACGCACTGGATAGAAGAACAAAAAGTTGGGGTGTATTTACATGAAATTTGTATTTCAGATCAGAGCCCAAGTTATTCCCTTTGCTGATTTTATTCATATAGATTTAAACTTGGTTTGATTCTGCATCTATCCTCATTTGAAAGAGAACAGCAGGATGAACAAATAAATTAAAAAAGGGACGTGTCAGTGCTGGAGGGGGGGAAGGAAGATACTTGTGTGCTTTGTGAGGAGTCCCTGTCCTGTGAAGAGCTTTGCAGAGAGGCACAGCCTCAGGTGTTGGCACTCACACATCCCATTCTGCAGAGTCACGGGGAGAGCCATGCAAAACCCAGCAGGGGAAGGGGCTTCCTGGGACAGGCAGCAGTTCTTGGAGCACACAAAAGAGGCAAAATCTACACCACCACCTTCATACACTCGGCTCAGGTACGATTATTCTCTCAGACCGCGCAGCCACACATGCGCTCATCGGGCAGCAGGGAACAAAAGCTCCAAGGAGAGCACATCCACTGGAGACACACGAGAGAACTTTTCAGCATAGGTTTTCTTAACTCATAACAGAAACTGGGAAACAAGGAGATAGCAGCATTCAGTGTTAGTCGCAGTGTCAAGAAGCAGAAACAAACAATCAGGGTGCTTCAGCCATCCCAAAGTGTTCAGCAGGAGGAGGAGAACCGAGAGAGGCTGAAATTCCGAAAAAAGGCCTTGGATCCAGCTCCCACTGAAGTCAACAGCAAGTCATTCAACTACCTCAGCGTGCTTTCCAGCAGGCTGCAACTGTGCCATACAGAAACAAGGCAAAATACACATTCCAGGAGGACAAAAAACATGATCCTACACGGGAAACTGCTATAGTATTGACTTCTGATAACATCCACTGCATTAGCCAATTGCTGAGAGACTGAGTGACCCGGCCTAAAAATATGGGCTCGTAGTTTGGGGTTTCATTTAGCCATTTACAGCTGAATACTTAAAGAGATTTTCACCTTTCTATGGTTATGTTGAAGGAGCTGAAGAGGTGCCAATAAACACTCAGTTTGCCAAGGGAAGATAATCTCCTTTGGGAGTGTTCAGCTTCAGGTGTTCTGTGCAGGGTAAAATGGGCCTGTGGGTCAAGCACTGATTAACTGTCACACCAAAAAATACGTGTGGTATGAAAAATAATATACACTCAGTCTGGACAGTTATTCTACTAGTTCAAGTATGATGGCACAAGGGGGCAAATATGGCCTAGGGAGTGGCTCTGAAATATTCTCCATATAGACAATGAGATAAAAGGCCCACTGAATAATTTAACAACTCCAGTGGTTTGTGTTGGATTATTTGTGGAGGGTTTTTACCTTCCTTTAAATATTAATATTAGAGCACGCCACCAACAAAGAAAAGGTATTGTTAAATAAACCAGTGGTTAAAACAAGCTAGGATTGTACAAGGAGCTTTGTTAAGTTTTTTTGCAGTGGACTTATTATGTGTCCAAAACTCTTGTTATAGATGACAAAGCAGAGGGAGAAAGTGGACACTTACTGTATAAGAAGAAAAATAGGGCCGCATGTAACTATTCCTGCTGGTTAAATTGATTTTTTCTCTTGGCTAACGTGCACTACCAAAACACTAAAGCATCCTGAAGTAAGAGGGGAGGATAAATAGGGTGGGTGAGAAGTGCAATGTATCAAAGAAAGAAATTAGGCAGAAGTTCACCTGCTGTTGTCAAGATCAAGACATGGAGAAGAGCATCTGCAATAGAATAGATGATTTAACATCAAAAAAGAAAAGAAAGGGGGAAAAAAAAATGAGTTAAATGAAACACTGAAATATTGGGAAAAAAGGAAACTGATTTCTAAATCAAACACATGAACAGATACATATATGTGCATATTCATTCCGTGTGAGAAGGTAGGAGCGAGCGTGGGAAATAAGCCTACGTCAACAGCCCTGGTTACAAACGGCCACTGCTACTACAGGGGTAAAACTCGAGTGAGCTGGGTCCTCTACAGACATTCCACCACTGGAAGTCAGATGCCTAAAATGCACAGTTAGATTCTGAAGAAACCTTGTAAATGCAGATTAGGGGAAGTGCTGCTTGCTTTAGGCGTCCACACGTGAAATGTGGGCCGTGATTTATCAAAGGGTAAGGAATCTAAGGTAATTCCAGCCAGTGTTCCTGATTACCCAACGAATCATTATTTCTTTCCTTCCATTTCAACATGTTTCTTGTCCTCCTTTTGTTCTGCAGAACGACAAATTCCAAACTTTCAGTTTGACCTGTTTAGGCTCTCAGTAATCACTCGGTGTCGCCCGGACAGTTAGTTTTCCAATGTCCCTTATTCTACGGATCTCCACTGCCATTTTCTTCCATTAACACCAATTTGCTATTAATGAAATACACCCGCTGTTTTTTCCTTACTGTAACTTTCTGAACAAAGGTCATAAAGCTACAGCAAAATTTGAAGTCATTCAGACTTTCAGATTTAAGAAATGACTATCAGCTGGTCGCTGCCAGGTCCTGTTTCCATAACGATTTCCAGGAAATCAATCTCACGTTGGGAAAAGCAATGTTATGGATTCAAAATACAACACTTGAAATAGATTTTGATTACCTTGTTAGCAAGGATCCAGCCTCCTTTTTTGCAGACATGCAGCTAAGAATGATAATTCACATTATTTGTCACAGTATGAGCTGCCCACTCCCTCATCCTTCACCTTTTCTCATTGATGGAGGCAAGGACAAACTCACAAATAATATCCCACCTTTTTTTTCAAGGTACAAGTACTGATACTCTCAAATCATCGAATAGTCAAATAGGGACTTCTCCATCAAATTATATATATTCAAAATCTTTCATTCAACAGGAGTTTTACCATGAGCAAGTCAGAGCTGGAACATTTGCAGAGCTGCTACATATTTTCTCCAGAACACAAAACTAAGGTAAAATCAAACCCTGGACCCAAAGCTAAATGCTGCAAGTGAAAAGAAATCTTTCAGTTCAGTGATTTTTTGCCTTTCACCTTCAAGAAAATTTGGTTCTTCCACAATAGATATGGTGAGCTATGAGAGTAAGACTGTGAAACATATTTGCATTATGTAGGAGTACTTCTGTCTGTCACAATGCTTCAGCAGGTAGTTATAAATAATATCCACTAATATTACCAGCAAAGCGATAAAACTCTCATCTTATTGGATATTTAGCACCCAAACTTTCTGCCATATTCAGAGAGATCCTTAACTCAGCTCCATATGTAAGATCAGATTGTTTTATCGGGAGAAGCAAATCTGATTCGCGGAAAGGGAGTTTAAATGCAGGAATTCACATTTTTACCTTCAGCCAATGCATGAAAGTACTCAGAAACTGTCAGCTGTGTAAACTGTCCATGAGATCTTTATATTGAGATTTTGAGCACCACAAGAGTGTTACCTCTTAAGAGAGAAATGTTTTCTGGGTTTTCAAATAGCTGCCAAAGGCTCTGAGAAAAGATCTTGCTTTTCCTTCCTTACTGATGAAATTATCAACGTATTGAAACAATGGTTACATTCACTTTTTAAGTGGATGGTTAAAACATTTTCCCCCTTCTGAAATTTCAGACATGGAAGGGGTTTTGGTCAGTTATGCAAAGGCTGAAATATGTGCCTGTGAAATTCCACACGGAGAGAACAGTTCTCTCTGAATTTATTCTTTTGCTGGGGGTGATACACTGTGATCCACAGAAACGCTTCCCTACAACGGGACATCAGTAAGAACCCAACAACAATTGGGGGTTTACCACTGAAACAGTGCAGGGTGTAATTTTTTTCCTTAGATTGCACAGAATACGAACTTGCAATCTTCTGTGACAAGTAATTCATGTCTAATACCTCGATGATGTGTTATTTCACAATCTGAATTCAATACATTTTCAGCGTCTTGGGCAAAACCAAGGCCAGACCTTTGACCAAGGCCACTGACAATGTTGATACAGGATTTATTTGAAAATTCTTAGAGTTTTCTTTCATGACAGATAAAGACTATTCCACTGCATGCACCCAAATGTCAGCAGTGCTACTGGTCCAGAAGAACCTACTAATAGTGTGTGTCTGCATGTGGAGGAGAGTGTGGATGACAAGGGGAGTATAAATGACAAATATATTTGTTGTTCCAGTACTTCTACAACTGTTTAACTTTCAAAAGCAAAACTCGTAGTCAATCCACTTTGTTTATAAAGAAGATATACCCCAACAGTTTATGATAATTTGATGATTTGGGCAAATCTAAACAAGATAAAAATGGAGCACTTTACTGTGTTTTCCAAAGGCCGAGGAATCATTATTAAAGGTTTCTTCATTACAATATTTAGTGGCAAGTTAGTTGGTATGTATAGAAAGAGGAACATAACTTGTGTCATGTTAAAGGTCACTATTTAATCTAAGGTTGCTCCTACTAAAATCAGGTATCTTCTCCTACCACTAGCATCCTAGTCATCCCAAAAGATAGAAATATCACTAATATAATTTAAAAGGAAACCACAAAATTACTGCACATCCAAGAAATAAATGCCACTCTGCTAGAAAGTCCTTAGTTCACCCTCTGCAATCACAGGAAAGACCTACCTTTCTGAAAGGGAAAACTAATACATCCTTTGGAAAAAGTCTGAAATCTATGTAGGGTTAGAATAAAGCATCAAAGCAATTTTAAAGCCTACCAGCATATACAGAAACACATACATACTTTATATATTAAGTATTTTCATTTGTTAGTTCTGGAGCTCATGAAAAGCAACTCCAAACAACACTGGTCACAGCCAAGTATCCTCCTATCAGCCAACAAAAAAACTTCTCATCTAGGTCACATCAAGCAATTTGCAATCACAGTTATGACAATATTGTTCCTCCTCTAGACCTGTCATTCCAAATGGGACTCCAGTGCTATGTTTTGAAAGATATGGACTGTAAGGTAGTTGCAAAATTATTTGAGATTATCAAAACTCATCTTTCCCCTTGTGATGTCCAGCCATGCTGTGTACAACGTAGTACCACAGAAACTAAAGGCTTTTTAATTACATCAGGTTTTTTATGATCTCATCTGCACACTTCTAATCAAACCTCATGGCAGAACACAAGGGTAGAATTTAACGTGAAGAATAGAATTACTTAAAACACAGTAAGTAGGAGCATTTCAAAGGCCAGCCAGGATAAGCTTTCTAAGTATGGACTTGGCTGAGCCTGCATTTTGACCCGCCTTATGCCACGACAATGGGCTTGCCTAAATGCAAATGCTTATGAAGAGTCAGTTGTGAGAATACAAGAAGAGAGTGGCCAAATACGTGCAAAGCACATGATGTTTAGGTTGCTCCTGTAATTTGAAAGGCAAACACCAGTTAGTGCTCACCTAAACTACTCCACTAGCACGGTAAGTACCCACCATCTGGAATGATTAGGCCCTTGATCTCAATTATTGCTAACTCCAAAAAGGCAGTGTATTTATTTCTCCATAAAATTCACACAGTTCCTGTGTGTATGTGTCAATTATCTCCTTCATTCCTCTTGAACTTGACTCAGGGCTCACTGACTTGCAGCAATTTCAGCGAACGGTCTTGGTACTCAGGTTTGCTTGATTGTCAGAGCTTAAGAGATCATAACAATTTATTGACAGCTCCAGGAGGCAAGGAATTAAAATACAGCTTGTAGTTAAGCATTAGCTGAAGCTGCTACCACTGCAGGTACACTGCTTCTCATTTCTAAGTAAAATGCTAATTGATACACTCACCCTGAGTGAATAGGGCTGGAAGAAAGAGCCACATTGTCCAAGTTTTCAGGGCCCCAGCTTAAGCGATAGGAATTCCTTTCAGCTTCTTTGGCCAGAGTTGTTACCTTGGGAAGCAGAAAAAAAAAAACCAACCCTTTTTACTGCAATGAAATCAATTAATCAACCAAACAATAAGATGTATTTTGCATAGCAGTGCCTAAAGCATAAACTTTTTTTAAAAAGAAAACAAAGGAGTAACAATAGCATTAAGATATTAGAAACCCCTTCTTGTAACATTCTGTACTGCTTAAAGTAATCCTATGTTAGTGGTCTCAGTGAAATGAATGCTGTGATTTACCGAGAGGGCACTTCCTAAATCTCTTGTTATAACTACAGGAATGTTTCAGGAGAGTCTCTTTGAGGACGATGGCTGTGAGTTGATTAGAATGTTTAGCCCGATGGCTGGTAGCAACATTCAAAATTCAGTTAAAATGGAGAACATTAAGAACACAGTCCCTGTAGTATTCACACAGCTTATCCATTTGTTTTGGAATAGAGTTTAATACTGCACAGTACAATATGCTGTTAAATATCAGCAGAAACGGAGAGACTCGTATTAGAACAAACAAGCAGCGAACACCACACAGACTCATCAGTGCAATTTACGCTGTTTTTTCTCTGCCCCGATTTCTTGCGGTAGCGAGCGAGTTCAGGGGGGTTTCTTACCTGCTGGCTGGGGATGACCACGGTGTCGTCAATCATGGCGCTGTCCCGCAGGTAGGAGGCGTGGCTCAGGGTGTGGGACCTGTCTGAACTGAAGGACCGCAGGCTGGCAGGTTGGTAGGATGCCATAGCAATGCATCAGCAGCACAGATGATGTTGGGAAGGTGTCATGACACAGCGAGTGGGAGAATGAAAGAAGCGTGCAATTAGCAACGGGATGCAGCTTCCAGGGGGAGCAGATCCCAGTCCCGGGGGGACACGGTGGGGCTGTGCCACCTCCCTGACTGTGGACCACAAAGCCTCTGCACTGACTTGGTTGCTCCAAAATGTAGAACCTAGAGATTAATCTACATGATAGCTTTATACTCACAGACACTTTAGGCTTGGCTTTGTGGCATGATAGTTTCCTTAGAACAAAAAGCATGAATTTCTTTTAAGTAAGGCTCTCTGGAGAAGTTCTCTGCTACATCCCACAAACCACTGCAGAAAACCAGGACGCTGCCACCTGAAGAAAAGCTGGAATGACTCTTCCCCTCTGACCTACTCTCTCCCCTTAAAACTGTAAATAAGTAAGCCTGACGTTGTCCCCTGGAAGGTACACACAGCAAGGTGAAGTGTGGCCAGCCACAAGCTCCTGTGGGAAACAGAACTGTTCCTGTGAAAGCCAGCAGCATCTTTAGGGAGGCAGTCCAAACGGGAGCACAGATCTCGCTGTAAGTACGCACAGCTCCACAGAACACTGGTTGCTGTAGCAATGAGAGGTGCAAGGCAGTAAATAAGCTGCTTCCAAGCACTGGCTCAGAATGTAACTGCAGCATCCACCAGCAAAAAGCAAAAAAAAAAATCAGACAAAGAGGACGCCACAGAAGGACATACTGAGGTAAATGGGGTTTCTGCTACCAAACAGCACTAGTTTTGTCCCTTCAATATTCACTGGCTGCAGTTTGACAAGAGTGATTTGTAAGAACAGATCAGCCACCTTCAGATGTTGTACGTGTACTCTGTGATAGGTCTAGAGGAATATAGTACACGCAACTGAAGGAAGCAGTTTTGTTTTCCTGGCTTACACATCGTGAGTAGTACTCAGAATGACTAATGTGCGGGATCAGAACAATAGGCCATTTATCTGGATACGCAGATTTTTAAAGGATAATTCATTTTCAGCAGTTAGCAAGTCACGCATTCACTACAGACATGAGTTTCAAGTGTTTTAAGTGCAGTTCAAATATCATCTGATTCAGACCACTCAGCCTTTTTTAACAATAGCTACATTCACTCAGGTTTGGGGGGTTTTGATCCATTTTTAGAAGCAAATGGTTACCTTATTTTTATTAGAAATACATGACATTGAAGAATAATGAATGCTCTGGATGACTGACTCATACCAAAGGCCTGTTTAGCATCCTAGATGGACTGTACAAAACTGGAAGCAAAGACAGGCACTACACGAGGATCAGGTTTTGGGAAGCCTTGAGAAAAAACTAAACCAACAATGAAAATTTGTTCTTTGGCTGAGAAATGAGCCTCAGTAGCAGACCCCATTTGCCCTCATTATCCTGTGTTCATTTGCGTGTTTGACACTTCCAGAACTGCTTTGCGGCGCCATGCAATGCTCGTGAGAGAGTCCCCATCCAAGTTGTAGGTTCTGCTATTCAGCTCATGTCATGTCCTGGACAGACACTGAATGAAAGGAAGTCTGAACTAAAGTTGGCTGGTTATCTCCATGGTGATTTTGTCCATCTTCACTGCTACTACCACCACCAAAAGTACATATCCACTCTGTACTACCTGGTCACAAGCTACAGCAAATAGACCAAGGGTATGGGCTTTACAGGCACACACATGACTGAGGTTTGCAGTTCATTAGAGGTTTAAATTTCCTTCTAAACTCAATTTCAAACCTAGCGTTCAGATTGCACTGCCCTCTCTGTGTGATGGACCAGCTAAGTGAAGAGCAAACCAGCAGTTAAAGACTCAGAAATAAAGGAATCCTTTTAAATAAAAAACCAAAACTACCTAAATCAGAGCCAAAAATACTGTCTAAATACAGATTCTTTACAAATCTGGTTGATAAATCTTAAGTCACAGAGGGTGTGGGGCAAATAGCACTCAGCCACAGAGATGGAACTGTGGAACCCAGGAATGCTACAAAGCTCCTGAACATAAGAGTGTGCCTCATGCATCACCCTTCTCTTCTAAGCCCTGAACAAGGCCCAGGTGGTATCCAGAAAATATAAGCAGCATTCCCTAGCCTAGTTCCTAAAACTGGGAGACCATGTTACAGTGCACATCCACTTCCCAGCCTAGAGAGATCTAACAAGCTCTAGTCCAGTTAAGTGTAATTCCTGTTGTTTCAGAAGCTGAGAAAAAACCTGGTATCATTGAAAACTGTACAAATCAACCTTGAAATGTTCCCAACAGCACCATCGTTCATTTGGTCCTCCAAACCAACTTTCTGGCATACAGCAGGCCTCCAAAGTGGATGAGCAGAGACAGGTGCCACAGAAGGGTATAGAGACAACAGGTGTTCATGCTATGTAATACCTACCTGGGCATGATGCTAATGAAAGCATATGGGAAAGAAAGAAAGAAAAATGAAGGGGAGAGAGAAATAAAATAAATAGGGAAGATGGTTACAAATGAAAAATATATGTTTTGAAATCAAATTGAGCAATGCACAAAGTTACATGAGTGTAGATTGCTAATACTGTTCTGCTGTACTGAATTTCTTGGAAAACCAAAGTCTGTAGAATGCAATGAAAATCACATTAAAGCAAAAGCAAAACAATGGAAGAACCAATCTCTGAAAATTCTTAAAAGCAGTAACCTGAAGGTGACAGAAAATGAGACCATGGAGTTAGAAAGATGTTTTTCTTCTTTCATTCTTTCTCCCTTTATAATTTTGCTTCATTTCAGTATAATCATTCTAAATGGGTGCTTAACTTAAACTGGCTTAACATCTACGTGCACAATCATTTGTATACATTTTAAATAAAACCTTTGTTACCACAGAAAGAACAAAAGGGTTTGATTTTCGGCACTCTGCTGCAGTTCATAAACTTCCTCCAAGAGTTAAAAAGCCACACAGCCACTTTGTTTCCAGTGGACTCACTGGAACTGCCTAAAAACCAGCAAAGACTCCAGGCTTGTGAGACCTGAATGATGGGATTTACACATGCTGTGAGGAAAACCAAACTGTTTCCTGACATCTTTTGTTCCAGGAGCAATTCACAGCCTCCTGAAGTAAACAGAAGGGATCCTACTGATTCCACTGAGCTTCGGAAATGCTGCCAGAATAACAATCAAGACTGGAAAATGAGGTAGGTTAAAAATTCTGTTGCCAAGACTTCCACTTTTTTCTTTTATTCCCTTCAGTGTACCCCAGTTCTAAAGGCAGTAAGTCTGGAGACACTGCTGACTTCCACCAGGCATTTCACACCCAGGAAAGCCTGGGTAGCTATTCAGAACTAGAACTGTGGGTGTTCCTCTGCCAGCTCGAGTGAGAGACCCTGAAAAGGGGATTTCAAACATTTGTAACAAAATGAGTGTGGAATTATCACAAGAAAAGTGATGTATCCACGCAAATACCTGTCCGATCGTCCTCCTTCCAAGCTGTACCTCAGGTAGTTCATACCATCCAAGAACTGGCTGCTTGGCAAGGAGTCATCCCCTAGTTCTCGGAGGTCTTCTGGCCTAAGGTACTCTCCCCCATCTCCTGTCATTGTGTCATCACCTGTGAATCAATCACAGAAGGGACAGAGCTCAGCACACACACGGCTGCGATTCCATCTGCACGTCCGGATCTAAGAGCTGGACAGCACAATCAACAGGAAGGCATTTCCCGCTCAGGAAACACTGCAAACCACAAGCAATTAATGTATATCATGAAACTGGCACATCAAGCAAGATATTAAAAAAAAATTGAAATCAAGGTGATTAATCAATTAGATTTAATCTATTTTTTACTGTTGCACATACTTGTAAGGGGCACATTTCTTTGCTATTCCCTAAAGTCTCACTGTTCCTTAATCCATTTTAGCTCTCTGGTCAGAGCTTTATCCCAGCCTGACAGTTTATGGTTAAATATCCCCACTTATTTGACTGTAATCTATGTGTTTTCAGAAAAAAACCCATGTTTTCTATGGCCTTATGCCTTATAGTTGCAAATCCTAACTTAAACTCTCCACTGTCCAACCTCCACATCATATGAGGCTCTCTCACCCATGTTACAACATCCTGCCGTGATCAGTAACAAAATTCTTATTTCTAAAACACAGCAACATCCAGAAACTGGAAACAAGCTCATTTGCATAGAGGGGAATGATCATTATTTAGAAAAGTAACTCCTAATGAATCACAGCCTAAATGACCATTGGTTATCTGACACGGTACCCTTCACACATATACTCTGAACAACCAGGTTTAATCTTTTTTTCAGGTCCAAAATTATTTTCCCCAGGAAATTCTGTCCATATGAAGTCACAGTTTGCTTTCCCCAGCAGACTAACAAAACAGATCCCATTGCCAAGCAACATGGAGATGTTTCTTTTCATTCCCATTTGCAAGACGCTTTCTCTCCACAGTTTCTTCCTGGATATTTCAGTCATTTTCCCAATTACTGGATGAGCCTGTCAGACCCTAGGCCACAGATGGTTTCAAACTTTCTCATTTTCTAAGCTGTGTGGGCAAACCGGAGGTCATTTTGGTATTTGTTTTCACAAAACAAATCAAGCTACGTTTTCTAGCTTGATGTTTCAGCTAAGAAATAGGTAATTTATTATTTGTCATCTAAAGCTAAGTAAACTTTAAGATTTCTTCTGTATACACTAACATTATATGTAAAAATGAGGCTCAAATCTTTTCAGTGTAACAACAAGAGCTCTTGAAAATTCCGTCTGCCCACATTAAGAGGGAGAAACTGGGCACGGTTTCACAGAAAACAATAAAATGCATTTAATCATTTCATATTTCCTGTCTTCTGACAGATGATGCCTCCTGTTTCCTGGGAATGTCACATTATAAAGCACAGGACCTAGTGAAAACTTGGAAGATATTAAGGCAATGCTGTTAATCAAACAGCAAAAAGAATTCCAAGTTACATTTCAAATAAACTAGATAATTATAATCATGCCAGACATTCCATCTATCATAGAAACAAAGGCAAAATCTTCACTACTTTCATCACACCCACATCCTTAACAAAAAAAAAAGTATCCAAAGTCTGCTCTTACTCAGCTTTGGTCTCTCATCTAAGAGTTGTCAATACCAGGGCTAAGTACGTCTTGTTTGATGTGCTGGGAACATCTGCAAACAGTAACCAGACTATCCACGGATATCCTTCAAGAGCAGACTAGTCTTGAGGGAAATAGAAGATAAAGTTGCTCCCCACCAGCCCCTTGTGCCCTTCCACCTTTCCTTAACAAGATGAACTCCCATTCTTATAGTATATGAAGAAAAAAACTACCTATTTAAGTCTCAATGATTGCATATTCAGCTGACCAAGGCCTTCCTTACACAGCAGATCTTACCAGATGGCAGCTTTGTGGCCACAGAAGAAATTATCCCCTTTAATAGCGCCAGAAACGATTCATCTGCCATCACATTCCCCATGAAATTAATGCCAGGAACATTTTCACCACTCACACTAAGCAGTCGGGGACAAATATAACCCTGGACATTGGTGCTCCATTGTTTGCAGTGGCCACCTGTGAACTCACAGGTAGATTTTGAGGAGTTACAGGCTTAGTGATTTCTCTTCTGTTTCCTAGAGAGAACACCTTCCCAGCTGAATCACTGCACTTGCTGCTGCTGTCCAATGTTTGAACACAGTTTTGAGCATTTTAAATCACTGATCAGACTACTAAGTGACACAGGATACATTCTGAGATCACCTATCTGCTTCTTCAGTGACAGCTTGGCTGGACACACAGGATTTTACTGAACCCCAGGAACTGGAGACCCACACTGACAGTGCTGGACTGACATCTGCAGAGTCAACTCCTTCAGGGAAGGTTCAACAAAGGCAGTTCCTACGCCTCCTCTGCTCATAAATGAATTGCAAAACACAACTGCTGCATGAGAACTGCTCTGGAATTGTTTCTCACACAACACAGAGAAAACGTAGGCAAAAGTTAAAAAAAAAAAAAAAAAAAAGGGATCTGTGTCAAACTGCCAGAAATCACTTCTAATAGATGTTTTTAAAGCCAGAGTTTGCCAAAATTGTTGTTTTCTCTGCAGCATTTCAGGTAAGTCTACAGCTCACCACGGAAGTGCTGCTCCTTAAAGGTAACAGATGGAGAAGGGAGAGCTGTGGCAAGAACATTTTTAAGTTACATGTATACTTGAGAGTTTCTGTGACACTTTCCTTGGACACCTTCACTTCCCTAAAGTCAATTCTCCACTTAGTGGCCCACACTGGAAGTCTCCCCGGATAACAGTATGGCTAATGCTTTAAATTGTTTTTACTTTCAGCCAGTCAGAAAAGCAGGGTTTCCTGCAGGGTTTCAGATATTGACACATTGAACAGTTCCTGGTTGCAACTTTAAGTTCCAGGTTTAATTAAGGAAATTAAGTTTTCCCACCAATTAAGGTGCTCCTTCAGAGGAATTATGTGCATGTACACCAGCAGTGAACTGGGCCCATTTCTCACACATATGCAGCAGTATTTGCTAACGCCAAAGCCATGTGGGGAGGCACCCAGGAAATTCACTGTCGTATTTTAGCACTGTGGTTTTTTAGCTTTTTGATCAGAAATCTGATCCAGTCAGGTATGGATTAGCTGTGAACTGCCTCCTGGAAATCTCAGATCACATTACGATGCCCTTAAGTGATACAGTAGTTCACAGACCTGCCACCCTGTCACTGATGCACTTTCATGAAGGGACAGCAAATCCTGCTTTTACACAGAAACCATTTCCATGAGTATGCTGGAACCAGGCATAGGATTGACCCCTCAGCAATTTCTGGACAAGTCTCCCTCATGAAAGAGACACTTCTTGTTCTACTGATACTGGGATTCCAATGGATTTTTAAGAGTCCACTGACTACTTGCACATGAAAACCTCTGTTTATCCCTTCTCTGCAATCGAAATGCTGGCAATTATTACTGTTTGTGTGAGCTGACCTTCATGGCCACAGCCATCTCAGGCCCTGCTGCTTCTGACAGTGGTGCCTCACCTTCTACTTCAGCCTTTCTATTCCCTTCTGCCTGCAAAAGTCATCTGGCTGGAAAATAACTTGTCACTACAAACCAAGAGATTAATTTGCAGACAGATCAGTTCTCTGGGTTGGTTCACCACACAGTGAAACGTTTGTACTGCCAGAATGGAGGCTGTGGGGAACCATGGTCAGAGCTTGACTACTTCTGCAACAGCCAGAACTTAGTCTCGAATAGGAAGTGAAACTACAGCTTTTGAAAATTAACTGGAGATGAGGAGGCTCAAAGAGAAACTAATGAGAGCTCTTGAACACTCTTTTAAAACAATGCATGGAATTAGTCCAGAGGAGCATATTAATATATGGGAGAAGAAAAAAAAAAACAGGTTCCTGCCTTTTCTAGATGTTCCTGTGTGTCTACACTGACTCAGCCCTAGCAAAAACATCTGCTTGTGCACAACTTCGCTAATTCTGTAGACATCACCAAAATACATTTCACAAGATGCTTTGCAGTAATTGCCCTCTCCTACTCTCCGGATCCCTCGGGTGCAAAGTGCTTCTTTTGTGGCAACGGCTTTAAAGGAACTGAACTTTGCAGCAACACTCACAGCCAAGGCAGATACAACAATAAAAATGCACAGGTTTTTTAGTGCAACTGTATCCACAGCAAGCATTTCTGCTGGCATGGGTGTATGTTTCTCAAACCACATCACTTAACAGCTCTGCCTATGGGAATCTGTAGTGCGATCCCCACTGACGGGGATCAAATGCCATCTAAAAAAAAAAAAAAGATTATCTAGTTCTGTTCAAAAGAAAGATTATTTTTTTCCACGTATTGTAAAAGGTAAAGAATTCTGAATAATAATACATAGGATAAACAGAAAAATGCTGCATGAAAACTGAGGAAGAATTTGTGGGACACTCAGTCCGTGCAAAATATTTTAAAATAGGCTACACAGGGCAGGACCTTCCATATCAAGCTGAGCTATTTGATAGCCTGTTTGGTGCATTGCTTTATCCTGCTAACATGGGATGTTGCACTTCTGTTTGTTCTAGGGAATACTATATTAACGCCATAACAGCCTGCAATTATGCAACGTACCTATTTTCCAAGTAAAATACAAAATACTTATCACCAGTGGTCAACATGCTCCACCATGGGACCTGAACCACTTCTTTGCTCAAGTACTCTTGTGTTACCCTTGGTAATTATGTAACTACAGATGGCCGGTTCAGGTGTCACATCAATTTATTTCAGAACACATTGTGTCACTTGAAAGAACAAGGAGTTACAGAAATCTTATTGCTGGGCCCTTACAAAGCTATACCCTCACTGAAAGGTTCATCCCCCCTATTAAAAGGGTTTTTGCAGTCTTCCTTGTCCCCAGCTATTTTAAGTTCCTGTCACAAGTACGATCCACGTTAGGACTGTTTGCAGGGAATGTTAATTCAAAGCACAGGAGAGCATTAGTCATGCTGGACGGCCCCTTCAAGTTCTGCCAACATATTCAAGGTATAGGTAATAAATCTGAGGTTTTCTGGCCTCCCTTCTTCCTCCCACCTTTCAGGAAACGCACACTCAGCCACACTTCAAAAGTAACGGAGAGGAGCAGTGTTAGGCACCCCGAGTATGCAAACCTGTGTTGTTTCAACACAAAAAATAAACCAAACAGTTCAGGTTAAACAAAAAGAGAAAGTTTGTAGGTCTTACTCCACGAACTCCTGCTAACAGCACCTGTGCCATTACATGCTTCCCCATCACTGAAGGGTTCATCATCAGAGTGTTTAAAGGCTGTGCAACACACAAATCGGTTTGAGAAAAGGGAATACTCTGGATTAATCCTGTAGAAGCAGAAAGACACACCAGGCTTTGTGGATTTAAAGATGGTTCAATGTTAGATCAAAAGACTGGGAGTAAACTCAGCAAGGTGAACATAAAGCCATAAGCAGTTTAAAGGCCATTTGTCACAATAATTACACAAGTAGTTCAATTGTTTCTCAGACACAAAGTGGCAAAAACATTCCTGAGAAAAATAAATCTTAACAGTCGTGATGCAGCAGAAAATAATTGATTTTGAATCACACTTGTTTGCTTTCGCATTTGAAAACAAAAAGTTGCATCTGGAGCTGAAGCATGGTATTTACTCAAGAGTGTAACTCATTTATCAGCAGATATCTCATTTCTAAAAGCAACACAAGAAGTTGTATTGGCTCTAATGAATGCCATTAACTTCCTGCACCATTTAGAAGCACAAGTGCATTTGCATTCTTTGTAAAAGAAAAAAATCCAGCCCTTGTAACCTAAATCCCCAGGACTTTTTGGAAATTAGTCACTCCACAAATTATTTGCATGAAACAATAAAACCAACCATAAAATAGCATATGTAAGATACTGCAATGTTCATTGACCCCGCCGAGAGTAAAAAAGAACACAGAAGATTCTCGCAAACGTGTTTATGTTTATCAGATGCCGTGTGATGGAAATTTCTAAGCAGTCACTTGTGAACTTTGAAAAAGGGACGTTTTTAAGCCAATTCTGTAATTCTGCGCTGTCTAAAACTGCAGTATTTTATCAATTGCTCCAGAAGTTCACAGAAATTTTCTTGGGATGTAGCTAAGCAGTACAACACGTGTCTCCTGTCTGTACACGTGATGGACTCTGAAACCCAAGTGCCAAACTTATTAGTGTGTTGTTACTTCATGTCATGCCTTATGTATCCATGAGTCCTATGTGCCAAAGGCTCCCTCCAGGGAACAGTCTGCTCACCTTCCACCTTATGCATCTCCTCACACAAATGTTTCCAATTAGGCAGAATTCCTAGATATATCTATCTGATACAGGTGGCACGAAGCCAAAAAAATTACTGCTCAGATTCCTCTTTGTGGGAGGGTCAAAGTCAGCTCTGGGAAAGCTCTACATTGAAATTTTAAAATCTGGAGTTGGGAAATGTTGGGAAATTTGGTTCAGATAAGCTTTTTCTGAAAAAGATGCAGGGCTCCAGGATTCTGCTCTAGGTCAAATTCTGGTATCTTTATCCAAATGCCACGATGATTACATCATTTTAAAAAAGGCATGTCAAGCACTGTGAAATGAAGGCATCAAAGCACTTGGGCAGCTTCTCGAGCCAATCTCACAGTGACTAAGCGATATGGAATTTAGCAAAGTTGCTCACCTTCTTCATCCGACACATCCAGGACCTCAGTCATGGTTTCGGGTACATTCAGCTTGTGTTTCTCTGTTACAGTCTGCAAAGACAGAACCATCAGTCCTCAGCTGAAACACCAAACAGAGTAGCAAAGTTTACAGCGGGATATTTTCAACACTGACAGCGGGGGGATGTGCTGAGGCATTTTATAATGTGCACCCCCTTCCCCTAACCTTCTTTTTTCATCTGTGCCCCAGAGGCTCCCATTCTCAGTGCTCTGTAAGGTAACATTTCTTCTGGCAGAAAAGTGTAAGGCCATAAAGATAACGTGCTGCTGAGAGGAATAAAATTTACTTATAAATGGTGCATGTAGAACAATTCAGCTCAATGTTTCCAAGACGATTTTGAAGTGAATTAGGTAATGTCTAGAGAAGAGCTTCAGAAAGTTGTATGTGGCATATGGAAATTATTAAATCGTAAAGCATTTGGAAATGAAGTTATGAATGATGTGAAATTCCTAAACTAAAAAAAGATGTGAAGGATTTACACAGATCACTTGAAACATTTCTCCCCCCCCCAAAAAAAATGCCTACACTGCATATTAATGATATCCTTTTCATAAATCATGTACATTCCCCCAAAGTATGTTCCCATCAGAAGGAAAAAAAAAGGTTATTTGAAGATTCTGATGTATTTTGTGCACCTAAAAGCTTAAAATATTGCAAATCAAGGCAAGTATGAACTGAGGAATAGTGGGAGAACACTGGTTAAACACAAGACCACAAAGCAGGAGAACACTGGAAGATATTTTTTATATAATTTTATCTTCATAAATGATTCCTGGAAGAAAACAGATGATGATCGGGGTGCTGAATCAAGAACGGGGACATCCTTTTAGCACCAAGATACAGTCTGGAGAAGGACATGCAGAACACAACAAGAGAAATAGCAGGAAGTGAGAGGTGTGAAAAAGTTGCCCGCAGGAAACTCTTCAGCGTGTTACGATACAGGACACAAAATGCCAAGGGCTTAAAAAAGAGCAGTGAGCAAAACTGCATTAGTCACAACCAAGAAATAACTATTTCCCTGGCTCCACCCAGCTGTGCAGCCAGTCAGCTGAACTGGGGAGCTGGAGGGCAGTGCACATGTGGCCTTTAAGGTATGCAGGAGCAGATGTGCCCCTCTGGCATGGAGGGGAGTGCCAGGAGGCCGCCTGTGTTTCCTGGGAAGCTCCCACTGAGGCAGTGCTTCAGCCCCTGCTGTAGATAGTATCTATCCTACATAAATTACCACTATGTGCAAAAGGAGGGAAGGAGGATAAAATGAGAGGGATAATTAAAGTCAGCCAAACCCTGAGTCCCTTGTGCAACGTTCTTTTGGGAAAATGCCCACTGATATCAAGCAGTGAAGTCAACAGCAGTTTTTGTTGCACAGAATTTACTCGTTATTTCCTGATCCTGTTGTATATTCTCTAATACTAACAAACCCACAAAGACAGCGTTCTTGATTATTGTAACATACTGCACTTTCATAAACAACTATGTTACCAACCGTGTAATTACTTTGCAACTTTGTTTTAAAAGTCTGCTTTACATGTTTCAAATCTATTTAACTGTGACAGCAGTTTTCAGTTCACCCTCCTGAGGAACAGGGAGTGAACAATGCCCTTTGCCTCAACTGGCAAACCCAATTAGGCCCCCCAAGTTCGCTCTTACCCAGGAGTAAAGACAACTAATTACTTCTGTTGCAGCAGAACACATGTTCGGGGTTGAAAACTACTTTATATTCACCGAATGCCTCTGCCAATATGTCTGACTTTCCCCCCTGTATTCCCAAGGCTTTCCTTGGATAGAAATGTCAGGCAGCAGTGGGGTGACAAGGCCAGTGATGACAGATGGGGAGGACGCTGTCACTCAGGTGACAGTGACCTTGTCTCTTCAACAGCACAGTTAACAAATAAGTGAGACAATAAGCTCAAGTAAACCCCAAGTTACAGGTATAGAGGCTCACTGTATACTTTTCTTTTACTCTGTTCTATTTACCATTACATTAACTTATTAATAACTTAGGTTTTTACAGGCCCCTATATAATAACAGTCTGGCCTCTGACTAAGGCTCTCAGACATTATTATTTATTAACAGAGAAGCAGGGATACTTTCCTATCAGTCAGGAAAAAAAAAAATTATTACATAATTTAACAATTGAAAGGAAGTTTGGAAAAGAGACTCAAAAGAGTGTGTGTGCACGTGCGTGTTTCAGAAGAACAAAAAGTCTGCAAGGCCCTCTTTGGAACACTGAACTCAGCAAGAATCATTCATTCTACTTAATTCCTAATTCTACTTAATCATTAATTCTAACCCCAACAACTTCTGTTGGGAAATTATGTTTTTAAAGGAAGTTCTAATGTAAAACTAGATTTTTTTTTTTTAATTGATAGGCACATCAAATACTCTCAAAATTTAAAATCCATGTCTAGCCTCATGTGACTTGGAAAATTACTCAATGTGTGTTGCTTAAACTCCCTATTGTTCAGTGCCACTGAAAATTCCATTATGGACTTTACTTCAAGCTTCTGTATTGGAGGCTTTCATTGTAAGAGCAGATTTTCATCTGGTGGCAGAGAATAGTTCAGGTATACAAACCCATATGTGCTTTCAGCAATGACTTACTGAACAGCACCAAAACAACCCCAAAGCTCCTCATATATTCATCTGTCCACAGGAAGTCTATGCTTGTTTGTATAAAAGCTCCAAAACTTAATTGCACAGCAAACCTCTGAAAGTCCGGTTTACTCTGATTTATTTCCTACTCATCTCTAATCTTTCAGTAAAAAAAAAAAAAAAAAGTGCACTTTATTCCCTCTATTGCTTTATATTCCTGTGGCTCCACTAATAACACCACTAATGCAAGTAAGAGGAAGATTTGTTCCAAGTTAGAGCAAAGCAAGGCTTTGGCACTGGAGATCTTTTCCTCATCTCCAACGCCACAGTGACTTGAATATCAATAAAGCATCAGGCTGCCTGACATCCTCCAGGCAGGGCTCCGCCACAAGCCCAGGGAATGAGGTAGCTATGGTGACAGCACCTTCTTTGCAGGGCTGAACACTGCGTGCAGGTTTGGCAACACCAGCCTCACCATCTGGAGAACTTTACAGCAGGGAGCGCCTGGTATTTATCCCTCCTCTTTAGGACTTGTTGTACATTATGTTTAATCAACATTCCCCACCACGAACACTGCCACCAGAGTACAAATTCCATAGATCCCTAAGGTAGGAGGTTCAGATGAATGCACAGCTGGAGAATCCGCTGAGTTTATCGAGGGTTCTCACCTGGCTTTCAAAGCGCACAGGCACAGGCCAAGATTTCAGACTTGTCTTATCTGCAAGTGTTAAAGGTCGACTCTGCAAGTAAGGTTCAGCATTGGACTCAGTCCTAAACCCCAGGCATCAGGTATCCGGTAGAAAAATCCATTACCCTCAAAGTTTAAAGAAATATTTACCCAAAGTAAATAACTCACAGGTGTCTTTTCATAGTGTAATCCCTGTTATTACAAAGCTCTAACACTTACAAAAGACAAGGTACAAGGCTGTGCAGTGCAACGCAATGTACAACAGAAAGGAAGCTACAACTTATATCAATAAATGACAATAAATGAGAAAGGTGTGCCAGGACACAGCACAGAGAACAGCAAAGGGGTGCTTGGAGGCTAAAAAATATTCTTTTGCAAAGAGCTAAAGTTCCTCAAAAAATGTTACCTAGTTTTTGTTTTCCTAAATCTCTGATTAGACACACATGTGTGTATGCACATACACGTGTGATGTCCTATATGACTGAACAAGAACATGAAGTAATAACAACAAAGACATACAGACTTTATTAGAGACTTCTGGAATTACTCTGGAATTTCTTGTCCAAACCTGACTCAGCCTGATCTTTGCAAATCATTAATAAATTATGACTCACTCTATTTGTAACCTTATTCCATCTTCCTCGGTTCATATCAGTGGGACTTGTTGTCAGCATGCAACAAAATTAAAATTATTTTCCCATTTCTTTACAAGATATTTTGTATTTCTTCCCTTCTTCTAACCCTCCCCCTGACTGAGCAGTGGCATCTTTTAAGTAATCTGTGGATTTTTAAAGCTCTGAGCTTCTAAATGACATGTAGAGCTGTTTTCTAGACTGTTAATCCTTCTTGAAAAAAGATAAAAAAATTGAACAAAAAGGCATGACCTTACAACAGTGTTTCAAGGTAAATGCAGTAATTGAGATTAAATTGAATTTAATTATGCACTTTTCCTAATGTTCTCCCTTCCTACCTGCTAAGACACGTGTAGATGAGAGGTAAAAGTCCAAGAAGAGAAAACCTTTCCCTCCCAGGGTGTCCAAATAGATGAGTTTTTCCTGGCTTAAAGCTGCAGTACCACCTTGCTGACGTTCAGCGCACACACACTATTCACAAACCCTGACATCAAAATACACACTCCAAGAGTGTGGGGGACTCAGCACATAAGGAAAGATTCCTTTGTATTTGGAAAAACAGGATCTGTTTGAACTGGAAGCGACTTGAGTAAGAAGATGATGGATGAGATCCACAGCCATCCCATGAGCATCATCAGGCTTGGCACCAGGCCACGGCTGCACAGTCCAAACGTGAGGACACCGTGATGTGCCACAAGGGTTGAGCCTCGGTCGGTGTCACAGTTGTAGAGATGTAAGGCCAGGTGGGAAAGGAGAGGTGAAAAGAGAAACAGGATGTAAGCAACACCACACAAACTTCTGCAAAGTTTGGGCTTGCAGCTTAGACCCAGACCTAGACAAAGTTTTACTCTGCTTTTCAAGAGTTGTTTTCCATCTCTGTGCACACAGATTTTGCTCCCAAGCTCAGTGGAGCCTGTGGTGTTGCACACACCTCCACATGCTTAAAAGATACACTGCAGGCACCGGAGCAAAAATCCAACAGAAAGGGGGGGGGGCTAAAACCAGAAAACAAAAAAAAAAAAGAGTGAAAAGGTACATGGAGAGCCTGAGGGACGGGGAGAAAGACAACACTGTGAATAGAGAAGAGACATCGTAATGCACGTGCAACTCACAGTTGTGGTGGTGGTGATCTCCTCCGTTACAACCTTCAGCGTGTCCACCACTGAGATGTATCCCAGGCGCCTGGCGATGGCTAAGGCAGTGTTACCATTCTGAAGGGAGAGCAGAGGGGGGAGAGCGCTGAGAGGGAGGACTGTGATGTGAACCAATGAGATCACGCTCCGCGCTGCATGAGCCAGCATTTCCATCCAAAACAAGGCACAGCCTAGGAAAATCACTGCTTTTTTACCGTTGCATCTGACTCTCTCTTTGTAACTTCTTTAAGACTATAGCCCCGGTCGCCATGGTAACACAACACACTTACATCTGCCAGATAGTCCAAATACTAAAGGCTGTATGGTTTAACCCTTCAGGGCTCAAACCTCACTGTACAGCACGTGTCTTGCCTGCAGAAGTTTGTGGTTTATTTTGCATAAACATCAGAAATACTCTACTAAAGTAATTTAAAATGTTACAGTTTCACTCCCAGTTGAAACTATTAAACCTTTATCAGATACAAGTCCTTCCCCTGGGAATAAAAGATTACAGCTGTGTTGTCCACATACACTTCTATTCCTTCATACAACAAAAATGCATCTCCAATAAAAGTACACAAAAGCTCACGATCTAACAAACACAAAACACAAAAGGCTTGGGGGGAGGAATTAGTTTCCATTTAAATATAATTATTTGCAGTTTGAATGCTCATAATATATAGACGTGTCATTCATTAAATGCACATTAAAATGATAACTTAGTAAGTGTTTTGGCTTATTTATCCTCATTTTACCACCTGAAACACTGGCAGTCCACGGTCCCCATATCACTCAGCCTGGGGAGCAGAGGAAGGGATGTGTTCCACGGTTCTTTGTAAAGAGCTCTACCCAGAATTTTTCCATGTTGTTCCACACTGAACCAAGGGACAACATGCTGGCCTGCTGGGGAATCATGGAATGTCACTGTACTGCTCTTTGCAATGAAATGATTTCTCTTGTGACCCCACTGTGCAGGATATCAGCCTGAGGGCTTCTCTCTACTTCAGTACTGGCTTTAGTTACCTATAATTTAAACTCTGCTCTGTTAGTCTAGCTCAGCAGCCCTGCAGCAACACAGGCTTTGTGGATTAGCAGCACAAAATGAATAGATTAGCATCTTCGCAGCACAAATAATTTGACTGCTACCATCACTTGTAACCCACTCCCATGTTCTACTGCCAGATGTCTCAAGTTGAAACGCTCTCTTTTCTTAAGCCAGAGGTTGCTGTGTGCAGACAAGGACAGATCTACTACCTGAGGAAGCATGTAAATGGTGTAACACACACCCTTAAGTCTCTGCTAGGACTTGGGTTAGGTAGCCCCAATGTGAGGACTGAGATCCAAGTCAAGAGATCTTTGGCTGAACATGCCAAATAGTGCCTGCAGCTCCAAAAGGCGACTACAGTGGTGTGTCACCTGACGATCTGGTGCACAAACTGGTATTTTGGACAACTTCACCCAAGATTACTCAGTGTGATGGTTCCAGGACCCAACAAGGCGCCAGTGCTGATTTAAGCACGCGCAGTACGTACACATGGAAAGCCGATCCACTCTGGGGAATGACATGAGATTTGGACACTCTGGCTGCATTTTAACGATTACCCAATTAGAGGTGACTAATAACAACATCAATGTGAAATGGGACTGTCGCATTCCTGGCTGACTGTGGGGAGGGAGCCGTGCCAGAAGTTACGGATGGTCTTTGAGGAGGCATTAACTTCTGTGAACTCAGCAAGAACACGAAACAGATCCAGCGGAGAGAGGGACAGAAATTCGGGTCTAAATTTTCAAAAAAAGCCCAGGTTCTGAACTGCCCTCAATTTTAATGGAAAATTCCTTATGGAGATATCAGTTTACAGACACAGGAAAACTGAACAAGGCCAGTACAGCCAGCTGTGGCCAGCCCGACCCTGCAGCTCAGAAATCTGTTTCTCCCCCTCACATTTAGCTCAGTGCACAGTTAGACCAGATCTGAACTACCTTAAGAGGATAAGGAAAAGTAGAGGAAGAGACATTTACACATCTGACAACCAGCTGTATGAGGAATACTTTTGCCAAAACAACAACTTGCTCTCAAGCCTTAAGAAAGGAAAGAAAAGAACTGTCCAGGGAAATAAGTTCCCACTGGCAGGTCCCAGACTTACCGTGGTGATGGCGTTGGGCTTGGCCCCGTGCTGGAGCAGGACATTGATGATGTGAGTGTGGCCTTGCTGAGCAGCTTGGTGAAGAGGGGTGTACCCATTCTGCTGACAAGCAAAGCAAACAAACAAAGAACAACAAGCGCCAATAATTAGATTAGAAACTTCACTTTGCTTCCTTCTGCTCCTTTTGAGACATCTCAAACATAAATTATGCCATCAATTGACCAAAAGATGATAATCCTTCAGTAACAATGTTTTCCTTTCCCAGATTTATGAAAATATAAAGGAAGATAATATTTTAATTCAGAAATCATCTTTATCTCACAATATAAGAAATCCCTGAAAAAAACATTTCTCCCTCATTTCCTAAATCAGAGGGAGGAAAAATGAGGAACAGCAAAGTTAAAGTGGCAAGTTAAGGGCACAGAATCATAGCTGAGGCAGAGAACATTCAACTTGTTCTCACATCTTAGTTTTCAACACAAGCCTCAAGATTTGCCTTTAAAATATTTGAGCCAATTTAAAAAAGTGTATTAATTTTACCAGAAGTGGTTAGAGCCTTCTTGCTTTTTAAAAGGCTAACAGCATGTACGTACTAAAAATGTCAATCAACTTTAGCTTTGCCTTCAAAAGGCTGGACCAAGCTGTAATTACACTTACAAACATGTACACAGTGCCTGTATTAATAAAGACTCTTAACTCCACATACTTCTCTGCTCCAGTGATTCGTTCTAATGTCACACAAGACAGAAACACAACCCGAGTGCACTGCAGCTGGCTCATCTGAGATGGTATTGTGTAAGTCCAGCCAGGCAGTTCATTTACAAAATTATTTGCAATTGGCTTTGAAAGCAGGCAGAGAAGAAACTGGAAGAAAACCCCGAGCTGATCTCACTGTACACTTACGTAAAGCCTGGGGGCAGGCTCTGAAAGACATGCTCTGAGAGGTATCTCTGTGGCAAACCAACAGATGCAAGTAATGCTTTGCACTGCTAATTAAACACTGATAGTTCAGAACTGTTACAGGTCTTACTATGAGTGCATGGACTGCTAGGAACTCGAAGGAGGATCTACTGTAGGTTCTAGGGTAAAGTAAATTCACTATCTTTACTTAAATATTATTCCAGTCCTTCAAAATCAGAATTCAGCCCTATTATTTTTCACAAAGCTTCATGCAGGCTTTCCCTAGTTAAATCCCAAGCTGCAACAGAGGTTACTTAGCCTTTAACATGCCTATCCCTGAATGCAGCCAGGAGGGATTTGCTCTTTAAACTGAGTCCACAGTGCTGTTTGACAGACTGCCAGTATTTTTATCGGTCCCCAGGTGTGAGATTTTGGAGAAGTGCTGCCTCACACAAACTTGCTGACTTTAATGAAATTACTATAAATACGTGAAATACCTGGGTAAATGGAATCAGAATCTGCCCCAGTGGCACCTTAAATACAGAGAGAGACCTAATACTAAAGATGTAAGTTTTTCTGTCCCTTGAGCTAGCCTCCAAATACCTCAGCTGAATACCTTGGCAGCTATAGTTTGGATCCTTCCAGTGTCTGTTTTATTAATTCTCATCAGCTGCTCTAGTGGTGTTGCCTGTCCTTTTGAAATACCTGTGTTTTGCCCATTGATTTTGGGTGATCCCCTGAGGGATGAGCCAGAATCTTTATTATTTGGCTTATTCTTACCACACTGAGCTGTGACCACAGTGATGAAGGAAGTGCTACTTTGAGCAATAAGTCCATCCCACAGCTCACAGTTGGGGACACAGGAGATGGGCAGAGGGACCAGCACACTACACACCAGTGATTCTGATGGGATCTTAAAAACACTATCAATGGGCTGCTTCCTGTCAATCCCAAGACATCCAGCCTGAAGTTGGTAGCCAGCTTTAAGAAAGCTGCAGCCCCACAGCTCCTGAGTTAGCCTTCTTTTTCTGCTAAGCATGATGGGATGATACCTGGGATGCCACCCGCTGTTGGTGTCACCAGAACCTCTCTGTGTATTCTCAGGAGACACACAGTTCTTGCTACAAAATGCACCCCATTCAGGTCTGCCCATCCGTTTATCCAAGGAGAAATTGCTGAAGGCAGTGAGCTTTGCTCAGACTTTGCAGTCAGGCCCATTTCAGTATAACTGGTCAGTACCAGCATATCCAGATTCCCCTCAAAAATCCCCAAACCCTCCTCCAGGAAACCACATTCCCTCCCTCCACAGCTGCTTCCTCTCCCAGAGTCATACCACCCACGCCTTGAACAGCAGGAATTCTTCCCACTCTTCCTCCAGCAGACTGGAGAGAACCTGGCATCACCCTCAAAGTGCCTGAATTGTTACTTACTGGTTTGGCAGCACACTGGCATTACACTGGTGTAAACCATGTGTAAATGAGATCAGAAACAAACTTGCATTTCTTAGCTTGCAAGTATTAGGAAAAAGAAAAAAAACCCCAATGAAATGGATTCTCCATGTCATTTTTTCATACACCCATAGAGTTATCTGACTTTTCTCTCCTGAACACCACACAGTGCAACAGAGCAGAGAGAAGTCAGCCCACTACAGTCACAGATATGTTGACACCTCCCATGCCATGGTTATGGCTTCCAAGTGAAAAGGCACCCACGGCACGTACTTGGAGTGCTGGGTTACCATGTTCATAATAAAGAGCAAAACCAAAGCAACGAAAAACTCTTTACCTTTGTTTTAGCATTGACATTTGCTCCATGCTTGAGGAGAAAATTCACCATTTTGATGTTTCCATAGTGACAGGCCACAATTAAAGGTGTGTAACCAAGCTACAAGAAGAGAACAAAGAAGTAAAACTGCAAGCTCAGTGGAACATTCCTCGGACAAGGGCAGCATTCTTTGTGCTGGAGACTGCAGCCACTCTGGGACTTACCTTTGTCTGAGCATCCTGGTTTGCACCATGTTTGGTGAGTATTTCAGCTACATTCACTTTATCCTCTTGAGCTGCAAGGTGTAAGGATGTCAGTCCAGCCTGGAGGTGGGATAAACAAAATGAATAAATAAATAGACAGAAAGAAGAATAAACCCCTACTTTACATGGGGAATGAAATCCAGACTTTCCCACTTTCTCATCTTTAAAACGTGAACAGATCCTAACTACAGCTTCTAAGTATGGGTGGTGTTTTTAAACAAAGTGGAGTTGATGTTCCAGCTGACAAACAGCTCCAAAGCAATTACATCTCCACAACCATAGAAGAAAACTTTCAGGCATCAATGCTCATGCTCGGATTTTCTACAATAATGTCATTTGGGAAGCTGAGGAGCCCATTAATAAATTAGGGAAGCACATTCACTGTGCTTCCCACTCCTCAGACAGGAAAGGAAACGTTAACAACTGCAGACGCGAGTCAGAATGAAGACTTTAATTCCAGAAATAGATCCCATTCAAAGATGCCAAGGGAAAGGATGCAGCCACTAACTGAAAGCTCACTGTGATCCCGCACACAGCACCTTCATGTGAACAAGTCACTGAACAGATTTTGTATAAGAAATGAAAATCACCCTGTTCCTCTTAGCAGAATACATTAATTCCAGACAAGGAGAGACGTGAGCCCTCTATTCTGATTTGTATGAGCAAAAGCTGCAGGCTTTTCATCTTAAGTAACTAAGATTTACATATATCCCTTAAGTAAGTAAGATTTACATTATAAATCCAGTGACCTATGAAGATCTACAACAATGGGGCTTTTTTGAGGAACTTGTTTTCTATGAAAAAGCTGTAATGTACAATCACAAAAAAAAGAAAAGAAAAATTGGAAAGGTCCCACTTGGGATTTTTCTCAGTCTCTATTCCAGTAATAATGTTGTCCTGTTATTTGCCAGACACTGTCCATTTCTTCACTTGGAAAAAGACCTGATGGATAAACACACGAGCAAAAGAGCCTTTCCTGGTCAGACCACAGCTCTCATGTTTTGATACATGTTGATAAATCATGGACCCACAAGCTCCAGAATTTTACATTCCTCTTCCTTTCCAGCTCCTGTAGAAATGCAGGAGCACATGCAAAACACTTCAGAGATGGCAAGGAAGCAGCACAACAAAGATACTGCAGCCCTGCCTTCCTGAATGCTCAGAAACAATATTCTCTTGGTCTGCCTTTCCACCTCAGCCAGATATTACACCAGTTTCCCCTGGGCACAGCAAACAGCCACAGTTCCTCCTGTGCATTACCCACTGTAGCTATTAATTACAGGATACAAGTTAACTGGTCAATTATTTTCCAGTCCTAGATGCCCTCTCCTCATTTTCACTGTCTGCCCACCTGTTGTCACTCCTGCAGACTCACAGAGAGAACTCCTGACAGTGTATCATCATTCCTGCACTGCACTTAGCATCCTACTGGATATTCCCACAGTACTTTGCCTCTGGTTGTGAGTTACCTTTGTTGCCACATGGATGTTGGATCCTTTCTCCAAAAGCAAGGTTGCCATGTCAGTGTGACCTTCCTGGGAGGCCAAATGAAGCGGGGTGACTCCCTGCTTGGTCAAAATGTTGGTCTCGGCCCCATAGTTCAACAGAGTGCTGGCAATCTGCATCTGGTTTTTCTTGGCAGCAATATGCAGAGGGGTGTATCCATTCTAACACCAGCCAGGAAACAAAAGGAGAATAAAGTTAACACAACAGCCACGGAAGCCTAAGAAGACAGGCACCATAAAGCAGGATTATTTGATGTTACCCTCATTACTAGAAAGGAGAGTTCATTAAATTTTCAAGGCCAGACATGTCCCACATAGCCCTGCTGTTGTGCTGCTTTGTCCATCTGTTATTTTCGCTGCCTAAACTAGAACAAAGCCAGTCCTCACCAGGGTGGGCAGAACCGTTCCACTGATACCTTCAAATCACCCCGAGTTTGACACCTACATTTGGTATAACCTATGTTGCAAATAATCACTTCTGACTGATAAGTGACATCCTCCGTGATGACTGATGGGTGCACACTCTCCATCACATTATGCTTTTTCAGAGCACGTGGGTAGAGATGTGTTTGCATATGGAATTTTGATGTGTGTGTCAGTCACTGACTGGAAACAGCAAAGGGAAAGAATGCTTTTGTGACCAAATTAACCATTTAAACACAGCAGAACGGCATTTTCTGGCAATAAGACAACTTCCTAATTGCTTTATAACACACCGTGGGGGCAAACCCTGGATGACTGCAGACAAGTCCCATGGATGTGTTCAGTTGGGTCGGTTTGTGGTTTGTTTTTTTTTTTTTTTTTTTAATGGGAGCTTTACCAAACTATCCTGCTCTCCATGCACTGCCATGGAAATCATAGCCCCAGGACCATTCCTGAGCAAAGTGTCTGCGCTTTTGCACAGCCTGTAGAGCAGCAGCCTTGCACAGGGTAGGACGTTCTGATGCCGCACCGACTTGGTCACTATTTTCCTCTTTTAGTAGCCTTTGCCCTACACATTGATACCACAACACAGCTCCTAACACTAGGCTGAATTGCCTGTCTGCATGGTCAGAATATACATTTCTAACGTCATTGCTAATATTGCACAACAGTGAAATTACTTCCAACTTTGACCAAACCTGTGCCGGGGCAGAGTCCCCTGAGGGCTCCCCTCAGTGTCCCCTCACCTACACAGTGATAGCAGGACACCCCGCTCCTAACCCCGTGAATGAATTCCCTGTGTCAGAATACACATTTCTAATGTCATTGCTAATATTGCACAGTAGTGAAGTGACTTCCAGCTGTGAATAAAGCTGCGGTGGGGCTGGATCCTCTCAGGGTCCCCTCACCTACATAGCAATACCATGACACTGCTCCTAACCCTGGAATGGATTCCCAGTGTATGTGATCAGAATATATATTGCTAATGTCATTGCTAATACTGAAAAGCAGCGAAGTGACTTCCAGCTGTGAATAAAGTTGTGGTGGGGCTGGGTCCCCCTAGAGCTCCCCTCAGGGATCCCCTCGCCTACACAGTGATACCACGGCACCTCTCCTCAGCCTGGCATGAATTCTCTGTGTCCGTGGTCAGAATATACACTGTTAACGTAACTGCCAATATTGCACAATAGCGAAAAGTGAATTTCAGCTGTGAGTAAACCTCTGGCAGGGCTGGGTCCCCTTAGGGTCTCCTCAGGGCACCCGTCACCTACACAGCAATACCAGGACACTGACATCGCTCCAAACCCCGGAACGGATTCCCCGTGTGCGCGCGGTGGGAAGGCGCCGTCGCCACCGCGAGTGCCGACATCGCAAAGCAGGGCGCAGCGGCCGCCGGGCGCGCCCCGAGCAGCCGCGGGCGGTGTGCTCACCTTGGCGGTGGCGTGAGGCGACGCGCCCTTCTCCAGCAGCAGCAGCGCCACCTTCTGGTTGTCGTAGTGCGCGGCCACGTGCAGCGGGGTGAGCCCGTTCTGAAAGGGCGGTTACGGCGTCAGCGGCGGCGGCGCGGCCGCCAGGGGGCGTTACGGGGCGTTAGGCACGGAGGGCACGCGGCGGGCGCGGGGGGACTGGGATGCGGGGCTGGGAGAGGGGGAGAGGGGGGATCGGGCTCGCCGTGCCGGCCCCGGCCGCAGCAGGCAGCCCGGCCGTTAGTAGGGAGCAGCCACGGAGCAGGCGAACCAGGGCGGCAGGCGCAGGCTTCCATCACCCCCTGCCCGGTGAGGGAAATTTGCTCCCGTGTTTATCCGTTGGGAATTTGGGCAGCTTGGTGGAAACCAGTGCTCCCTGAGCCACAGAAACTGTGTGCATCCTCTAGCCATGGAGCCAAACCTACCGCCCTGGGGGAATGCGAGCCCACCACGCCAAAGCAGCCCCAGCCTCCTCGCCGTGCCTACTGCACACTTACCTGCTCTTTGCCTCTTTGAATTTGTCGTTTTCTTTCCCACCAGTACCTTGCCAGCGGAATCGGGACAGGCACGACGCTGCAGCAGGAGCTTTGCCACTTCCAGGCTCCCATATTTGGCCGCCACGTGCAGCGGTGTGAATCCCTTCTGAAAAATTCCAGGAGATAAAACACAGATGTTTTCGTCAAAGGTCACGCTGACATCTCGCTCTTATGAACTATGTACTAAGCACTTATTCTTCAACCTATATTCCTGCTCTCACAATCGACAGCCGGACCTAGAAAGAGCACCATATCTCAAAAGATACAAAAGAAAAGACTTTCCCGTTTATTATTCCTTCCTATGTACGTGCTGTCAAGGCTGGCAGGCATTTCATCTGATACACACACTGCAAGGGGGGAATGAAGGCAAATTCATTCAAAATTACCCCCCAAACCAGCTGCACTTTTTCTGTTTTATGATGACAAGCTTTAGAAATATTTCCTGTATCAGTCATTGCCGGTAACAATGAAATGCCAATTAAATTTAGGGAGAAAAGCTCCAAACTTCCTATTCCTCCATTAGGGTTTGTTGAAAAATTATTTTTATTTGGCCTCGTGTATCTATACAGTCACTAAGTTCTCCAGCTAAAAATAACCCTGCTCTTTGCCTCTTTGAATTTGAAAACTGACAGAGAAAACTCATGGATGTATGACAGTAGGTGGCAGCCTGCACTGCTGCCCGACAGGAATGTTGGGAAGCTATGATGACCTATTTGCCTGGCACATAAGTGATGTTTAAATGTTTATTATCCTTACCATTTAGTTCCATTAATCCCACCTCAAAAAGTGTTTGTATCAGGGAATCTCAAACATTTTCAGTTCATGAATCACAGGTCTGTAGAGATATTATCTAGTGGGCTGCACCTTCTCCTATTCATAATTACAGAATGTTCCTGCAATACTAATTGCTATCAAGCAATATGGGAAATTAGGAAAGTATTTAGTGTATTTTTAGCCATTCTAATGTGATCGAACAGCTGGATAAAAGAAGAACAGCAAGCATTCCCAGTAATCCGTGGATCATAATATGAAAATTGCTGGTTTAGTCTTCTAAACCCTGGAAGGCACACCCTGTTGTTCAAAAACATGTTTTAAGTCCCAGCTGTAAAACCAAGGGTACTTTAATAAATAGTGAGAATTATGTGATTCTCACTTATCACATGCTTTAAATTTGGAAAAGAGATCTCGGTATGTAATTCTCTTCACAGCTATCTGTTGTCTTACATGTTCATTGCTTTGTTAGGAACATTCTGGTATACATTTTTGGCTAAAAAACCTAATAATGATTCTGCAGAGTCTTTTATAATCCCAGACAAAATGGCCTGTTGTGTCACAAGACACCTCATTTATAGAACCACTGAAAATAGATTCAGACAGATGCTGACCTGCATGTTTCGGGAGAATTAAAGAAATAGAGCAGAATTATTTTACTAGTATTGACGAATAAGGAGGCGTGTTCATAAAAAATGTGTCACTGCCAGTCACTTTTCTTTCTCGAGAATTTTGCCCAAAAAATCCCTACCCAGAGTAGGATAGGAAAAACAAGGGCATTTTCAAAGCTGTTTACCAACCACGTGTTTACCAGCATCTGCATTTTGCTTCAGTGGGAACCAAACCCAACTTCAGATGGCAGCAAAACAAGCTGAAATTTGATTAACATGATACATTACTCCAGTCTATCAGACGGCTGTAGATTAAGAACAAAGCAAAAAAACCCAAGCTAATCCAATTTCTCAGTGTGCAAGCACGTCCCTCGTGGAACAGAGGGACGCAGACACGGAACGTTTTGTCTTACTTTGGTGGACATGGAGTGGGAGGCGCCTGCCTCGAGGAGCACGGAGGCGACGTCGACCTGGCCCTCCCTGGCGGAGATGTGCAGGGGCGTGTAGCCGTTGGTGGTGGCGGCGTCGGGGTGGGCCATGTGCTGCAGCAGCAGCTGCACGATCTCCGTCTTACCCAGGCGAGAGGCGATGTGCAGCGGGGTCTGTTCTTCCTACAACTCAAATCAAGAGGGCGATCAGTGCCGGCAGAACCACCCCGGACACAATATCCCGGCTGATGCCCACATGCTCCTCCGTGCGTTTGTCTTGCAGAGTCACAGGAAGGGAGAACACAAAAAAATGGCAGGAATGGAGGAGGGGGAGGTGATGAGTGATTGCCTGAACTCCTCTGCTTGTGCCAGAGGAACCAAAAAAACCATTGCAAGCAGAACACCTACCCTGGCTCGGGCATCAACCAGGGCCCCGTTCCTCAGGAGGCAGCGAACTACTTCCACCTGCCCGGCACGTGCCGCCATGTGCAGCGCAGTCTCTCCTCGCTGCAGAAAAGCAGAAGCATTTCAGTGTCCTAAACCTCCACGAAGAAACAGAGCTCTGACAGTGTAACTCCCACCCATGACAACTCATGCAGAGACCCGCCTTCCTGCCAGCTGAGACTCTTGGCTTCAGCCCCAGCACGGGCAGCTCAGGATGGGGTGTGAATACATGTTGCTGGGCCTGGGTATGCTTTGGATTGCAAGCTGGGAGATCCCAGACAAACATCATCTCAGCTACAGAGGGTCAGAACGCAACTCCTGGCTCACGGAAAATTCTGCCATATAGATTTGCCCTGGTATGTTCCTCAGCTTTCTGCACAGCAGTGCATCAGCTCGCGTGCCGCACAGGAGACAAGAGTACACTGAGTCTGTCCCTCTCAAGGGATGGCAAGGCACAACAGCCTCAAGATGGAAGGGGATATTTTTCCAGATGGTCCCTTCCTGCACACTGTGTGTGGAGCTGGCAGCATTGAGAGGCCTTGCAATGGCTGAGCACAACTGAGTCAGCATGTGAAATGTGTAAAATCTGTGCTCGGCAGCGTGGCTCTGTCTCCAGGCTATGGAATGAATCTTGTCTCAAGTCTTTTGTAGCCCACAGAATTCGAAGGCAGAATATGAAATTCTGGAAAGCTGACTGGAGTGATTTGGAATTTCAGCTCAGGAACATTCAAAGCATTCTTTTGCATAGGTTTGCAAAGGAATACTGAAAATGAGGATTCCTTGGCGATGGCATTTCTAGCTTAATTTTGCACTGTTCTTTGAGTGCAGTGCCCTAAAGGGGACTAAAATGGTCCTTGTGCAGCTCATCAGTACGTGGTACATCAGGTACTGGGACAGTTCCACAACCAGGAGCTCTGTATTTATCTGTCATGTCATGAGAACACAGCAGGGCTGATCCTTGCTTCGTGTTAATCGTTCATTTTTCTTACACTCAAGCTGGAGAATATGCTGTTGTAAGGCCTTTAGCCCCTTGACTATCACTTAAACTGCAATTGCCAAAATGAACACTCTGGTCAAGATCTTTTACATCAGAATGGGAATCATGTCTTCTTGTCCTTGGTCTAAATCGTAGGGAAAGAAGTAGCCTGAGCTTGCCTGCTCTTACAAAATTCTAATTACAGCAAACCCTCTTCATCAGGAGTTGATTTGTCATTTTTAAATTAACACTGTATTACCAGCTGTGATTGGTAAGCAGGCAACAAACAAAATCCCACAGCTCCAGCTACAAATCTGAATAATTTCATCCGTATAAACTTTACTACCTGAAGAATGAGCTGTTTAAAATGTGAATAAGGTTTACATTGCGCACACTCTAAAGATCAAATTTCTACAACGGCCCTTTTGAGTTTGAATTAGCAAAGCAATTTAGTTTTTGGAAACAGTAATTCAACAGGGATCCCCAGCTTACCAAGTGAAAGCCAAGGCACCTGCGCATCAGAAATTGTGAAGTGTTAAACTTCGCACACAAATGACCAGTAACACAGTACTTTTAATTTCTTTCACAAGAATTTCTTGTTGGCTTTCATATAATCAATAAAGTTATGATATAAAGACTGCTTCTATGAAAAAAAGTACGAAAAGTCTATTCTAATGAGTCACATAAACAACTCTGCCTGCTCAACACTTTTACTGCGTCCCGTATCAGGTTCTTCTGAGAAAAACTAATGAGTCCAGTTTTTGTTGTTGGGAATACTTACCTGTAAAACCTTATGTACTGCTAAAAGGTTCCTCTCAAAGTACAAATGGTCCTGAGTTGAATATTTGTTTATACTGACGAATTCAAACAGTAAAATACCTATGCAATACAGCTCAGAAAACTGTGATGTTCTTTTTATCGTTATTCTGCTTGGCAACAAGGCTGTTGGTATACAAATACTTATTTCTATGGTAAGTCAGGTTCTGCGTTTTGTGTTACCTCCCAAAGGTCACATTTTCTAGATTTAATCACCAGTTCCTGGAATTTCCTGTCCAAGAGGAACATCCTGATTTCCACAGTTTTACTTTTTGTTCATTTGCTGGCTTTTAAGCATTTTGTGCCCTTTCAGTGACAGAAATGACACAATTTCATGGCAGCCAGCAAAGCTACTCAGGCAGAAATCACAGCCATTTGGAGTCAATTTTCACCCTTCAGAACGGAAACACAGGCTTTGTGGGATTTTGCTTGCAATCCATTTTGGATGTATTGGGTCAGCTTTGTCCGTTTCTAAGGAAAACTTTACCTACTCAAGCATTGTTGGAGAACACGTGAAACCACAGATGGCTTATAATGCCATATATAGTCACCATTCTCCCCGCTGCACTAAGAGAATAATTTCTCCTAAAATGCAATAAAGTCCTAAAACATCATTAAAATGTGACCTTTGGTTGAGCTCCATGATAGGCCAGAGACTGACTGGAGGTACTGCATGGATGATTCTAGTCAAAGCCATACTCACAATGTTAGTGACATCGGGAGAGGCTCCGTTCTGCAGCAGAAGGAGGACTATGTTCAAGTGGCCCATAAATGCAGCCACGTGTATTGGTGTGAGGCCCGACTGCGAAACAAAGCAAGAGCAGTTTTACTCCCCTGCACGGGTGTAGGGAAGGGGCTTCTTTGTTTAAATAAAACAGAATTGAGGCATGACAGGAGAGAGAGAGAGAGAGAGAATAAAAAAAAAAAAAAAGAAGAAACAAAAAGCGTGAGAGAGATGGAATGTTTCTTCAGGACACAAAACATTTGTCTACCTCTGTTATAGCCTGGATTGAAGCCCCATATTTCACCAGGAGTTCCATGACTTTGATGCGATTTTTCTTGCAGGCAATGTGCAGTGGAGTAAAACCATTCTGTGCAAAAGACAGTCATGTTAGTTGGAAACATGCAGCTACACTTCCCACACAGCTCCACGCTGGCACGCTGGGAGCAGAAGGGTTAGAGTACCAGAAGCAACTGCTTTCTAAGCACGACAGGTTACAGATGAATTACAGACACCTCCCAGTGGAGGCAGAACAAGGCAGTGCTGCTGTGTTCTTCTCAGGCAGTGGAGACAAACTGAGCTTCCACCTCCAAAACCCAGATACAGACATGCCCATCCTGATTTCCAAGTGTATGTGTGCATGTCTGCACGTGGCTCCCCAGGGAGCACACGTGTGTCCCTTAAGGAGGACTTACAGTGGTTCCCAAGAGTGCCTACCAAAAGGGAAATACAAGAAATTATAGTGATTACTTTGGAATCAGTGCCTTTATTTTCTGCGCCTCTCTAGGAGAATCACAGAATCCCCAAGTGGTCTGGGCTGGAAGCGACTTCAAAGTTCATCCTGTTCCAACCATGGGCAGGGACACTTTCCACTATCCCAGGTTGCTCCAAGCCCCATCCAACCTGGCCTTGGACACTGCCAGGGATGGGGCAGCCACAGCTTCTCTGGGCAACCTGTGCCAGGGCCCCCCCACTCTCACGGGGAAGATTTTTTTTCCCTAATATCTAATCTAAACCTCCTCTCTTTCAATTTAAAGCCATTTAAACTGAGAGACAACAGAGCACTTCTCCCACATTCCACCTTACTTGGTCATTTTACGTGTAATCCAAGCACCTGTGCTATTACTTTTCATATTTATGCATCAGTCTAAGGCACAACGTTCATTTCTGAGTGTGCATGTGCACTGTGTGAGGTGTCTCCGACAAGGAGCCACCCCTTCAGCCACGGTGTGGTGATGAACTCTCCCAGTTAACGCAGGTTAAGCGTGTGCCTAAAGCTAAGCAAGCACATGACTCCCCATCCGTGAACATTTCAGTGCAAAGCACAGGTAACGTTTTTCTAGATTAGGTTGAAAAATTGCTGCATTTTCTAACGAGGAGCATCAGTACCGCTAAACAATCAACCAGCAGCAACCAGGCCCTAGCAGGGAAGTCTTAGCTCATGGGAAGAGGCACGTGACAGATTATTCTACATGCAGCTTCTGTTAAGAGAAATGTTAATTACTAGTCGAGTTGCAGGTGCTAAGAACTCACATAGTGCTTGTATCCCCAAAGCATTTTGCAAACATTAACAATTTTTTTTTTAATCTAGCTGGAAATTAATTATTTGTAGTATTTATTCCATCACAGGACTCTGCTGAATATTATTACCGCTTCTTCAATTTCTAAGGAAGGAATCAAAACCATCTGATATTTTACCTCCCACACAACATCTCTCAATACATTTCACAGGGAGTTTTACTGTTTCAGAACTTTCCATATTTGCACTGAATTTTACTGACTGAGTTGATTTAATTTTGCCACTTCTATTTAAGTCAGGAACAGTTTGATGGGGGAGAAGAGAAGGCAGGAAAAAAAAAAATGTATCACTAAAAGAAATTATGAGCTTCATTTAATGTATTAAACACTATAAACAAGCCAGAGGCAACAAGCCCCTGATGGGAGAGAAAACAAGAGAGAGAGGGGGAAAAAACAGTTTGGTGTGAAGAGAGCAGAGAGGCAGCAACCCGGGGGTGTTCTCCTTTCATATCAGATGTTTCCCAGGGAGGGAGGGAGGGGGAGAGAAGGTATATTTCTGGTCATGGAAGGGAAGAAAGATGTGGGGGGTAGCATATGAAGCGTATGTGTGGGCAGCTGAGGAAAGTACAGCTAGAGATAACCAGGAGACTGGCAAGAAAAACACAAAAAGGACGAAAACAGCATCAAAAAAAGATCAGCCAAGTGAACATGACACTGAGAAAGACAAAACAAGGAGAGCACAAGAGGAAGCAAGAGGGGTTACAGGATCTGGGGGTATGGAAAGGCAAAGAGAAGTGCGAGGGCAGAAGAAAATGGTGTCAATAAAGTCAGTTCCAAGGAAGTAAGAGATAAAGAGAGAGCCTACACAAGAAAACACTGGGTCCTACTGGGGACAAGAAGCTGGGGAAGGCATCCAGGCAGCCTGAGGGGGAAGTTCAGTGGAGGTCCTGAATAGGGCAGGCAGTGGCAGACTTCTGGCCATGCAGAACCACCTCAAGAGTTCACAGACTCTTTATTTCCACCGCAGAGTGTAATATATTCCTACTTTAACTCCCATCCAGCTATCAGTTCCTGTTAGAGAAAATTGGAACCTTGTCTGGCTTTGGATAGATTAAAGACCCCTGAAATGTTCCAGGAGCCAAATGTGATGTTTTTCTCTCCGTTAGGGGTAATGGTCTGAGCAGTGAGTGAGAGGAATCATACCTGGGTTCCTGTAAGCATCAGAACTGTTTTTGAAAAGAAAGAAAAAGAGCACCTAATAGAGGGGAATGTCATAATTTGACATTTGCAGAAATATTAGCTTTTCAATACATTTTCTCTATGCCAATTAACTTACTGCTTCAGTTGAAAGCTTAGAAATCAGCTGTGTTGTCATATCACCCAGTAGGGACAACTGAAGAATTAAATCAGCAGTAAAACACCAATGCATACATTAACATCAGCCAGAACTGGCTCTGATTTTAGGAACTCTGCCGAGCTTCCAGACCTGCCACTACAGCTGCTTGCCATGGGATGTGCTCCATGACACACCAGCAGGAGTGGCACCCCTGTCGCTACCACACCTATTTAAGGTTGTGGAGTTTGCTGACAGCGTTTTCACTTGGCCTTCTTGGTAAGAGCTACTCCCCTGCCCTGCCCAGCTTTGTTCCACGGTACAGGAGGGACATGTTTACCAGGGCACGGGCGTTGGGGTTGGCTCTCTTGTCCAGGAGGAGTTTGGTGACGCGGTAGTGGCCGCAGTGCGCGGCCACGTGGAGTGCGGTCAGGTAATCCAGCGTCACGTCGTCCACGGGGGCCTTGTGCTGCAGCAGGTGTTTGACACATTCCACGTGGTCCCCCTGCGCTGCCATGTGCAGGGGGGACAGTCCATTCTGTGGCAAAGGAAAACAGCAACTTCTAAGTAACTCTCACTTAGATCATGGCATGCATTAGAAACGTTATCTGTTGTTGTGAGGAGCTGCTCAGTGGGGTTTGCTGTTAACACAAGCGTCTTCCTCTCATTGCTTTGATCAAAGGGACAGAATTTGTAGGAAATGCATTAATCTTACACCTGCATTTTACAGAAATGAATTAAACTGAAATAATTTTCCAAGTCTGAAATAAAAATAATTGGGAGAAGCTGCAAGTCACAGGTTCTTGTTATCTCATATAAAGGATCAGAAAACACATAGCAGGAATCACCTCTTAGGGAGTGACCAATCCAGCTTTCCCATCTGTGTGTCCTACAGGCTCAGGAAGCAACACAAGTGAAGTGCTGGCAGTAGCACTCCATATCATGTGTTTAGTCTGGTAGTAGAGAGCAGGGCAAAGAATTGCATACTTCTCATATATTCGGAAAGGATAGTCCCTAATTATATAAGAAAACCTTATTTTGGATCATTCTGTCCATGAACACATTTCCTTTGGGAGGGCAGAAACGTTCCTGTCTCCTTCCTTATCCTTTCAGTGAGACTGAAAATTAAAATTCTCTGGGAAGTTACACAGAGGTGCTCACATTTCCCAGTAAGACACACAGAGGTGCTCCCGGGGTCTAACCGGACACACACACACCTTGGTCCGTGCGAGCAGAGGGGCACCTCGCTCCAGGAGCAGCTCCACAACCTGGTCATGTCCACTCCTTGCAGCACAGTGCAGTGGGGTGAGTCCATCCTTAAAGTAAAAAGAGGGAAATCCAATGAGCAAATCCCCAACCGCCCATCCTGCCACCCTGGGGAAGACCCTTCCAGGAATGCAGCCCCACACCCGTGTGGAAAAGCTCCTTTTTCGACTCCTAACTGAAGCTGGCTCCACAACATGAAGTGTCATCATCCCTGGTCTTCCTTGCACCAGTGAAGGACACTCTAAGGTTACTGTTTGAGAGAAGAAGCCTGTTGTGTGCTGAAATCTTTTATCAAAGAAGATAACGTGAGCTCGCCCTGCCTCCTCCCCTCCCTCTCCTCTGCATTGCCTCCCTGGATAATGCCTGCTGGGCCAAGGATGCTCCACTAAGCAATCCCTTGTCCTGTGGATTGCCTTTGATGCAGGGATGAAACAAGAAATGTTCATGCTAGAAAATCTGCTCTAGAATTTTCTTCGGTGTTTAAACAGGCAGCAGGAGAAAGAAGATTTTACAACAGGAAAAAAAAAAGAGAGAAACAAACAAAACTAAGATTTTCATTTCTGAGATTGAGGGGTGAACAAAGAGCTAACAAATCTTTCCTAAAATTACTCTGAGACCACTAACTCCACACTATTTTTTTCCATTGCAGAAAACCATCCTGTACCAAAAGACTTGCTCAGGCTAACGATGACAGCAGTGGTAGCCAAAGATGTGCTGATGAAATATTGAAACAGAAGAATGAATTCTAGGTACTTCTGCTGCCATTTGGACTTTATGCAGAAAACCAGAGTAAATATGAGGTAAGAAAAATGGTTGCAAAAGAACATTGGTGCTGAATGACAGCAAAAACATAACATGTAGGATTTGGCAAGCCAAGTTTTTCTCTCATCGGCCCATGGTATTGTTCAAGCACGAACTCAGAGATGTCATCAAAACTCATTCAACAGAGATGGGTTCATAAAGGTGAAATGGGAATAGTTCTCAATCACAGGAAAAGCCTTCTCCCCTTGAGACATGCTGCTCGTCTCGGGTGGCATCAGTGCTATTCTTCTAGGGAGCTCTCTGCAGAACCCAGTAACAGCTTGATTAAAAGAAGAATATATTGGTCTGAGTTACCCGAGACCAAAAGTAAAGCAGCAAAACTGCAAAAACACAGCCTCAAGTATGAGCTGGGGACCCTGCTTCATGCACAGATGGGGTCTGGAGGAAACCTACATCCCCGTGTTTTCACTTCTACTACTACCAACATTTTTGAATCAAAAGCAGCTCTGGACTACAGAGTGCCATTGCAACAGCAACCCCGTTTTGGCAAACCCAGCCCACAAACACTGCAAAAGGTAGTAATTCCAAGAAGCAGACCCTCCCTTATCCCCAGTTTCCAGAGCCCTCTCATGAGTGAGCAGAGCCACAAAGCTCCACTGCCACGAGGAACTGAAGTCTGAAGGGAGGAATTTTTCTGCCTTACTTATCTCCTTTTTCCAGAGGCTTTTCAGAGATATGTGACGGGGGTGAGGTGTGTCTCGGTGCTCACTATCTCACAGGCATCCCTAAAATCCCATGGAAGCTTCACACTGAATTTCAACAGATGCAACATCAAACCCAAAACCAGATTTCACAGTTTTCAGCACCTGGCAGGTGGGGTTGGGGTAAAGAATTGGCTGTAACTGGCTTACTTGGTATTTTATTCACTGGAACTTCAGAGTCCCCTAAACCAAGTCTTTATATGCACAACTGAGGTACATTATCATCTCACTGCCAGAAAGATCATACAGATAATTTCCACTGGTATTAGTAAGGTGAGAATGTATCCCAAAAGCACTTCTAGGGAAGGTATTTACTTGGTATTTCTTTCCAGTTTCTGGCCTCTTGTGCTCTGCATTTTTAATCGATGTGGGAGGTTCACTTTCCTTATCTGCATGGTGGCTTTGATGTTATTCTATTTAATAAAACAGCAAAAGAAAAGCAGAATTGTGTGAATCCTTGAAAAAAGCAGGACAAATCCCCAGAGGGAGAAAAAGAAGAAAAATACAAGCTAAGAAACACATCAACTCTGCAAGAAAGTCTGAATAAACCAAAAAGAACTAAATCATTAAAAAACATGATTTCTTCTCTGTTCTTATCTACAATTCCCTTCAAAAGCAGAGATAAAAATGTGCTACCTATCTTATCCTATCCTGGCACAGTTTCTCTGCAGACTTCCCACAGAACCCTCTTTCTGCCCTGGGGAAAACAGCAGGTGTACTTTAAGATTATTGTATATTTAATACTTTTTGCTTCTATGTTTTCTTCGGGGGTGAGGGAAGTCGCAAGGAGAGCGCTGTTGCAGCAGAAGAATTAGTGCAGGATACAACAAGGACAAGCTGACATGAGCCAACATCACGAGACACACCAGTGGACCAAATCAATGCTGCCTGTGCCATTATCTATTTGCAGTGAGCCTCAGTGCTCTGAAGGGGATGGCAGGAGTTTGCCTGAGCACTTTTTAAATCATTCTTTTGCTAATCCAAGAGCACCCAGTGGCCGTAACATCCAACACATCGTTTGACAGGACACACAACACTGAGTCAAGGGGACAGAGACTCCAAAGCACAGATAATGGATATCCCATGAACACAAAGGCTGTCATGCCCAGAGACAACGAGCTAAGCAACTGTGTGTTTTGAGTAGTCCAATATTTATCTTTTCATCTCCCAAGTGACATCCTGCACCTGGTGTTCTGCTGGTCCCATACCTGGTACTTTCCTCTCTCACACTGTGCAATGTCACCATCAGAAACGACGCCACGATACCCTCTGTGGGTATGGAAACCATGGAAGTCCATCAATCTTGATTTCCTCTCAAATGACTCTCAAAATATAAAAGTAAACTTTTGGGGTTTTTTTCCCCTAGAAAAATCAATCACTGGTCATTTTTTAACCTGCAAAATTAATTCGGAATTCCAAGTGTGCCTCCTAACTGCAGGGTTTGGAAAGATGAATTATTGGGTTATTTCACAAATGCTTTCCTTCAGCTTACCAGGGAGACTGTGACAAAAAAAAGCTGTGCTTCTGAGGGCTTTTTAATGGGAAATGATGTGGGCAGCATCTTCACAGGGCAGTTGCTCCCATTCAGTGCTCATTTGACCAGAGACTGGTAACAGACATGAATGTCAAAGGCCAAATTATCAAAGAATTCTTCTGAACTGCAGCTGCACGTTCCTATTTTTCTAAGGGTGAAGTAAAATTTCAGTATCCCACGTGGCAAACATGCTGAATTGTCTAAATTTTCTCGACAAATAAAGGGCTTTCAATTTGTTCATTTTTCATTACGACTAAACCTCATCTCTTTAAAAATGAACGAGGCGAGCCTCCCTCTGGCTCTAAGCTCCTGGCATAATTAAACATGCTGTAAAGTATTCCTCCAGGTCTGCCATTCAAAGTACAAATTTTAAAAATACAGCAAAAATATACCATGCACTTTCTTGAGTGACAAGGTATTAACATAAAGAATTCTAAATAAAAGTCATCATCTATATAACTTGCTCAGACAACCCGTACAACACCCCTTCTTACACACTTGTAAACATTATATGAAGCCACTGAATTTTTTATAGCAAATATCTGCATTGTGATGAGATATTTATAATCTGACATTGCTTTAGGAATGGCAAAAACTGAATTATTAGTGCTCTGTGTGTGTGTGAAGACGAGGAGAAAATGTCACAGCAGCTTTACTGCAGGAAAAAAAAAAAAAATCGCTGTAAACAGAGCACGGTGCCAAGGCAGGGCCAGGAGCCTGTTCCAATGGTTACCACTCCCATGTGGAAATAACAGAGCCGTGCCTGTTTTTTCAGGATGCAGATCTACAAAAGGAGATATCACTACAAATAAATCTCAGTAGGTTCCCAGGATGAGCATTAAGGGGCGTCTGAAGCACATCCCCCACAAAAAACACCAACCCAAACCAAACACATCCGAGTTCCACCGCCCACAGTCTCCTTCCTTCTCTTTTCCCACTGGTATCGTACATCTCCATGGCTGACCTGCCACTTCTTCCAGCTCCAGTTGAGCCTCCTTTCTTTCCCGTGGCCCTTCTCCAACCCAAATGGTGCAGCTGACCTTCTCCCACCATCACCACAACTACTCCCGCTCCAGCTCCAGCTGCCACGCTCCGGGCACACAACACCGTTACTCTCCCACACAATAAGCTTCCCCTTCCAAAACCATTTCACTCCAGGGTTTTTTTTCCCTGACTGTAAATATCCTGGGTGAAAGCCTGCAAGAGGAGTCTAAAAGTCCCAGAGCAAGAAAAATCTAATTTCAATGTTGGCAAGATTGAACAGAGAGAACACAAAATGTGTGACAGCTTCAGTGCCTGAGACAGGTGAACGTGTTCCCTCCCCCTTCCAAGGGTGTTTGCATACTCCCACAAAAATGGAAATTCCAGTAAGTGACAAAGGCCTGTGAATAACACTGTATTTTAAAAGTAAAAAAAAAAAAAAAAAAATTACAAAACCTAAAAAAGCCTTTCTTTTTCTTTCTTTTCCCTATACAATTTATAGAGAGAGATGATAAAAATAGAGATACTGCAAAACCTGCATTGAGAAAGAATATTCCCAAAACCCTTTCAGAGTCAGGAACATTTCAATATCCCACATGTCCTTATTTTTACTGTGCCATTATATGAGGATTCTTTCTTTAACAGATATTTAACAGGTATTTTGGCCGTGCTGGAGTTGCTCAGCTCTTAAATGCTCACAATAATTCTCCCTGTAACAACCCTTTTTCGGGAAGGCTGTAAATGGTTTCTTTCCCTCAAAGTGAGGACTGGTAATTGCCACGTTACTTTTGACCACGTGACACCAAATCAATCATAAACTGAAATTTCCACCATCTGTCACAGTTTCTGCACACCAAGTCCTCCCGACCCCCGGCTCCACTGATCGGCCATTGGAAGTTGCACAGGTCAGAAGTTTAGCCAAATATTAAAATTTCAAATTCAATTATGTCACTGAAGTTTTTACTCAGGTAAACACATAGAGAATATAGGTCTGAGTAAGATTTTAAATATGAAATACTTTAGCATCAGAAATTTTGCCCATTAATTACTTAGTGAACAAAACCCCAGATAAGGCTTATTTGTAAATGGAAGTAGCACAAATGTATGCAAGATATTATATAGTATGTGCTATCATTATTTATTGTCATATAATAATTATCTATTGTTATATGAATATATTTTATTATCATATAATATTAAATTACTACCTCTAACAGATAAAAGTATCCTCTTACTATATTGGGGAATGGAGCTTACATTTTCACTTCAGATACAATTTAAAAGAGAAATTAAATTCCACATTTAAAAACCTTAGTAGTTAGTTGAGAAAAAATAGGTAAAACTTGCAAAAAAAAATTAAGTAAAATATTATTTTAAAACATGTAATTGTGGCAAGGAGATTTCCTAGCAATTCTACATCTTTATGTTCTAATGAGAAATGCCATAAAACTTCAGCAAATGCACTATGAAATGTATAGAAACTAAAAATACTAATTCCTGCGGAAAGCAGGGCTTTACATGCCACATTAACTATGGAACAGCAGGACACGTGCATCATTTATTCCCTTTGAAGAACATGCATTTTAATTCATATTTTTAGACAACACAGGGGATCCTAATGAATCATTCCAGTGGAACATTTTCCAACACAAAAAAGCTTTCACAGATTAACCCTGCAAAATTGAAGTACTGAGGCTCATCTAAAATCCGTTCAAGTGAGTTCTTGCATCTCAATTTATGCAGCACCAGAGGTAACAAAGCAAGTTAAAAATAAACGGAACGAAAGCAGGGAGGACTTTTTTAACCAGAGAGCCTATTTTAGCATGGTACAGAGACTGAGAACTTGGCAACCATACACCCTAGGATATTTAGTTCCACTGTTTTCCAGGGATTCTGACCTACTGGAAGAACGCAGGTGTTCCTGGGAAGAAGTGGAAAGGCAGGAGGGAAGGCAAGCGTGTTAGTACACGAGGTCTGTCCTTCCGCGTACAAAGCACATGCAGCACATCACCTGCCTCCTCAACAACACCCTACGGATTCGTGGCCAAAGCCAAGCACACGAGGCATGTGGGCACAGCACAGGGAAGAGAGAGAGACACCGAGACAATACAAACAGCTGGCACAAAGACAGGGACAGCAAAACCAAAGCTCTGGAATCTTCCCCACCGTGGAGCACCCGCTGCCGACCGTGTGCCTCTGAGCAGGGAGGAGGCAGGAGAGGAGAGCAGGAGGAAGCTGTGGAGCCTGGGGGAACCTGGATAAGGGTGCTCTAGGATACCTTTATGGGTTTTCACGGGTATCTTTGTGCTGACATTCTGAGCAGCTGACAAAGGGCACGGAGCCAAGACAGTGAGAAGACTCTAAAATTAGCCCTTTCCACCCACGTTGGGCAAATTCTGCTCTTTTGGATTCATTCACAACTGCGCACCAACCCTTGTGGGTGAGCAGAGAAGGGAACACACCCTGACCTCTTAAAATCCAAAACACCCCTTACAATCACCTCTGTCAACTTGCCCAAAACATGTATCTAAACAGTGAACAGGAAATAGGTGAATTCAGTACTGTCATCCCACAGGCCAGCTGGCCTGTTTCTGTATGACATGCTGGGGAGCATGTGCAATATCTGCCTGCAGTGCATTATTACCATTTTAGGCCTCTTTACCATAGATTTTAGGCACTTATTGTGGAAGATTTGACCAGGGATGATTTACTGCACACCTGCACGAGAGGCAATTTTTCCATCAGCAGTAGTTTTTAAAAAATAGTAATAAAAAAAAAAAATAGCAAGAAAGATATAATTTCACAAATAATCAGAAATTGAAATCATAATCACATATAGAGTTAGACAATAACAGTGATTGTCTTCTGATCTTATGAAGCAACACATGGTTGATGTAATTAATAAGTAACTGCAGAGGTTGAATGAACCCCAAGGGTACCTGACTGCAATATCCTCTACTTTTCTACCTTATTAAACCAAAACCCATGTCCTGCTCTAGACTCTGTATTCTAAAACACCCCCTATTACTTTGAAATACAGTTTTACAGACCAAGTATTTAAAAACCAGCAGCTCTCAAGAGCAAACCCTGTGCAGCTTTCAGTCTGAATAAAAGACCACGTTTTCCCAGGCGACTCCAAAATCCCATTTCAAACAATTAACCCTGCCCATATAAAAGGATGGGGTTTTCTCTTGTCCTGAAGGCCTGTAAAATCAGCCATAAATAAAGAGCAGAGTGATGATGTGACATTTCAAATAGCACAGCTGGGAGGAGGAAGCCAGTGAGAGTCACCTAATTCTCCACAGGGAAGGGTGAGTGGCTGCTGGCACAGGGCAAGTTACCTGTTCCCAGTATTGCCTCTCAAATAAGAGGGGACTGAGCCTACTATAGAAGTTTCCACAGGGACTGGCACAGACATTTAGGAGTCAGGCTTAGCTGAGTCCAGACCCTCTGCTTCCCATGGCTGTGCATCACACATGTGTCACTTGAAGCTGGACCAACTAACAGGCTTATTACCTGAAAAAGAGCAGTTTCACCAGCTTTTTCTTGTATGATACAGGCAGACTATTCAGGAGACTAAAAGAAAATAATACTTCTGCCTCCTACTATCACCAACATCTGCTGTTCTTAAAGTCTGATAGCATAGAAAACAGTCTACATAAAACAAACACACACACGCAAAAAAAAAAAAAAAACCCACACAAAACAAAACACAAAAACCAAAAGCAAGCAAGCAAAAAAATCCCAGTCCACTCCCAAGGAGGGAAAAATATCATATTCAGGGAACAGAAAGACTCACCCTGGTTTTGGCATCGATCTGCCCTCCGCGATCCAACAAGAGCTTCACCATGTTTGTGTTTCCCCTTTTGGAAGCCACATGCAGGGGGGTGATTCCATTCTACACCATGAAAAGAACAAACCATGAGCCGGATGGACTGGGAGGTGTGTAATGGGGCTGAGTTTGGGATCGGATCACAACAAATGACACCATCACATCGTAGAGAAGAAACGAAAACGTAGTTGAGCATCAGAGCTGGGCACATACCATGTACAAGCTGGAGTTAGTAATTCCTTTCTAAGCAGGACTCTCCATAGTTTTGGGGCCCTTGAATAAACGAAGCAGCGCATCCGCCCAAGCAGCAAACATGGCAGTGCCGGGGTCAGACACACACAAACATACACCAGAGCCCCGAGGAGTCAATAGTCACAACACACTGATGCCTCTGAATCACTGCAATGCACACAGAGTACACACACGTGTCAGGGGCAGGGCCTGGTGCAGGCTGAAAGTCCTTGAGAACGCTTTGGGTGAGGTAAGAGGTTCTATCAGCAGCTACTCCGTTGGATATGGGAGGAGGACAGTCTGGAAGGCAGAACCCTAAAGTAATTCAAAAGTGTGTCTGGCAAAATTAAACAGCAGACATGTGATCCAGGAGCTAGACTGAGGTTACCAGAGGTTTCCAGGGCACCAGATGCCATGCTTCCAACTATGTAACATGCAACACCAAAGGGACTGTGGTACGTAGCTCTGCAGTTGTTTACCACAAAAGAGTTTATATAATGGCAATATACCCTGCTTTTGGTTTTCAAAATATGTTTATATGTGAAAACATCAAATTGAAGTGGTATAGTGAATAGTGGATACTGGGAACAGCCAATCAATCCTACTCCTGTTTTCAGCTGAAGTCGGTTGACACATTCTGAGAGCATCAGCTTTCTGGAGCTGGTCAGAGGAGCCTGTTTCCTCCAGCTGGGAATTCTGGTCACTACCCAACTCCCAAGGCCTCTGATGCATTGCACAGAGACAACCTTTAAGAATTACTGCAAAAAAAGACATCTTTGACCACAACAGAATTTCAGGCTTACTTTGCTCCTCTCTTGACTCAACCCTTGAGTAAGAGTTACACAAAAAATCAGCCCGTTTTTAGGCCACTCCAAGTGAGAAGACGAAGGAAAGAGTCCGTACCCTTGCTGTGAAGTCGACTGCAGCTCCTCGGTTCAGCAGCAGCGTGGCCACGTTGACATTCCCATAGTGTGCGGCGATGTGCAAAGGTGTAAAGCCACTCTACAAAGGGAAAGAGCCCCTGTGACACACATCAGGTTATACAAGATCATCAACTCAACTACAGCTTGACTTTAAACCAGCTGGTAAACAAACGTATGGCGTCCGTTGTACCCAGTTCACCTATATTACAGCACAATCTTTTCAGGGCAGTTTTCACACTAAAGGTTATCAAAAGTACTTCGGTCTTTCCTTCTCCAACTTAGTCTTCTGCATCAGCAAAAAGTAGTTCTCATCTTAGAAAAATATTAATATATTAGCCATTCTTGAAGGAGATAAAGGAAGTTTCCTTATTACAATTTGGAAGCAACATGGATCTTGTGGGCTGCATCTGTTTACTAGGTTTGGATAAATGTCCACAAAGTTGCTGGACTCTTATTTTACTGCTCTTAGAAACAGGGACAACATATTTCGCTCTGGTTGTTCTTTCTTTTTCTTTTTTTTCTTTTTTTTGAAAACAGTAACTATTCAAAATGTAATCCAAGAACTTGGTTTACATGAGAAACTTAGTAGCACAGTAAAAGAATCCTAACTATTTATGTTTATATACGATTTGGATCGCAAAGGATCTGAAGAAACTTTACCAGCTATAAATGAGAAACAAAAACGATTTACTCATTGAGTTTTGAACACTAGAAGGTGAAAGTTGCTCCAGCTACGAGACACAGAATCGCTTGACAACAACAGATAAAAAGATTAAATTTTCAGAAAGTAGGACAGAGAGCAAGCTTTCAGCCTCATAAGTAATTCAAGTAGAAAGGGCCTTGCTTTTGAGGTTTCCCTGAAGAGCTTTACACTGATTTGATTGGATCTCACTGGTAGTTATAGAAAGAGAGAAATACTTTTGGCTTCTTGACTACAGCGTGTTTTATTCCTTTCAGTGGACAAGCCACCATTTCCAACTACTCATGGAACAAAGGAATGCAGGCACGTGTTGCCCTCCTTCAGCGGGCACTGCAGCAACCCTTCCACGTTCACCACAGCCAAGAACATTCCCGGGGGTGTGTCAGATGCCAAGAGAAGCTGCCACCCTTCGATTCACATCACCGGCTGCCTCCCGGCAACCTGCTCACGTGTGTGCACACGCCAAGGGGGAAGCGCCTTCCCAGGGGTGCAGCCATTCATAATTCATTCCCTCCTCTGTCAGGAAACACTCCATTATTCAAGAGCAGGCGTTCAGATACCAAGCGCATTCTTGGAAATCATTCTTTTCTCCTAAATGTGGTAATAATCTTTCGGGGAGAAATCCCGGCTCAAGCCCATTGGAGCCACGATTTTTAGGGGAAGAGTTTAAAGAGCTGGTATTTCCAGAAGCCATATGAGAAATGCATTATTTACTGCAGGTAAATTCTGACTGTGTGCTACCCCTTGGGGCTTTGCAAAACTTTATGGAAAAGATCATAATAAGAACAATGGTAAAAATAAGCAGATGCCCTGTTTTTACCTTGGGGAATTCGATTACATTTATTACTGTAAAAGACAGAAAATTAATTTTACCATTATTCTGGCTGAGCCAGACACCTTGATTTAGTTATGCCAAGCGAGTGCATTTTCATAATTAATGAAATTGAGCTAAAAAAGCATCTTTATCCTCTTAGCTCCATTACTCGCTTCAGACTTCTTTGAACTGATGTGAATTCTCAAAAGTGTCCTTCACTAGTGACACAAATAAAAAGAAATTCTAAGACAAAAGATGAATAAAAATAGGTTTGCCGAGTCCCAAATTTCTATGTATTAAAAAAAGAGCCATATCTTCACTTTCAGTGCCAAATAATAAAGGAATACTGCCACAGAGAAGAGAAAATAATCACAAGTAACAGAAAGAGTAATTAAAAATTGTTGATCTCGGTACCTCAGTCGTCCTATTCACCATCATCTGATGCAGCGTGGTTTGGGAAAAAGAGGAACAATATTAAAGACTGGCCGCAAAACAAAGAACTATGTTGCTTTTTTTGAAATGAGTTATGCTGTTAATTATGGGAAGAGCCATTCGAGCATGCATTAACTTTAAATACAACCCATATTCCCACAGGCAATAAACGAGTATCCTATTTAATAGGGAAGCAGCGGTCCTGCCTCCATCCCAGTGCCTGCTGGTTTACAAATAACATGGAAAAAGCTGGTTACCAAAGAAATGGGAGGCGTGACTCAGAAGTAGAGAAACGAAAAAAGAGCAGGTTGGAATTACCGCCAAATTAAATACACTGCTGGTGGTAGTGGTGGGGGAACGCGTCTCTCCACGCTGAAGTTACCTCCAGTGGCTGGGATGAAGGAATCCCAGGGGCCGCCCACCCCGGTACCTGCCCGGCCGCGCCGCGTTACCTTGGACTGCACGTCAGCGTTGTGGTCGTTCTGCAGCAGCAGCGCCGCCGACTTGGTGTCGTCCTTCCTGGCGGCGATGTGCAGGGCTGGCAGCCTCACCTTGCCCTTGGTGTCGTTCTCCAGCAGGATGGCCACCGCCTGGTTGTGCCCCTGCTGCAGCGCCACAGCCAGAGGAGTGAAGCCGTCCTGGGGGAGAGGAAGCCAAGGTGTGCCCCGTGAGACGTGACTTGCTCGCACACAGAAATCCGAGATGCTCGTTGCCAGCTGTTTCCCACCTCTGCACCTCTCCGTCTCCACCAGCAGCACAGCATTTTAACCCTTTTCAAACGTCTTCCAAAGGCTTTCAAACATTTCAAATGCTTTTGAGCACCTTTTCCCACTGTAGTCTTTTCTTTAACTCAAGTACAAGCAAAGCGTTGTTCTACTTAATTCCTTCCCATCTTAAAACAGGCCACAAAGCATATTTTCAGCAATTTTTTTGTAAATTTAGTGAGCACTGAACAAACTAGATGTGAAAAATATACAGGGAGCCTGCTTGTGAAAAGAAAGTGTATCTTTGGATGCATTTGCTGCTGTTCCCATTTCCAAGTTACACATGGCCCGTGAATCAAGAAAGCCAGACCATGCTTAGGAATTTATTCTAATTTGAAGGAGGAAAATACCAGATTATTTGTATCTGCTGGAAAAACAAAGAAAAACATCCCTGCTTGACATTCCTAGTTTTAGCTCTGTTTTAAAATTAGTTTCAAATTGCCTTGCTCCTCCACACATGCCTGGGATGGCCAGTGCTTTTAAAACCCAACACATGATCACAGCCTGCTCCTCCTGGCTGAATACTGCCTGCTCCCAAATATTTCATTCTGATTTGAAACTGGTCATGCACCCTCCCCGAGCACAGGTGTGCTGTAACCACATGAGAGACGGGACAGAAACGCTTCGGAACAGGAATATGGAAAGAGGATAAGGTAATAAAGGCCAAGTTAGGAAGGAACAAGAGCTGACATATGCTGAAAGAAACATCTGAGGAATTGCCAGAGCCATTTTTCCCCTTAGTAATCTAATAACTTTTGCGTTGAGTGGTGGGTAGGTGTGTTGTAACAGCGATACTGCCGTGGTTTCTGCCTGTAACAGAGATTAAATTCTGTGCAGGGAATTAAAAAGGGGTGAACAGCTGACGAAACAGCTGAACTGTAAAGATAATTCTGAGATTGGGGCTACATAAGGTGTTGAAATGGCTTAATGCATTTGCCTTTCGCCTCTGGGAACATGAGAACAAATCCTGGATTAGAGGTCCTGTGAAACTGAGCTCATCCTTACCCTCCTTTTGTATCCATATGGATGTAAGCCTGGGAGGAAACGAAATACATTCAAAGGCAGTGCAAGTTTCAAAGCTTCAAAGACAAGATCACCCATTTGATTTGCACCATTTCGTCATCCACCCTTCTCTAAAAGGACACCACTCTTTCTGCATTCCCTCTCCTATTGCTTCTGGAAAGCACGGCCAACCAGAGCTCAGAGAAGGCTTTTCATTTCCTGACCTCCCATGAGGAGTGCCAGTCTGTGATGCCAAACACAAGGTCCTTCTCCATGTACTCCAGTGGCATCCACAGTTCAGGCTGCCATCCCACCTTGCTGAATGTGCCATTTGTTCATCCTGTTCATGAGATGAACTCTGGGAATGTGGGGAAACAGATGGTGGCTCAGGAACACTCACAGAATCATGGAAACCATCACCTCAGCAAGACCTGAACCCAAAACTGACCCAGGTCTGCAATAAGGACATCAACAGCCTTTACTCGCCAAGCTACAAAGTGAGAACTGACCTTTCTGATGGCAGCAGACAGACTTGGAATCAGGTTCAGAGAGGGGATATTTCATTTTACTTCTTTCCTCCCCTCTGCCTTTTTTTATAAAGTCAGACTACAGTGTGACTTCTTCACATGAATTATAACCACCTTGGCCTCACAATTCCTGTAACCTGACTGAATTTCCAAGTGCACCTGACCATCCCAGCCAACAGTTCCCCCTCTGCTCCCTCACAAGGAGTGTGTTTCTGCCACGTTGCCCGGCAATCCCACGGGATGCCGTACCTCAGAGAGCTGACATGTAACGTGATCACCTCAGAGAGGATTATTTCAGGAGTTGTCACCACATGGTACAGTATCCACTGAGAGAGAGGACAGTGAAACAGCTGGTAACGCTGACAGTTTGCTTTGAAGGGAAGGAGAGGGAGCATAAATGCATCAGCATTTCCAACTCATCTACCCATAGGGTCAACCCAGAATGGGAATGTTTCTGGACAGACTAGGGAAAAGTACGAAATGTGAGGAAAACCTCTCAGTGGAAAGAAACTTTCCCATTGCTACTTCACATGGCACAACAGGAAGGTGACACACTTTGCAGCACAAAGCCTGTTCACTCATCCCCTGGGCTTGGAACAAAAGAACACCTGGCAGAAAGAGAGCAGGAGGAGGGAACAGAATGAGCACAGTCCCCATATTTTCCCCACTGCCCTTAAATCCCTCTTTAATTACTTTGCTTCAGTTCCTCCTGAGATGGAGTCTCATCTCTCCAACTTTAGTGTCTGCTCTGCTTGCACTGAAGTCACTGCAGGTTTACAAACCAGAACCCCAGTTAATATCCTCTTTTCTGCCTTGACACCCACGTGATCCACCAGCAGAAATAAGGCATCTGTGGAGAAAACAGCACACGTGGCCTGCTGAGCTCATTGTTGGGATCCTTGTCAGTCATTCGATCTCCAACTCGCTCTGATCACAGACAACAATGGATACTCACAGGTTACACGAAGTCCCAGATGGGCTTCAGAACCAGAGGAACTTAGGGAAACAGAAGCAGGAGGCTGGAATAAGTGACCCCCCGAATGGTTCTGTGAGCCCAGCACCACAGGGAACCTCCTCACTCATCACTCCTGAACTTGTCCAAAATCCCAAGACCCAGTGCTGGAGTTATGGTTGGACTTGATAGCCTTAGAGGTGTTTTCCAGCCTGAACAATTCTAAAGGAATTTATAATTCTATAATTCTAAAAGGAAGCTTGTTAACAACCACCTGTTGATATTAACTGGTTTTATACCATTTTACACCACAGACACCCTTTCAGACACAGCCCACACAGTCCCGACTTTAAGCAATCTGAATATAAAGGCAAAGAAAAACATGAGACACACAAAACTCTCACCTCAGTAGCTGTGCTTTGGTTGGCTCCATTCTCCAGGAGATACTTCACCACCTCAATGTGGTTCTCTTGAGCTGCCATGTACAAAGGAGTAAAGCCATTCTGGGAAGAACACAGGAGAAAATATTCTGTTAAGGAAAGGGAATACCCCAACGATAATGAACCACAAAGAAACACACGCGTTGACAACGCATTTGTGGGTTTTTGTAAGGGAAGTGCTCTAAGTGTGTAACAGAACAACTTTGTATTTTTAACTTTAGATGGTAATGTTTAATGCCACTGAAGCCCACGGAACTCTACGTGCTTTCTCACTCGTTGTCTTCTGACACGTCTTTTATGGCAGCGATGGCCACAGTAATTATTAACACAGCTATTCCTTGCTGATAGTGCTCAGGGACTGCAAAGCTGGCAAAAAGGTTTTATGAAAGCTGACGGGAAAGCAAGAGTTCCCTCCACTTATTATATTTACTTGAGCTAAGACGTGATCCCCTGGAGCCCCTGAAGTCCATACCTCCTGACAAGCTCAGCAGAGATGGCAAAGCCTTAACATACTACATCAAATTCTGCGATACATAAAACATTGCACATCATCCAACATAAAGGAACTCAGCCTTGCGAAGGAACCGCCGCATTTCTGACCATACAGCAGGTTCGCCTATCATTTAATTAAAAACATGCATTAAAATGTCCTGAAGTTATTAAAAGAATTTGCTTCAGATAAAACAGTAATGGAAAAAAAATGCTTTCAAGTTAATCAACCTACTTTGATTCAGGTAAATTCATTAGAAATGTAAGGCCTTTCTTCCCATTAAAATATTTTAATGCAAACAATTTTAATTCATTACCTACAAAATCCTGATGAAACAAAGGCGTGGAAGTGAGCTGCCTGCCTGATTAATAACTGTCTTCTACGAGGTTTTAGGGTTGCTAAAAAGAGCTTATAAAATTCTTTAATATTCTGTAGATAACCAAGTAACATAAGAGGATGTAATCACCTATAGTTCTGAAAACATTCTTCTGCCTTAGAATGGCACTTCTAGACAAAAAATAAACCCTAAACCAGAGTGTGAACATGCAATTTATTCGTAATTTATTTTACTACGTTGTGTGGTGTCACGCTGAATGATAGGCTTGTGCATTCACACATGGGGTCAGAATTAATGTAACAATAACTAAAAACCTTGTTTCAGAGAAGCCAATATTACTCTTTCTAGAAAACCTGCTGTGCAAACATTCCAGTAATTTCCTAATGAAATGGAATCTCATTTTTCAGTCACTAGATAATACAGAGACTGCAGAACTGATGTCTTTACAACCCCCCCTCTGTGTTTACAAATGTAGAAGATCGGTCAGGCAATAAACATCATTTATGTTGTGGATGTCATGTATGATATATATCATATACGTTGTAGCAAGTCTTTTAATACTGCTTTGCATAATATTCTGACATTTCCATTGACAATCTTGGGGCATAGAATTAAAAAATGGCACCCAGAAAACAGTTAGAAGCAGTCCAATGCCAAGACTGGGGGATGTATTTTGAGTGGCTTTGCACTGGAGTCAGTTATAATCCAATATTCTCAGAAATGACTCCAAGGAGGGAACAGAATGCTCTTATTATAGTCACAGACGGTATGTTCTGCAAGTCCACCACACCACAGCACCATCATTTGAAAGGTTCCTGTAACCCTGAAGAAAAAACCTGGAAAATTCATTTACTAAGGAAACAAACACAAGTTTCTCTGCTACTACAGGAAAAATAAACTATGCACACAGGGAATGATGAGTTAGAGAAGAATTCTGCAGGAAAGGAGTTGAAGGTCACAGTGGTATTCCAGAGGGTCACTGGCCAAGGAGCACATGCTGCAAATAATAAAGGCAATCCCTGCACTGGCACAAAAACGTATGTCCCCAAGGAAGCTGTTTTTCCTTGAGAAAAGACTAATACACACAGGCGGTGTTCTGTCTGCAAAGGCCAAATGAGGGAAACAAGACAACAGTCCTTAAAGAGAAGGGTAAAGGTCTGTTCTGCACGATCGTGATGACTAAAATGAAAAAGCACAACGTTTACAAGGTTGCTGGAGGGAAAAAAATCAGGTTGGACATCAAGAAAAGCCTCTCAACAGGAAGGTCAGTCCCTCCTCCCAAATCACTGCTCGAACCAGGCAGCAAACTGGATGTACATAGAGCCAGGCTCTTCCGTGTCCACCTGGGGCAGGAGCTGGTGAGTCAGGGAGTGCTGGTTCAGCCGCTCCTCTGACAGCTCTTTAACAGGGAGGGGGGAGAGGAGAGATCCCCTCACTGCTCCAACGCAGGAACGCCGGTCCCAGTGGAACTGGGGAGCTGCAGGGGATTGCCAGGCAAAGGCATGAGCTGGCAGTGGCAACTGGGAACAGATTGGGTTCTTTTCCACTGCACTTGTGCAGAAAGCACAGAGGAACCCGCAGGTAACCCAGCTGGCTCACTGTGTCATTTTTCCTTACCACTCTGGAAAGGAACAACATGGCAACTTATTGGGTAGAACTAAGAGTAATTTTCCACCCGCCTCATCAGCTTTTGGATATTAAAGTCTCATTTTCTAAACGTAATACATGCCATTTGTAAAGTCCTTCTAGCACTGAATATTACAAGGATCACGCCAGCTAATATAAATTGGGGGAATATGACGATTTGCAAGCCAGAATAAATCAATTTGCTTAAAAGCTTTGAAGAATCTAATTTTTTTTTTAATCAAGTCCCTGGTTCTGGAACAGAATTAGGATTATAAATCCTGGATTAGGAGACCATAAACAATGGATATATATGACTTCACGATGTTTCAGTGCCAAGAAGTACTAAATGTTTTTCCACACAGAGATCCAGAGGAGTGCCCTTTATATCATACCTGTGCTACAACCACACCTGAAGCTACAGAAATTAGGGGTAAGGAAATTCTTGCACATAAAACCATAGTCTTTTTTTTTCCTTCAGGCTTTAATTATAGTCTAAAACTACTGTATAGATATTCTTGGAATCCGGCTTATTTTGGGAATGACAACAACATGCCAAGATCTGTATGCAAAACTACCGATATGCTGGAAAAAGATCCCACTGAATTTCTCCCCCCGGCAAGGTCAAGCCCAATTGTTAATGCTGGCAGAGAGAAGTCTGCTTTTTCAGGCTGCTCTCAGTGAAGCTCTGCTTTCAGAGCTTCTAATTGCAGTGTCCCTGACCTCAACACTCCTGGCCCTCGGCCAGAAAACTCCTATTTTAGGATTCCCAATATGCCTGCCCTCCTGGGCAGAGCTGTGCCCAGTGGGATTGCCTGTTAGCCCTGTTGGAGCTCTTCCTTCTCACCTGGCCACTGCCCCCCAGGAGTTCTGTGCCTCCTCCCGCCCTGCCTGGCTTCTGGGATGTGTCTGTCTGTCTGTCTCCTACACAGCCAGTGCCTGCCTGTCCCAGACAGCCCTGCAGCTGAATGGGAATGCCCACACAAAAGCAGATAATTTCTCAGGTTTCCTTTCCTTTGGTCAATCTAAAATGCCTTTCCCAGTTCCTCATCACTTGGTTTCCAAGAGCTGTGTGCCAACACTTGGGTTCCTTGTTCTGCTTCCAGAGATTCCTCAAAGCTCAGGATTCCAGATCTCTACAAACTGAACGAAACATGTTTTCCTCTGGCTCTTGTTTCACTCTCCCAAAGTGTCTTCTACCAAACTCATGAGACGCTGGGTAGTGATTCTCCGTGGATGTACAGCAAGGGAGACTGACCTCTCCCCTCAGCACGTGGAGTGGCACAGAGAGGGTTTATTGGGGAATCATTACTTCAGTAAATACCCCTTCAGTTTATGGCCCTGTACTGTACAAACCCAGTCCAGCATTAAAGCAAAAATACTGACTGTGACCTGAAAAAGGAGAAACAAACTGCGATGTGTAATCATGTTACATTCGTATGTTTAAATTCTGTGCCTCTTCTGAAAAGCTGAAATTAATTGTGTAATGATAAGTAACATTCACTTCCAAACAATGGTTTCATCAGAGTATTTGCAGCGAGGACAGAGTACTCCGATCTCATTATCCTTCCAAATGTGAACTGCAAGATGTTTACTGCTAGAATATAAAGTCAGAATGAGAAATTATCACTGAACAGAGTATATTTCATACCCCGTTCTTTTTACTACATTCACTGATTTACTGGCTAATTGGAGAAAATGAGTAGCTCTCAATGATTCTTCAAGCTATTAATGCAAATTGGCAAGTCTATCTATGACTCAGAATTTGTATCATTAAATTTTGCCCGAGCCCTAATGAAGAACACAGGCTGAAGGAGCAGAGGGATTATTAGAGCATTGAGAAAATCATGCAGTTCTGTAGCTTGCTGGAGCTCTATTTCATGGCTTTATTTCTGGCTTTCAAGGAACTTGGGATCCCCTTTGCATGCAGTACTGAATTATCAGACTTCAGTATCCACATACCTATAGTATCTATATAACTTACAGCCATATATACATATATATATTCATCCTGATAAGGAAAAGAAAGAAAATAGAGATACAGCATCTCTACATTTTGCCTCTTTGAAGAGGATTCATGAGAGTTAGCAACATACCCTTTGATTAAGTTTGGGTTGTTAATATAAACCCGGATGAACAAACCTATTTTATTTGAAAGGCCTCCAGGAACTGCTTAAAACTGTATTAGAAGATCACTGAGATTCCCAGGAAAGACAAGAAAAACTGGCACCTGGTGCAATGGTTTACATACAAGGGCTCATTTCTGCTTCCTCAGAAAGGAGAGATAGTGACACAGAGTGAGACAAGGGTGAGACAAGCTTAGACTGTTCCTCAAACAGCTCACACACATTGTAAAACCTGTGTGATTCATGGTCAAGTGGTAAAACACTGCTCTATGCAGCAAGATCCTGATCATTTGAGGGCCCTTCAAGTTCAATAACTGTTTCAGGATTTTTTTGCCACTCTTCCAGAACAGTAAGTTCCTGATCTAAATCTTTCTTCAGTGATACACAAGATGACCCCCGGAGGCACCTTCCAACCTCGGCCCTTCTGTGATTCACTGAAAAAGCCTCTAACAATCCAAGCAATAAATTAATTGTAATCAGTGAAATATGAGTGTGACAAACAAATGCAACCCTGCAAGCTAAATTCAGAGCAACCACCTTGACACCAACATCACAATTCTGAGAATTCTGATGCGCATTATGCTCAGAGCATTATTTTCAGCCAGGCTATAAATAAACTCGACGTAAGAGGATTGTATCCGAGCAGGAGAGATTCTCTGCATAAAAGGGTGAATTAAGGATAGATCAAGGTACCAACTTCAACTTTAAAGGTCTCTTTCATGTTGTTGTTAGCTTACATCAAAATCCGGAAGTTTTACACAGTAGCAACTTTTCCAGCATTCACATTCCTACTTCCTTTCTGTTAAAATATATTTTCCCCCTCAAAAATAATCCATACTCTTTTTCGTTTAAAAAAATTTCATAAATAATTGGACTATTACATCTGTACTTATAGTCAATCAAATATGCAACTATCAAATTTGCAAAGATAAGCTAGAGGGAAATTCAGATAGTTTAATTTTAAGGGGCCTAAGGAGTTTCATTTTGCTACTCGGTCAAGGGGAAGAGGGCTATTCCAAAACAAGATTTGGAATATCTGAATCAAGAGCTCACCTTGCTGAACTGACAGCTGAAGCAGCCTCAAATTGAGGATGCAAAGGTGGATAGAAGGAAACTACTCTTTATTACCTACAACTACAGAGTATTTGTGAGCAGAGCAAAGCGGCACATCTGTAAGGGCACAGAGGAGCTACTGGATTCTGAATCTACTGTAAAATCCCCCAACAAGTGGCAGTTAATCATTTAGGTGACAACTCCTGCATCCACCATACATGGCAGATACTGAGGCCCACAGGGTCCCACAGATTAGAGATGAGAAAAGCATTTAGGAAAAAGGCCAGAATTGCTGAATTTAGGGAGGCTGGTGATTCTACAAAACTGGTGCAAACAAACAAACAAAAAAACGAGAAGGGTATTTTCTTGTTTGAGATGGCAGATCATAAGACTAATTTGCAATAACTAATGTAGCGACACAGAAGCCTACACGGAAAATAGTACCACCCCTTCAGCTGTCCCACTAGTTCCCTAGTAATATAAATAGTGTTTGCCACTCTATACTTACAGCACAGCAATAATGATAAAGCCTCTGGATATATTATGTTGTCTGGGGTGTGATAAACTCAGTAAGTTCATTCAGGAGAGATCACCCAACTGCAGCACAACGTATATGACCATGTTTACAAGACCCCCCTCTCTTGGGAAGTGGGATTCTAAGTAACTTCCCAGCTCAGATGCTGAATTTAAAGAGCACAAATATTTTGTTTCAACAACTCCAAATATCACCATTTTCTCCACAAGAACAGCAAGGCAAGAGCAGAGCCTGAAACACAGCCAGGCAAAAATCAAGGTGTTCCAGGCCTTGGAAATGGCATTTTTGTAAAGAGGGAACCTGTAGTAGAAACTGAGCTGATGGAGAACAATGGGAAGAGCACAGATGCACAAGGAAAAACCACCTTGATACCAGGCACAGGTGAGGGCCCAAAGGCTTAGTCAGGGCAGAGTGTCAAGTTTGGATGCCGGGCAGTCATCCAAAACTGCATTTGGGGTCTGCCTTCGGAACAGGGTAAAGGGAAAGCAGTCCTGCAAGCAGCCACTTATTTTATGTTCATGGCTGAGGGCTGGAAGGAAGACAACACTGTGCTAAAATTATACATAAAATGCTTCAGTTTGTTTGGTTGTGGCTCAGTTATCTCTACATGCTCATAAATCCAGGTGGGTGACATGTCCACTGCCTGGATTTCATCGTGGCAGACTGTCATCACAGCAGGGCACAAATGTGCTGTGTCGGTCTGGTGAGCCCCTACCCTTCCAGCTGGGATGCTGGGTTACTGCAGCCTCCTAAAGTTTATGCATTTTAAGAATAAATATCGTTGGCTGAAAAAAAAAAAAACACTTTCTGTTTAAATTAAAATCTTACAATTCATCCCCTTAGAGCACTTTTAAAGTAAATTCACACGAAAGACTAAGACATATACTATAAATATTTGCAGCTGGTTTTCAGTCTTTGTTGGTTGAGATATCTGGGTTTTTTTTTTTCATTGGTCTTAATGTATTACTTTTGTTTACATCTCTCAAAATCCATATAATCCTCCAGAAGGGCATTTCTTGCCTTTTTTTTTTTTTCCCCTCCAGTGAACGGATAACAGGTCTGATCCTTTATTACATTAGGAATGATGAACTGCAGCTAAATGACTCCTCCCAACACACAGCAGCTAAAAATCTGCCTCTCCAAATACACTGACAGAAAAGCAGCAAGAGCAGTTGGTGGAATTAAAGCCTTTTGTCATAACGGAGCAGCAAATACTCTGTGAAACGTGCTCCATTCCAAAGGTAAGATTATCCTCACAAGCCACAGGGAGAGCAATCCCTGGTAAAGCAAATCCTAGGGCCTCCTGAGAGAGACAAGCTGATCACTCCTCTGAGAGTCACCTAAATCCTCCCCTTGCTTTGTGGTGACATGGAATGTGGACATTCCGCGAGCTCTCAGGGCTCCTTTTGGGGAACGCACGCGGGGGCTGGAGATGTGCTGCTCCAAAGGTTGCTCCAATCTCACGGACAGCCTGGCTAAGAATGCTCCAGCAGTCACAACAGCATCTCCCATGTGTTGACATGGGAAGTGGTGACGGTAACGGGGGCAAATTTAAACAAAAATACTTCTTGGCTAATGTGTTCCCAATGCGCTTAGAGCAGGATGTCGAGGAAAGGAAACCGGAGGGCTTTTAAATCACAAAATCAGCTTGGGGGAGGACTGATTTATCTAATCCTTGCTCTCTGTATCTGGGTCACTTTAAATAATCTGATGATTAAAAGGGAGCTCCTCCTTTCGTGAGGGCCCCTAAACGAAGCAGGGGTCAAAGCACAACCCGCACACCGAATGGGGAACAGGTTCCATTGTCATCTCAGTTGCTGGAACTTTAAAACTGAAGGGAATCACTTCCTACTTCGGTGACTCCAGGACAGGACAGCTCCCTTGCAGTTACCAAACAGGAGCAGACTGTACTGCCTCACTTTGCCTTTTTCTTTTCAGCTCTTTGTACCTCACTCACTTGGCATCTGTCAAATCACCTCATCCTAAGAGATGCAACTCTCTCCACACGAGGTTTTTCTTGCCCTTGTTTGGAATGGAGGAAGGTGTGGGTGGATCCACTCCTTAAGGAATGCACGGCCAGAACAGCTCAGCATCATTTCTGCAGGGACAGTCTACAGGCTGGCTCAGTTATTAAGATTATTGCACTGGGGATATCAACACATCTGGCAGGTTCATACTCCTGTTGGGCCATCTCTGATGCCTGCACATGAGTCGGATGGTACAATCTGACTGTAAGAGGAAGCAACAGAGACAAACAGTAATTTCTCAAAGGGAAGGGTTGGACTGACTAAATCTGGTGATGTTTCTTCCACCTGGGAAAAAAGATCAAGAACTCACATAAGAATTCCGAACACGTCACAAGAGCAGACACTCATTGGGAGGAAGAGCACAAAAGTAATTGCTTTTCCAATGCACAAGCAACAACCAAGAATAGCTCTGAGGTAAAGAAGTGATCCAGCTGTGAAAGGAGGATGGCACTGGGCTCGGTGGAAGTGTGTGACAGGGATGTGGGTGGATGTGAGAGAGCTCAGAAGCCAATCCACCTTCTGTGGGTCTGCCTGATGAAACATTTCAATGCTCCCTGAAGACTTCATCTGAATTCCCCAGGAAGTACCTTTGGGATCACCCACCCAAATGAATGCAGAGTGCAAAAGATGACATTGGTCCATGGACCTTGTTCTGCCCTGCAGGGATATGTAAAGCTCAGAGGAATAGCCTGGAAGACTTCACTAGATCTATTACCCATTTCACATTCTGGGTAGCACAACCCAGTGCCCAGAGAAGATTTCATATTATCAATTAGTGGAGCCTGGTCAGACCTACACAGGACCAAAATCATGGTCAAATCAAGAAGAGAAACTGCAGAAATTGCTTTTTCACTTGATGATGCCCATTTAGATCTGCCCACTGAGCTATGAGCAAACTCAGCCGAGTGAAGGGTTTACAGACACTCATTGTATAAACATATCTACTCCAGCAACACTTGTAGCAAAAAAACAACTCTAACTGAGCCAACTAATTGCACACTTGTCCAATTCTAGGTGGAGATATGCCAAAAAAGACCAGCAAATTCTACATCTCTGGGTGTGCCCTCATCTCAGCCTTTGCCTGAAACATGCTGGAGGGAGACGTGAGCTCTCAAATGACACAGATGCAGGTGAAAGTGGAGTCACTCAATTAGTAATCACTGTGCAATTAAGCTTTGTATCGAAATAGAAATTACTTTTCTAAAAATAGCAGTGATGACGTGTTAGCCTAAAAGGAACAGGCTTCATAAAAGAGGAAGATGAGCAAAATAACTCTGAAGGCCAACATGAAGCTGAAGGGCAAAGCAAAGTAATCCAATAGAACCCCAAAATCCATAAAATCAGAGCCCTGAATGCTTAACAGCCTCAGATAGCACAGATGGGGTTTGTAATCCCAGTGGTTACAGTGGTTTTAATAGCATTTTCTGAGGTAATTCTGTTATTTTGTTGTTGCAAGGAACTGGAAAATGAGTGTGGTTTCTCAGATGTCACTGCTCATAAGTTCTGATAAAAGTCAGTGTTTTTATGCCATTTAATGGAGAAAATGAAAGCAAAACCAATAAACTGAACAAGGTGGAGCTGTGACTACTCTTTTATCTACCAGTTCATCAGCAGAGAAGAAATTTTGTCAACTATGGCAAACTGTCATCACTGGAAATGCGGATGACCTTGACAGATACCGAGTTCTTTAAAAAGGAAGTGATGGAGCAACCTGAGTAACTTCCCTGCCATTAAATCACTCCCAGCAAACGGCATTTCACAGGGGCCTACGAAAAATAAAGTGTGAAATAAAAGGGATACCAAGGAGAGGGTGTCATACACCCCCAACAGCAGCAACTGCTCCTGAAGGGTTTAAGGGTGGCAATACAGCACCTGTTTCGAAAAACGGAATTGAGGGGAAAATGTAAGGAAGACAAGCTGAGAATTTCAGTCATGATTTCTCACTTCTGTATTCCATTTTGCCGTTAATTTGTATTTTTGTTCATTTCTCCCTTTGTCAATGAAGCTCTTTCCTGATACAGTATTTTTCTTTCCATCTTTTCATCAATGACATGTTTCCTGACTAAAAAACTTAGTATCTGAGTATTTGAGCATATTCTGCTCAATCATTTTTTCCCCTTTTTCTATTTAACTTCACATTTTTATTTTTGACCAGCTGTAGCTACGTATGTTTGAATCTTTTTTATTCTTTTATCATAAATCACATGTCTAGTCTTTATTAATTTTGAAGTTTCTGGTTTTCTTCTCTGGTTTTTTTTTTTTGGCTAACATTTAATTTCTCTGACGTGTGTGATTGCTGACATGTCAATGCAACCTTGAGCAGGAAGGCAGCGTTCACTGTCCCCACGCCATTCATGGAGCATAAAGAAACTCCTTTATAATTAAAGTACAACTTCCACTGGAATTCCTCCTTGGCAGCTGCACCAGGAGCCTCCAAACACCTCCCTCCTGCCTGAGGAGATGTAATCCAGCTATTATCTGTCTTATCCATCTCTTCTGGAAAAGCACAGCAGGCCAGAAAGACCCAACTCAGAGGCCCCAAAGCTGGATGACACCACATTAAGGACTCACCCTCCCAGTCAAGTCAACAGGATTTGTTTAATTAAGACAGTGTGTCACAAATCCAGGACATATGTATCCCAGCAGTTGGAATTCATCCTGTCTGGAGGCAACCAGGGAGCACTAACGGGGGGAAAACGTCCTCCATCACATTGATTCAATTAAATCAAGTAGCAAATGCCTGTTAGCAGCTCTGTGTGCATTACAAAGCATCCGCTGCTAACAACAAACGTGTTTCAAAGTAGAATACCACACAAAATAATACCTGTGAAAACATTTTCCAATTCTAATTGGATTTTCTTTTTTTAATTGAGAAAACCTCATTTATTTTTCCAGCCTGAGGAAAAGCCTTTCGGAAGACTTTTCGAGGGATAATGCTTCATGAAAGTATCATGTTTCACAATTATTTCTATTAAAACACTCAAAACCCTAACATTAAAGGCATTATCTTCTAATACACACGAAAAAGCTGATAAATGTATGAAGAAACTCATCCAGTTTGCTCATTAGGAAAGGAGTTTTGCGAAGTTTTTGAGCAATGGAATTACACCATTTCTTATGTTTAATGGGAGTAGAGCATGGGGAATAACTGACCACCAGCTGTCCCCAGAGAGCTCTTTGGGAGTTATTTTGGGGCAAAAAGCATAATAAAGGCAGTATTTTTAAAATCTTCAAGTCAGGCAGCTTAAAGATCGTTTCAGTTTCTCTCTCCTATTTTTAAATGTGGTGAAGGCACAGACAAACCTGCTTATTTTGTGAAGCTATTTGTTCTTCTCCTGCTCTTTACTGTCCACTGTCCACCAGGAATTGGTAACATCAAACGACAAAATGAACCCTGCAGGTCCCGGTTTCCCAGGGCAGGGCAAGAAAGATGTGGAGATGGCTCCCCTCAAACCAGGGAGGGAACATCTCCCTGTTCTCTACTGGGATTTAGAAGAGCAGATAAACTTCATGTCAGTGGAAAGAGGAGGGCACTTTTTACAGGTGGTTTTCCTGCCAGGACAAGGTGACTTTCCCCATTTCAAATGCACATCACAAACCTCTGCCTGAAATTGTTCCTGATCACATAAGGAAGGAGTTCAGAAACCTGGAGTAAGTTATCTGCAAATTTTTAGCCACAAAATAACCATATAAAGCAATTGCATAAATCAAGTCACTGAGAAATTCTCTTCTTCATTCCTGTTCACCAAATTCCACTCAAATTTAATATTTATATGCTTGGAAAAATTTCTGAAACAAGTTACTAAAGCACCCCAGGAAATCCTAAAACATTTCAGTCACCAACAATACGAGTTCCCGTTCACATAATGAGCGTGTAATGACTTTAATTTGTTATTTACTTCCATTCTGCTTACCAGTGAACGCCCCAATTCCCTTGATTTGTCAGGTTTGGACATTTGGAATCAGTGCTTAAAATCTCAGTTCTATCTTACAAAGCCTCACCAATTAACATTTGGAAGAGAGCAGGGAAAACAGCACCATACCTGAGATTGTGCATTAATATTGGCTCCTTCCTTCACCAGAACTTTGACAACTTCAGCCTGTCCTGCTAAGGATGCAATGTGCAGGGCTGTATTCCCTTTCTGTTGGAGGAAGGGGAAAAATGAAAGATATTATTACCCTTCTTCAGGAATCATTAATCATTTCAACCAGCAGTTTTTTATAACAATCAGGTTCATGCACCTGCCTGTGCAAAGGCTGAAAGCAAAACAACTTATCCCACAGGTGTTTTTTCCATTGTGCCCACAAGATAAAAGGTTCTGGATGTGGTACATTCACTGACTGATTTTCACAGATTCGAAAACAATCTACTATTTGGAGCTATTTTCACTCCTCTGTCTAATGGGGACCTGTCACTGGAAGTAAGGAAAAATCTGGCACCGCTAAAAACTTCTAATGTTTCCCCTGTATTATTGCACAAATAATACTTTCCTCTTCATTTACTACCGATGGGCTTGAGCAAAAAAGACTCCCAGGCCAAAACAGAAATAGCAGTTTAAATATCAGCAAGGCATTTATATTTTTTTTTCTCTGTATTTCTCCCATGTGTTTGACTTTTTCCTTCGATGAATGAACTTGCAGACAAGGGTGAATTACCTTAGTGGCAGAATCCACAGCCGACCCTCTTTCCAGCAATTCCTGTACCAGTCCCACGTGGCCTTCTTTGGCTGCCAGGTGCAGAGCATTGAGTCCATTCTGCAAGCACAAGGGCCAGATCCATTACAACTATCAGACACACATTCCTACCTTTCCCCGGGATGAGAGGAAGATTAGGAGTTGGAGTACTATTACCTCTCTTAGCTGACTGTCTACATAAGTCAGATATTTTGGACGTGGCTCTGTGTGACAAACTTCTCCAGTAACATTTTTCTCATAGCAACAAAGACATCAAAACAAAGTGTATTTTGTGAGTATCCCAAAGGCAATCCTTCCTTTCTGACAGTTTCCCACTTCCCCCCTACCTTGGGCATCTCCATGGAGCTCAGTATGTCAGAACTTGAGTGCACGTCTGCCTTCTCTTTACTGTAACCTTATCCAGTTCCCCCGAGGAATTATCAACACTGAGAAATCACAGGACTTAGCCAAATTTACACAGGATATGTCTATTCAATCAGGATTATTCCATGCTGATGGAGCTGAACCCTGCACTCTCTGTCGGGATAACTGGTATTAAATAGAAACCCAAAAGCACAAACAGACCAAAATGGTTGTTGATTACTTGTGGCTTCCAAACTGATCCTTGATCTGGCACCCTGCTGGTTTCTGAGCATGTCTTCAGGAAACTTTGAGGTTTTGAAACCTCAAAAAGGAAAAGAAAATTAAATAAGAGCTAGAATTGTCAAAAAAACAACCTAAGAAAGTCAGCATCTAAATCCTTTCCACATTAAACAAGAACGTTATACTTTATCTCATATAAATTCCAGCCACGGAAACCTTATCTCCCTCTTCCTAGTACCCCCATGCCACCCAAGGGAAAAAGAAAAAATAAAATGACAGCCTATTGTAGCTGAATTGCCAACCTGTTTTTCACCATCCTACAATAATTTTCATGCTACATCAGGCAGGTGACAGGGACAGATCCTGCCACTCCCTCCAGCTCCTGGTTTCCAGACTGCCAGCATCAGGAGCGATGCTCAGGTATTTGAGGCACCAGCAGCAAGTGCAGCACTGTGTAATTTTTATCACTTTGCTCATCTCTGAGCACTTCAGAGTCATTTCAGTTGGGGACTAAACAAGCAGCTTTCTGGTTTTCATTTTGTCCATGCACAGAGGCACTTCAGGCTTGTAATTCCCAGTGGGATTTTAAAGCACTTAGCACTTCACAGGAGGCATTTGACGGGAGTGGGTCCAATGGCTTTGGACACAGCAATCCCAACGCAGCTCTGCACTAACTCCATTCAATTCCACGTCCACGTGAGCAGCACTGCCAGATTTGGGGGTCAACTTCAGAAGTGGAACTATGAGAAAAGCAAAGGAACTGAAGGAAGGTTCCACTCACAGGCTGCCAAAAGCAGAGGAACACCCTTGGGCAGCCTGGCAGTTAGGAAATGTTAATGAGAAATGTGGTTTCCAATCCCATTATGTGGGAAAAGCAGCAGCAACCAGATCCTCCTTAATCCACAGGAACACTCTTAACTACAGAGCTGCGGAGCCCAAGGGTGGCAGTAGTGCCGTGCCCTGGATCAAGGATAAATCCTTGGCCAAAAATATGTGGTGAGGTTGACCATAATCACCAAGATAAGGAACGCTGCACATGTCAGGGAATATTTTGCAGGCTGAGAAGGTTTCAGAAACCTCTAATCTTCCCTGGGTTTTAATCTCAGCTGAGTATTAACTAACCGTAATTACTACCTACAGTGCTTGAGAGCTTTGAAACAGTATTTTGTAGAGAAACACAGTGTTGTTCTTGTTGTCTGAGAGTGAAGACTCGTGCTCATATCTAATGTCACCAATTCTGTCATCAACACTTTCCATGGGAATACGAAGGGCATCTTGGGCTCCTTACAGCTGTACACAGCTCATGTACTGCTGTGACACGTTATTAACCTGTCTGACTCTTTGGGAGCAGACTAGAGTCCACAAACAGCACAGCAACTGCAATATTCATGGCCCATAACCTCCTCTGAATGCAAAAGGATGAGGATAAGCCTCTAGTTTAGTTTACCACGTGCCAAAGGATGGAGAGAGCAAGGCTTGTCCCAGTGCTTAATCAGTAGGAATCTCTTAAAATGCCTATGTTCCTCCCTCTGAGACACATAACTGCTGATGCCACATTAAGCACCTGAAAGCTGATACTGCTGCATAGATTATGTGAGTTTCTTTGCAACTTTTTAATTCAATGAATGCTTGAGGTCCACTAAAAAGGTCACAGGAAGAAACTCTAGCTTAAATATAGTTCCCGCTACGCACATTCAGACTCCAAAATTCCCTAAATAAAGCAAGCTGGGGTAAGCAGCAGCAAGCTCTGCACTTTAAATGCTGAGGGCCAGCACAACTGAAGCCTTAAAGCAACCTTTGTTCTGTTCCTCCCTAATCAGAACCAACGCTGCAATTATTTCCCGGCCCACGTGGCTGATCCCTGCCACTTCTGATGATGGAATCTCAGATTTAATCAATGCAACTCCTCCGTTCCTGTCAACTGCATTCTTGCCGTTCACAACAACAAAGGTTTCTGACACATCCCTTTTTTTCTCTCCCATGCCCACCAAAAAGTTGGGGAGGGGAGGGTGAAATTAGTTGTCTGCTAAGCAAAACTATGCAGCATGAGGACAAAGTACACATATACCCTAAATGCCGTTCTCCTGGAGGCTCCCTGGTAATTTGAACTCTCATAAAAGAACACCATACTAAGTCTTCCAAGCTTGGTTCTTCAAGTGTCTCCCTGCAGAGCCTTACACCAGCCTTACCACCTTTCAATCAGCAGGCCCACAACCTTCGTTGAATATAACGATTCCTACTTCCCTGAAGTTCCCCTCCATTTGAAGGTATTCATTAATATCTCAGGAAGCAAGAATGTATGTTGACAAAATCTCATCTCTCCTTATGTGAAGAGTCTGATGCCTTATAACCCCCCAGAGAGTTACAAGTTGGGATGCAAGACTTTGCAGGAAGATTTGCCAAGAGCTGAGTTTCTACCTGCCCTTGCCTTTGCCACAAAAGATTAAAATGGCGTTTAAGCAATTTACAGATAAAAACATCATGAAAGCCAACAAAAAATAAAACAATAAACCTCCCCATTTTTGTCAGGTTTCCACATTTTCAAAGTATGAAATGCAATGTGCTTTCACCAAGTTCCTTCCACTGATGCTGTGGTCACAGCATCATTATATGTATGTGGAGTCTTTTCCAACCTTAACTATTCCATGATTCTATGATAAAGGCCAATACCCAAGCATAACTTAAAAACACAATGAAAATTAACTCCCCAGCAGAGGCAGAAACTAAAAATAAACATCATGGTCTTTGTTAAAGTCAAACACTTTTCTCTGGTTCTTTAACGGATGTCAGTCTAAGGTTGCTGCTGAATAAATCTCGCGGGGAGGTAAAAAGCGCATGTGGTCAAACTCTCTTCAAGACAGATTTGGGAAAGGGCACACTAGAGAGCTGGGCATGGCTTTCTCAAGTCTGATGGTTTGTTGAAGTTTTTCCTAAAAATATCACGAGGAAATGAAATGCATTGTCGAAAAGAGAGAAATTACTTCATATTATGAAAATTCTCCCTTTGTGTCGCTTTATAGTCCATGAACTCGAGAAAATGAATTAACCCACTGAGTGACATCAAACGCGATCCTGCAGACCTCATTATGCCACAGAGCTACTTCAGGCTGTAGCTGGCACTGCTGGGAGCAGGAGTGCCTCTCCATGTGGAGTGAGGGAGGGAATTAACAGCTGGTGCTCGGTGTTGCTGTAACTGAAGCAACAGAGGCAGAAACCGAATTAGAAAGAAGCCAACAAAACTAGAGCCAAAGCCAAGCACACCTAAACTGGAGCCTTGGAGCTGGAGGACCCCCACACCACCTAATATTTGAACCCTGTTCTGTTCAAGGCATCGGACTTCACATCCATTTCTAGGAATGCAGAAGACTTCAGAACAAATGTCAAAATCCACCGAATTTTTCCTTCCGAGACAGCGACTCTATCGCCATGAGAACTGACAGCTCTCCAAGCACAAGATGCAGAAACGTTGCTTTATGTTGCCTTTGGATCATCAGTTCTGCCACAAAAAGTGAGCAGGCAGCTGCTGAACCCTTCGACTGGTCAGGTGTTGGGGTCTAACTCCTGCTGGAACCTCGGGCTGCCCAAATGCAGAGTGTCAAATTAAAGGTCATTCTGAACGTGATGCAGAAGTAAGCTGTTTCCTCTTGCTACTTTACTAGAAGCAACAACCACATCCTAAAAAAACTACACTGGTTACATTAGGAAAACAGCTCTAAAGGAATCAGAGATTTCCAATGACTATCAGTTATCCATCCTACAAAATACCAGGAATCAGCTTTTGTCTGTAAGGGACTATTCTTAAAACAGGGTAATTCTGTTCCCTAACATTTCTAACTCTCTCTAGAAATAAAGGAATAGAAATTCCATAGTAATTCACCTTGATACAAGGGTAGCTTAACAAAGCATAATTAACTAATTATTAACTATATATCTGTATTAGCAATGACTCCCTGTATTCAGTATAACCAGAAACATTAAGCTCCATCAGATTTTGGAAACAGTTACATTGGGAAAATACTTTGGTTATCCATAAAGACAGACCTCTCTGGAAAAACTTCGGATCTGAGAAACAAACACTGAACTTGAGAAAGAACCTCCTGGTGTTCTCTCTGTTCAGGAAAGCTCATTCTTAACAGCATGTATGGTTTCCTCAAATGTGATCTCGTCCAAAAATAGCATTATACTGGGGAAAAAAACAACCTGCACATCCAAGGCTTCATTTTTGAAAGAGCGTTGAGATGGCTCAGTCTTGAAACTAAAAGACACCCCTGCATTCTGCACAGACCAGGCTGTGTTAACTCCTCCCCACAGACTGCTGGAACACAACCATGTGGACATCCCAGCCAAACCCCAAGGAGGAGGAGGAGGAGGAGGAGGAGGAATAACTGGAAGGCTGCAGAAGGAGCTGCCATGGCTTACTCACTATTCCCTAACCTCTAGCAGAGGAGTCTGCTCCTGCTCCCAATAAAATTTACAATACACCAGCGATGCTCAATCAGTAGAAGCTGAGGGTTCTACTGATCAAAAATCTCTGTGAGGAATTTTCTGTGGCACCACAACTGGAGTTTGCAAGAAGCTGAAGTGCCTGTTAGTGCTCAATGGATGGTGGAGGATAAGGAATTTGAGTCACTGGTCCTGAGGATGTGGAATGCCCGTCTCAGTTCATCCTCAGACTGGGGAATTCCCACACAGTAATCAGTGTCCTCAGGGAAGCAGACTGGCCAGCGCACAGGGAGAAGTTTTTCCTGGCAAACAGGGCTCAGACAATCCAAATTAGACATTATTTTTATTCATGGATCTGAAGGGGTTATTTTAGCACTTCTTGACTTGTACTGTTTGACAAGAGCTCAAAACACTTCCTACAGTCTAGAGAACTCCTGAGTTACCTTAACTGGAACATCAGGTCACATTACTTAATTAAATCGCATTAATATGTCTTTTTTCCTGTTTTGCACACTGGTCAACCACTTTTTTCCCCCCCTCATCATAACATCCATGAGTGCTTTATCTATTTCAAACCCCTAAGAAATTCCACAGCCTCTCTCCCGATGTTGGCACTCACCTGGCTCTGATCCCACCCACACGGTGCAAGAGGAGCTTTGCACCAGCTGCAGGTGGGAAGCACTTTCCTTGGGAGAAAAATCTGCAGCAACCCCGGTCATATTCCTCTCATAACCAGCACAAGGATACGAACACTGGAAAAAAACCCTCATAACGTTCCCAAGTAATTATCATATTAACTGTGCTCTGTCCTGGGGGTGAATCTCTTTGTTAATAGCGGTGCTGACGATAAAGATGGAAAATTTGCTGGATCTATTTGAATATAAATCAGACTTGAGGCTGACTTACTCTCCCCTGACTGGGGAACTTGAAGTTTGCCAGGTCATGTCCCATATAACTCAGCAAGTTTTGCCTTGATAGTAAGGCTTTAATGGGAACTTTCTCCTAGACAGTAAGAGAAGGATCTTTTCTGTATGTTTTCAATGAGCAGCACATGAAAAGCCTCTTATTTTCCTCATCATTAAATTCCTTGGCACAGACAACAGAGCTGCTCTCACTCCCGTGCCCCAACTTCCATCTGACACATCCCTACTTTAATCATCTGCAGTTTTCCTTCAGAAGGGAAAGCGATGCCTCCAAATATTTCAGATTATTTTCTTTCTTACTCTTCAATTTACTCTTTTTTATCCAAAATAAAGTGGCCACAATTCTGGGGTTTTGCTTCCAAAAGGCACAGCCACCGTCCAGTTAGTGGTCACTTTGATTCAATCTGCCTAAGAGTTAGGGGAAAGCTGGACACCATAAAGCCTGAGTTGTCAAATTCCCCATCAAAAACCTGCACTGATTTCACCAGAACCTCAAGATACTTTTCAGGACTGATGCAGACACTTACTTGCATATTTATTTTAGGTCACAGTCCTATTAAATTTGATGGTTCCACTCACTTAAATAAACGTTGCAAATGTAGCTCCCTAAGCTATGAAGCCAAAGTAACTGGATTTATATGACAGACCAACAAAAGAGCCAAGCTAAAACATTCTATCCCATTACAGTCACATCAATGGTGACACTTCAACAATGTGTTTTCACAGCAGTAATAACTTCCCTGAAAAGAAAGGTGGCACGTTAAGCAAAAATCTGAGTGCAGATGTTGAACTGGATTTGACCCAGTGACTCTCAAAATGCCCCCTTCTACAGGGCTTAAAAATAAAGCACTACGTAAAAAAAATATATATATATTAAACAGGAGACCACTGAAGAGCAAGACTGAAAACACGGCTTGAGGGGAATCAAAAACAGTGGTATGAAGGAATCCAAGCCTGGAAATACTCTGTTTTGATGGGGAGGTGTCTTGCAACTCACTCTTGCCTTCAAATATCTTACCTGATTACAGGTGTTGATGTCTATTCCACTCTTCAGGTACTCCACTACTTTGTCCAGATTGCCAGCTCGGGCAGCTCGCAGGAAGCTTGCATTGCTGTCAGACTGTAAAAAGAGAAGGAACAAAAAACATCTCTAATTTCCTCCTGCTTAAAAGATGGCGCAGCTTCAGCACTGGTGAAAGGGTCCCACATTTTACGCTGCAGGAGAATAAAACAGTGAAAACCCCTGACTTTGCATTGTATCTGCATTAATTAACATACTCAAATTAGGCAATAACGGCCCGAAAGAACTGCAGACCTATCGGAGTGAGCAAAATAGTGCAGCAATTGCTGGAATTCAGAATTTAGCAAGAACTTAAAAAAACAAAACAAAACAAAACAAAACCACACCATAAATCATAGCAACTGATATCGTCAACAAGAAAAAAATAAATGCATCGACTTGCCAGTCATAGTTTTCTGAGGAGTTATACATATATATGTATCTGTGTACGTATATGTATATATATATACACACATATATGTATGTATATATACATACTCCCTCTCCATATAATTTTATATATTATTTGTAGGTTTCTATATATGTTATATATATATTTATATATGCTATTTATATATGTTTTTTCACTATATGATTTTTGGATATATATGCTCAGAGTGGGCAGCACTGCAAGTGTAGCCAACCCTCTAACAAAGTGCTCCAGGCTGAGCCCAGGATCACACTGTAAACCTGCCCAGCCCTAAACTGCCTGTACTCACCCACTGAAAAAAAAGGTTAAAAACCCCCATAAAAACATGTTTTCATTTTTCAGCCAGGTTGGGGGATGAACTGTTAAACAAGGGAGTGTGAAATGCATCAGCCCTCTTGCCTTTGTCTGGGATTATGACGTGGAATAAGACTGGCTGTTTGAACCTCCACACAGGTAAACTGGCTCCTAAGGCACCTGGAGAGCGGGAGGAAAACCAAAGTCGTGCAAGAGAAGCAATGATTAAACAGCACAAGCGTTTGGGAACACGCTCAGAGACAGCAGCAATGCTCATTCTTCAATAAACAGCGGGGGAGTGAGTTGCAAACAGCAGCTCAGTAACTTTGGGAGCCTGTCTGGTGGGGGTGTGATTGGAGAGGAAGAGGTCGGCAGGCACACCGTCGGACCAGGACTTGGTGTTCTCTGGAACGCCTCCGGCTGAGCCCGCTCCTCCACTAATTCCACTTCCCTGTCACAAACACTGGGCAGACCCACCCTTTCCCTTGGTGAGAATGTCCTGAGAGCTCCTGCTTTTCCCCTTATTTCAGTCGCCCAAGCCATTCCAAAGGGTTTATTTTGGTCACTTATCACGCCGCACTAACTCACTTCCCAAACCCCGAGCCCAACCTATTTTAATCTGCGACAGATGGATGCCGGCAGAATGATTCTCCTTACAACTGCGCTGCATGCCAAGACCAAAATATTCCCTTTTAAATTCCTTTCAGCAAACTTCAGCACATTTTCCACATCTTTTGCTGTCAGGAAAACAGACCTTCTCCCTAAACGCGCAGCAGGGGGAAGGGGAAGGTAGCGTCAGAATTCACGGTGACACAACCCTTGGATAGCTCCAGGCCTCAGTCAGGAGCCTTTGGATGAAGTTTGACTCCAGACCCTGACAGGTACAAAAAGTTCCCTCTGAAGACAGAGATGGCTCTTAGCACTGCACCCTGTCCTGGGATGTGCATGTGTCCATAAAGACACAAAATTATATTTTTATTTTTAAATGGCCTTGGTAAAAAAACTAACCAATAGCAAATATTTGAGCACATAAGGGGTAAATCTGGACATTCTGGTTGAGAAAGGCATCTTTGCCCTCAAGAGGATATTAAAAATGCTGACGTCTCCATTACTGCTGGAAGCTCAGGTCACAGCTAAGCCCACACGATTATATTCCATTTGTTTCTGGCTAAGAAGATGCAACCAGTGCTTCCCAAATAGCCTCTCATTTCCTTGATTCATAATTTTGTTTACCTCCAAATCAAATTACTGCACTGCACATCACTTCAAGACACTTTCCATACACCCAAATATCGATCCCAGTGCAGAATATGAAGTTCTTGCCCACATGAAGAGTAATTCAGCAACTCACCCATACAATATATACCTTCCCATACAAATACCAGGCACTACTTCCACGAAATACTCCAAAGATTCAGCACCGTGTTTTAAAGCTCAGAAGTCCTGGAAGTTGCGAGTACTCAGATCTGTTTTTTCTCTCCTGGTTTGCCAACCCACATTTTTCAGTAGGTTGTCACCAGTTTGTCCTTTACCCTGTTCTTTTAAGCCTTTAAAAAGCATTTTTGTCGGTACTTCTGTCTCAGCCATTTACTCACTTCAGCACATTACAAATTCAAATCCATTCTGACAAAATCCCCTCAGCAGGCAACAGCAGCACTTTCCTGCAGTCTTACCATGCCAGGAAATAACCATTTTGCATCTGTGAGCTTTTCCAATGGATTCAGTAATCTCAGGAAATGTTTTGTTTCCTTGCATGCAGATTTTTAGTTGAATTCAATGGTGTACAGAGAAACTGAAGACAAACTGTCACCAAACTGTCACTTGAAGATCATTTCGTTACAAGAGAGAAGCCAAAACACAGAGCCAAGGGCCTTTGCACCATATGATACCTATCACATCCCCTCTTCCCAAGCACACACCCCGAGGGGCTTTTTTTAGGAATTTTACACAGTGAAGCTGACCATGCTCAAAAGCAAACACTCTAGCAGAGGGGAAAGGGAAGGGTTACACAAACAAACAAGCAAAAAAAAAAACCTATGTAAAACCAAATCAATATAGCTTTAAAAGCATGAATACAAATGTGTCTCTGTAAGCACCTGGTTGTCAGACATTGTATAAGAAAATACAACAAATTATCAAGTGATTATAGGATTTATTTCTTAAATGACCAAAAGGCTACAGATTAAACTTCCTTCTTGCTAATTGCAATGCCAGAATTTAACCTGCATTCGAAACATATATCTCAGGGAATCTCAGTAATTAAAGCATATATGGAAATTAGTATGTTAATCAAACAATCAGAACCCTTCCCTTCTGGTTCCTCTGGCCAAGCTCTGGTTGCCCTTCCTGTCTCCTAAGGTAGCACATCACCGATCGCACACAGCACGTGCCTGTTCCTCAAAGGCATCTTAGGGAGAAGAGTAAAAATAAACCCTGAAATCATATGCTCTACCAAGCCCAGAGGATTTTCTCCACATGTTCAAATTTGCTGGTGAAAACCAGCTTCATGCACAAGAAGGAAAGACTGGGGGAGTAGGGGCTTCAGTTTTCACCATAACATTACCCAAAAACCATCCAAATACTTGTTTGAAATCGTGTCTGTAGAAAAACTATCCCTGCAGGTTGGATTTGGGTCGTGCCCCCCCCACCAAATAAGCTGAATGACCCCAGCCTGTCCTTAATCACCAGTATCTCTGTGGCAGAACACAGTCCAGCAATGAAGGCTACTGAACAATTCTCACCTGTTAAATACAGTTTATTAACTGAATGACAGCAAAAGTAGAATTCAAAACTCAAGTCTAATAACCACATAGTAGGTTTACACCTTAATTTAACATAATTGGGTTGTATGTCTATTAAAATGTGTACCTGAGTGGTAATAACCCTTCCAGACTTACCTTTCAAGCACTGGGATTTTAGGGAGGAAGAAAACAGTATTTAGCTGTAACTTCTGAAGATGTTGTCCCTGATCATGAGGTGAGCAAAACCTGCTTTATATAAATCAAGAAACTGAAATTCTTAGCAGCTATAAAAACTTTGATGCTAAAGTGAATCCTGTATTATCACTGCAGGTAAAATCAGCGTTAAGCCACAGTGTTAATGTCATTTTACAAACTCCACAGTTTGGAGGCAGTGTTTGTCCAACAGCTGCTCCTATAATTAGCAAAATGCTGATGGCTTGTGAACTCTTTGTCTTCATTAAGAAGCTCTTAATTGACCGGTGGCTCATCAAGTTAATATATCAGGGAACACGTGGAGTTGCGAATTCAGCTCATGGCAGAAGGGGAGTTGCATCATCAAAATTCAAGTTTTCATGGCCTCTTGATGTTATTCAGTACTTAAGGGGGGGAAATGACAGGTCTGTAAACACATCCATTAATTTTCTTTATTCTGAATTTGTGCTCCCACCCTTGAGACAACCACTACATTTTGTCCCAGTTGGTTTGGTTATTCTCTGCTTTCAGGAACCATCTGTTCCAACCAGCCAGCATTTAACTGGGTGCAACTTTAAAAGCAGTGCAGACGAGGTGTTACCATCACCCAGCTCACTTGTCACACAGGTATTTTTGGCCGGCATGGATGATTATTCCATTCAGCTGTAAAAGATGGGAACTCCAAAATAACGCGTTTCCTCATGGAATAGTTTCTTAAAACTTGCCAATGAGTTTATCAGCGGCTCACATTTTATCTTCTGCACACTGAATTATTTTATCATTGAGCTGAAAGTGCTGCTGATCTCTAAAGAGACAGTGGTGGCTGCAAGCAGGCAATGGGGTTTTTGTATTTTTTGGTTTTAATTAAACTCCCAGAGCAGAGTCTGAGCCTGCAGCTCTGACAGACACACCAGAACACGAGCTACATCTTGCACTTGCAATGGCACAGGCTCAGCAATCTACTGCTGATAAATGACTTAAATGAGATAATAACAGCTATAATCTAAACATATTTTCCCAGCCTTTAATGAGATAACATTCATCTCCTGGAATAAAAGAAATACAACAGCACTTTGCTCTCCTTTCAAAGCCACTTCCTTGGCCCATAAAAATGTATGTTTTCCTCCTATTCATTTACTGGAGGTGATGAAGGAAGACAGATTAAATCACAGATCTTAAAGAAATCTCAGTATTTAAACTCCTGGATGAACAACAGGCCCAATTTTCCTATTTCAATTTCAAAGCAAGCATTTTTATCACTCAGCTTTTCCCATTCAAGCATTGCAGACCTGATTCATCCTTCTATGTACCTTTGGTTGTACAGAATTTGTTCCTAAACTGCTGAACTGAAAAGCCCACAAGTCTGAAATAGCAGCCTTCGCTAAACGAACATCTTGTTCTCATAATCTCAATCATCTTCTCATCCAGGAAAAATTCACAACTGGCCTGACAATAAACTAATACTTGTTAAGAAATGAGAAGAAGAACCACAGGACCTGAGGGGTGTGAAGAGGAAAGTAAGCTTTCAGGGAGAAGAGATCACTAGGCGAGTTAAATATCCTCTGCCAAGATGGAGCTAATAGCATCCAGCAATTAATTATTTTTAATCTCAGGGGTCTGTCTCTCCAGGTTGATGATGATGGCCATAAATCAGAAGAATAAAAATATTATTTTAAGTGTATATTTATGCACCTGAATAATTTACAGTGCTTTGAGTAGTTAGGCCAATTAATCACAGAACCCCAGGAAGGAGATGGAGAAGTTGGCACCACTTTGACTGGCATTGAGCTGGAGCTGGAGTCGCCCTCACCATATTGTTACAGACAGTGTGGACATGGGCATAAAGACTGGGGATATTTATACAAATAAAGACTATGGATTACTTAGACAAAAAATATTGTTCAATAACAAGATGGTGAAATAGCTACAAGAAGGGAAAAAAAGCTTTTGTGCTCTACACTGCACACAACCCAAGATTAAAACCATCAGTGATTTTAAATCAAAAGTAGTTTGCTCGCATTTAAAACCAGAAAATGACTGCCTGACCTGGAAACCTGGGATAACACTGACTGGATTCCAAAGTGACCCTTTCGGTATGTCCTGTGCTCCTCAGAATGAATATTGGATCTGCTAAGGGATGTGCAGGAGCCCAAGATATGCAGCACCAGAGCAGGTGGGAAGAGTAACGTTGTTCGCATTTATTATACATATCAATAAAAGCTTTCTGATGTCAGACAAAGAGGTTGCAACCCAAAGGAGACACAGCGTGTAACGAGATTCAAGACGTAGAGCATCCACGAGAAATTAATTTGCTAAGAGCCACTGTGAAAAGGAAGCTCTGAAAATAAAACTAGGTTGAGTGATTTATGATTTAATCATAAATCAAGCACTGCGATTTATGTACATTATGAATAACAAATGAACTATAGTTCCAACATATTTTCATCAACCTGAATTAAAAGTCCTCTGGAAGTAATTTTAATATTTGCATGGAACAGTTTTTGTGGTAGTTTCATGTCTTACTACAAAGACTGTTCTCAGAAAGCTGCATTTGAAATTTAGGGTTTCTTACAGCACAACAAACACAGGTTTCTGAGCAACACAAGGAGGAGAAAACTGCCCCGGTAACAGGTTCACCTGAACACCAGCTCCTGCTCCAAACAGACACGAGCGAACAATTATTAATGCTGATGGACACCTCTAGTTCTGACTAATGGAAAAGCCAGGCTTCACCTATTCCATCTGTTGACGCTGACAGGGAAATTCTCAATTATTTCTAGGGGGTGACTTTCCTTTTATGCTGGCGGTTACATTTCAACACCTTTGCCTCTTTTGCCAGCTCCTCCTTGAAATTCCAGAGCTTGCAGCACACCAGCCACCCAGCCACTATCCTTTCTCCTGGGAGGCACAAAAGCCTGAGCAGTTTGGCTTTGCTTTTAACCAGGAGAAGAATAAAGGGCTATTTTGGCAAACCACTTCAAATGTGCCTAATTTTTACCACATCTTCAGGTTTAACTGATCTCAAACTGAACAGATTTAAGGGAGGATGTAAACACGTGCTCAACTGTGCCCCTGAGTTTGGGCCAATATTAGCAAATACAGCAAAAGAGGAAGAGAAAACTACTGTAAAATCAACCCTTCCTTGAGCCAAGCAGCAAATGCCTTCTGTAAACCCTTTATGATCCTCAGCTGCCTCAGACACCCGTAGGAGTCCTCCCACTCCCTTCATTAACTTGCCATCCTGGCCTGGCTCCTGACTTGTGCTGTGTCAATGAAGGATTTGTGAGAACTGAGGCAAAACCGCATAGTTTTCTAGGAAAAAAAAAGAGAATAAAAGCTTTTTGCCCAGCTGCATGTCCCTTCCAAGGGCAGTATTTGAAATGATGGAAGTTATTTTAAGCTATGCGGATCTTAAAATATGAAGCGACATCAGTAACGGGGTTCTAATCCAGGACAGAACATCAGTACCAGCTGAACTTCAGGCCTGTGTAATCCCTGATGTCCCCCTGGGCTATTCATGTTCTCACAAACAAACATTTTGGTATAAATCCCAGCCTGGAAACAACGTGTGTGTGAGCCTGAATTATCATCGGTGCCAGTCTAAAAAACAGAATCTCAAAAGGGTCTGGAAAACATAACCTGGGTATTTAAAAAAGAAGAATTAGAAAACAAAAACAAAAAAAACCACCCAGAAACAAAACAAATGAAAAACCAACCAACCAAAAAAAAAAACCACAATCAAAACAAAAACAGAAAAAACAACCAAAAACCAAACCAAAACAAAAAAAAAAACACAAACAAAACAAAACCCCAAATGAACAAAAAAAAAACACCCCCACCAACTTAAAAACAACAAACAAAACCCCAAAGGATTTGGGTTTCAAGGTTTTAACTAGAAAAATCTTCATGTCTTTTACTAAGACTTTTCAACTACTCTAAAAAAATAGAAATGGATAAACCTGTTGTTTAATGGGAGTATTTCCTGGGCTGGAATTTGAGCCAAGGTATCATTTAGTCATTTCCTGAAACAGCAAGTATTTGGGATATGTTCTGAAAATCCACAGGATCAGTCTTGGTTCTCCTACTTGACATTTACTGAAGTCTCTTAAATACTGACATGGAACCAAGATTTTTCCACTGCAGGAACTGAATAATATTCCAGGCAGGGAAAATATTTAGGATCCTCTGGATAGCGTATACTGAGATGTTGAGGTGTTAGTAACAACTGTAGAACTTGGCAGGCATCTAAAAGGTTTCCATGGCAAGTTTCCATTACTGAGGATGTTCCTAAATAGAGGTAATAATGCTAGAACACCTCTAGAAAGAATTAGGATGCCATTCCAAGCGTATCTAGCAGGATAATAACTGGGCTTAACAAAAATCCAGCCTGTAAGTGAAATTTATGACAGACTGCTGACAGATAATTCTATCACTCTCCGTTTTTCATTCCCTGTGGTCAAAGTGGCATTTTCTAATAAAAGCAATGTGCAAACACCACCCCCTGCTAAAGAATCAAACTGCTTTAGTCCCCTGAACACCATTAACCGATCTCCCATCGATTCCAGCTTACTGGTGCCATAAAACAGGAAAAAAAAAATGATTTCATGTTACTTTGGGATGGACTGAAATAGATGCAAATAAATGGGCCTTACTGAAACACAGCAGTTTGTAATTCAGTGCCAGCAAGACTCATCAACTGACTTGTACAGAGAGGTAAAATGGACACTGAGGGAGTAAACGAAGAATCCTGCAGTCCTGGGCCTAAATCCCAAACAAGTCAGCTCAGGCAGAAGAGAGGGGAACCAGTTTCATAGAACACCACCTGTATAAAAGCAACAACGATGAAAAATTACACATTGCCAAACCCACTGACTGACTGGGGAGGGAAAACTCCTCTGAGGGCTGCAGGGGGAGGCTGGAATGATCCTGTCCTGGAAATCAGTCTGTCCCAGGCAGTCTGAAATACCTGGGCCTGAAGCAGCAGGTTGCATCTGACTTTAGTTTAGAGAAGATTTGATTAGCAAAGCAGTTTGGCCATCTGAGTTGGCTGAACACCAGCTGAATTGTTCTGAACCTTGTATCGGGTACAAGACTCCCAGAGTCACCATATTCACCTGATGTGGCAACTCCTTTTAATCAGCCAAGAGAGGAGCATGGCTGCAGCTAGAGAAAAAGCAGAGGAAATGCATAGCTAACAGGATATTGTGCTGGATACCACACTACTGTTTGGGAAAAATAATATATATATTTTCACAATTTCTCCCTTTAGCACAAAACTTTGACGACATTTCTAATTTATAGACGCCTCTTTCTTTTAGCTTTTCTTTTTTTTTATGGAATTATAAGTATGGTGAGAGGCTGTGAACCTTTTAAGGGAAATGCAGAAATTTTCCTTTGTAATTCACCAAGCATTGTAACATCTGAATCAAGACAGACATTCTAAAGAAATGTGGCCAGTCCCTACCAGAGCCATATAAAGCCAAGATCTTATGATTAAACACATCAAAGGCATTATCAAAGAACCTGCTATGAAAAGCTACGTAGGCTGACTGAAAAGTATCCGGAAAAAGAGGAAAAAAAGCAGGAAAAAACTCCTCAAAAATCACATGCTGCTCAGTCCTGCCTCCTTAAAAACCTGACCTTACGCCAAAGGGCAGCTCGGAGACTGAACACGCAGGGAGAACAGTTTCAGAGTTTGCTCATTTGTGTCACGAGGGACTTCGACAGTTTTAATTTCATGGTTTAGCTCAAAGTTTTATTTCAGAGGGTCTGGAACTAGATCATCTTTAAGGTCCCTTCCAACCCAAACCATTCCGTGATTCTACGAAGCGCGGGTCCAGCTGTGTTGTCAGTGAAATCCAGTCTAACTGGCCAGAAAAATCCAGCCAAGCAAACTTCGTATCAGAAAGCAAGACAGCATCAAAAGTGTTTTCTAGGATAATGCAGAGCTGCTGCCGGGAGTGCCTCTGGTCTCCTCTTCCCCTCCAAATGCTGGGAGTCAGCTCTCCTACACTTGTACACTGCACTGCAGTAATTCAGACACGTGCAAAGCACAGCATCAACCTGAGAGCAATTTTATTACAGGTAAGTAGCAGAGAACATAGTATTTGGATATACTGACAGTGAAGGTTTTCTGATCTTCCTGTTCTGCCAGAAGCTCTGACACTACATCCTTTCATTGCCAATTTTGAATGAGATGGCCATTTAACAACTAATTTCCCAAACAGAGAAAGGGGGGAGGGGGGGGGGGAAGGGAAAAAAAGGGAGAAGAGGCACTTCAGTTGCCACACAATAAAAGTATTCATCTCAGAGACTTTCTTCTGGTTTGCAGAGCAAATGCTGACATTACCACCATCAGCATGACCCCCTTGCCTGTGCCTGGTCCCACTCACTGTAACCCTCATCTGCATTAGGATCTGTGAGGCTCTGTCTTGGCTGCAAACACAGAAAATAATGTCAAGTACTGGGCAGACAACAGATTAAAAATAAGTTTCTGAGTTCAAGTTTGGAGAAGGATCAGTACAAGATGATTCCCAGCAGTTGCTTACACCAGGGTAACTGCTTACATCTGTTCACTGAAGGGCTTATTTCACTCCCGGGGTTCTCTGTTCACATCCCTAAACCTTTCGGTAGCTGACAGTGCTTTGAAGTGACTGCACAGCTTAGTGACAGCTGCTCTTTAACCACACTCACGAGAGCAAAGCAAAGCTTCAACAGGGACGTGTTTAGCAGGTCTCAGCACTGCAAGTGAGGTTCTGAGCAGAGAGATCCTTTTCAAATCCAACATGCACAACCCTCATTTCTCACTTCAATTCCTGATTTCTTCAGCCAAGACTTACCAGGGCTTCGGGATCTTTACTTTCTTCACTGCTGAATCCATAATAGTCAAGGGTTTTATCCAGATCCTGTATGTTCCCTTGTGCTCTCAGACCCTTCTCGGAGTGACAAGCCTGGCAAATCGGTGCATTGCCCATATCAGTTCCGCTCACTCCGGCCGGGGGGATCGCCCTCGCGCCGCCCGCGGTGCCCAGCGCTCCCGAAGGACAGATGACCAGCCAGGAGGAGGATCCCAGGCTCCCTTCCCTGAGCCCTCCTGTGTCACGGAGAACCCGAAACCCCAGCAACTGCGGGCAGCAGTCGGTGACCATTTCCAATTCAGGCGCTGCCCGGCTATTTTTACACCTACCAGGCCAGCTATGCGTGTCGATGGCGTGGGGTGGGCCGGGGGCCGGCTCTCCAGCACGCAGCCAGCCTTCCCAGCACGGAAAGTTCAAGTCCCACCGGGTGGAATCTGCACACGCGCCTGATTGAGTTACCCACTTGCGTGCCTTTCAACGTTTTGATTTGTTTCCCCGCCGCGTTCACACAAAGCGCCGAATTTCAGAACGTCGCCAGAGCCCACGGAGCTCCTGACTCGAAAACATGATTAGTTCAATCTACTGGAGACTTACAAACCAAGGTGAAAGGGGCGAGCACAGATTTCATGAGCATTTCATCCCTGTGATTCACGTGGTGTTTCAGGTTCATGTAGCTGGTAAGTGTGATGAGCTTGTTTTGGGTTGAGTTGGCCCCCGGGTATGATTTCAGACGAGCTCAAATGTATCCAAAAAGGACAATATGTGATGCTAGATCACTTTTGTTGTTGTCTGTGCCATGTCTGATCTCATTTTGGGGGTTTATATTGTTGTTTTGGTTTAGGGTTGGTCGTAGTTTTTTAGTTAGAATAGTAATTTAAAAAAAAAAAAAAAAAAAAGGCAACAAGCAAAACTCTTGAAACTGAGAATATGGACATTCCCTCTTGGCTGGAATTAGTTATCACGACTGCACCCATTAAGATAAAAATAATTTTGAGGATTGCATGTTGGAATCCACCCATTATCCTAGAAGAGGGTCACTGCAGAATTAAAGAACTCCAAAGCCAAAAAAAAAAAAAAAAAATGTTGAGAGATAATCAGCAGTTTTCAAATGGTTCAGGACCAGCTGGAGGGAGTGGGGACAGACCACAGGTACCAGAGTCCTGCAGAATATACCATGCACATCAAGCCCCTAAGGAGAGCTGGGCATATATTTGAAAATTTAAACCCGAAATTCCTCAAAAAATAAGAGATCCTGAAAGAACTGCAACAACCAACCAACCAACCAACATTTTTCTCTGTGGGGTTTCAATGCACTGCCACTGCAGTGACACACATCAGCAGGCAGCTGTCCACGGCAGCCTATTGACTTCTCCCCAGTTAACCTGCACAGCAGCACCAGTTATGATCCAAGAGACTGAGTTCTCCCCAGCCCCCCTATTAAGGATTATTGATGGGCATGGAGTTGTATTTTGTGTTAATTACCACGAGGGAGATTTAAACCGGCTGATTGGGATGGGATCACTCGGCGCCTGTGAATCGCCTCCGGCGCTGGATGTGTAATGAGCACGGACACACGCTTGGATAGACCCACACACAAAAGAGTTAAATTCATTGCCATTTGTATCTTCTTTTCCCAATTTTGCCAGCAGTTGGCAAATGTTTCAGGAAAGCCTGAAACTCAGGCCTGTAGTTCCCTGACACTGAGTTCCCTCAGCTCTCCCAAAGCGTTACCCTGTGACAGCAGTAAGGTGTGGACACACGGCCAGAACTTCTGCACGGACTTATAAAAATAAAAGGATGCAAGAAGGAATCCCACCAAATGCCTGACCCGACCAGTGTTCACATAACCAAAGTCCCAACACAAACTGGCACTAAAAATCTTTGGATATTTAATGTGAAAGGAACTTACTGGAAAACACAGGAGTGAGACAAGGCATCGCTCAGGAGGAAAGGGTGAGTAACATGAATTCCTGGGAAATAATGCCTGCAGAAAGCAACAATCTGTGCAGCCATCAGAGGGAAAGCAATGGAGGAGCTCTCTGCCAGAGCCTTTCAACAATATTACTGTTGTTTGTGCAAATGGCTCGAAGTCTTTAGGGCAAATTACTCAGAAAGCAAACACGTTCATGTTTTGCCAGACTTCGCTGGGGCACCACATTCTAACAAAGTACATGTCTTATGATGGGGCGTTCAAAGCCTCTGTGGAGGAACATGGGGCAGTATCTCTGTAGTTCCCAAGCTCTCTGCTGTGGTGTTTGGGCTGCAGATCTCTCCCAGCAGGCAGCGGTGGAGAAACTAAACACAAAGGCACGGTTTGGAAGCACGGAGCTCATGGCAAAGCACCTCAGTCCTCCTCTCTGTGTTCCACCACCAGAACTGCTCTGAGGGCTCCTCACAGGGGAGCACAGCTTTCTGAAGTACCTCCTGTGGGTAATTCCCTGAATTCACCTGTTTGCCTGTGCTTTAATGTACCTTCTCCCCCTAACTTCAAACCCTAATTACTCCCTCAACCAGAGAGCCTTCAGAAAGACTTCAAAGAGCCCGTAAGGAAGAGACCAGAGCATCTCATGTATTGAAGCACTGCTGTTAGGACAGGGTCGCTCCTCTCCCCCAAAAATCGGGGAAACATTCTGGTTTCACCCCTAAAGTCTTTCTAAGCCTGCAGCAATTATTATCAGCCTTAGAGAAACACAAACCCACTCGGCAGACAGCTGGGAATTGCATCTTTTCCAAGGATTCTCGAAGTAAATGGCACCAGGGTCAAACTGGCCACCAAAAAAAGCCCAGTGTGGTACAAACCAAGTGGTTTGCAGCCGCTTGCAAAATCCCAGCCAAGACCTCGGAGACTAACAAGTGAGAAGCAGTGAAAGCAAAGCTGTAAGCTAATCTCCAGAGAGAGATTTCGTTTCATGGGATCCCATTCCACGGTCCAGGAATATGCTGAGCCAGGACTACAGACAGTCTCACACACACAGGTGGGCAGCAACAAAAGCAGAACTGCTCTGTTTCCACCAAAAATGCCTCTTTATCCTTTTCTGCCACTACTACTAAAGCTTAACCTGTCTGTAGATGTTTCAATTATGTTTTCAATTTAGTTTTTAGTTTAGCTAAAGTAACAATTCATGAGCCACTGTAATGGCACTTAGAGCCACAAAGTAAACACAGAAGGGAAAAAATGAAGAGAGAGAGGAAGAGTTCCAAGTATCCAGACAACTCCCAATTGTTAGTGACATAAACCCCCACACTTATTATTGTCAAATCTTTCCCCAAAGAGCCATTTCCCATGACATTTTTATGGTTAAACACAGTAATTTAAAAAAAAAAAAAAAAAGAGAGGGTTTGCACTGGGACCTATATATTTCTAGGAGAAACTTTGAAACGATTCCTAAATGCAAAGTCTTTCACTCTTGGGGATTATTCCACAGGAAGGTCAAGTACAATGTGGCTCACTTGCCGCTGGCAATTATTTTGGGTCAGATCCTGAGCTCAGGCACAGTATAAACTCTGATGATTCATGCCTTTATATCATTTATGCCCCCCTTTATGTTTTACAATAACGACACTGATGCAATCACTATTTCCCAAAAATTCAGCCCTTCTCCCTTCTGGTCACAGAGACCACAATGAGCAATTCCCAAAGCCCAAGCAGCCTTTATGAAGGGGTAATTGTCTGCTCCACAGGGCTCAACAGCAAATCCTCTCCAGCTTAAATAATTTGAGTCCAATCAATTGCAAAAAATCTATTTTGAGCCATTTTGAAGAGGACTTGCTCTGCTTTTGGTGGTGAATCATTCAACACATTAACCCTAGCAATCCTTCCTGGACAGCTCCTAATCCAAGGGGTACCCTGGATATATTTTAATCACTATGAGAACAAGCAAAGAGAGAACCTGGGGTTTAATCACTGCAGCTACAGGAGTGGCAGCGGGGAAACATGTTTCAAGGGTAGGAAAGTAGAAGGTAAAAACAACCCCAGCTTTCCCAGAGGTGCCCTCACGGGCACGGCAGTTTAGGTATCACGTATCTTTCCTCATTAAAATCACAGTCAACATGGCTTTTTCCTCTCAGCCCTGCCTGCATCTCATCAAGAACGAAAGGCACGTATTCACATCCACCACTGAAGAACACGAGGGAACTCTAACAGGGATTGCTGTGTCATCACAGAACTAAACCTCAGGGCAAGAGCTACTTAATAACATCCTGAGGGTAAAGGGTTAAGATGCAGTTCAGGCCCACCCATGCCAACACCGCCATAAATAAATTATCACTTCTTGTGCCCAAAATAGCTTTTTTTTTTTTTAATTATTTCAACAGAAGTAAAACATTTGTTGAGAACTTCATGTTTTTATATCCCCCTGTGGCAAGCAAGCTCTAACTGGCACCTATTCGTCTCAGTCTAAATCTAAACCAAATCTCTGCCCCCTAGATTAGCCCTAATTTTTGTTCCTTAACACAGACAATATACTAATTCTGTCTTAAGCCATCTTGTAGGATACTGGTAAGCCATGACATTCTGAATATGGAATATCAAGTAAGGCCTCAAGCCTCTTCTCCAAGATAACCACCATCCCATCTTCCCCTTTGGATACACGAGGAGGAGCTCACTGCTGACTCCAAAGCTCCCAGTCTCCTAAATCCTTGTTGCTGAAATACACAAGTTTCTCAAGGTCTCACTTCTGCTTGATTTCTTACAAATTTGATACAACTTTCAAAATCAAAAATTGCCTTTTTTCCTATAAAATGGGGGGGAAGGAAGGAAATGTATTTCATATATAACATACAAGAGACAGTATGTCTCATATAAAGGGATACAATATGCACAATAAAGTTTTCCACATGTTGCATCTTTTGCTTTCCTGTGGTTTCAAAGAATCAATTAATTCAATGAGGAATGAAAGATAACAATGGTAAATTCATAATTCTCCTTGTGCAAAAGAACTCCCCACTCAGTGACATTCACCAAAATTGACTTTATTGAGGCTAATGCCCAACATTTATTGAAGTCTAAACATTTTGCTGTCTAAAAGTCAATTGTCCTCTTACTTTTTGTACAGGCAGCAGGAATATCTGCAATGCTGGTAATGGGAACCCGGAGGTTAATCAATTATAATAAAATAGAGCAAAACAACAAGATGAAACTGAGAGAAGGGGAACTGTTTACTTCTGAAAGTGAATATTTTGCTCATAAACTGATATAAGGAAGAGAAAGTGGAAACACTTCAAGTGCTGCCTGAATGTTAAACAGCACAAAATCTTAGATCTTGAACCCAAACTGCAGGTTCTGAAGGATTTCCTCATGGTTTTGTCCTGAAAACATCAGTACTGTTTTAAAAGAGATTTTTTTCCTGGCTAAAAAGTTACCTTATCATAAGCTTTGAATATTCTTTCACTGAAACTTCAAAGAGAAAAAACGGTCTGTAACTAAAGCATCTCCCTCCGAGCGCTGTCCAAGGGAGGAGGATGAAACCCACTTAGAGTTTAACATATGCAAAATGTCACAGCTGGTAATTGCAACTTTTATGGTCTTATCAGGCCTTTTGTGCAACTAGGGAGAAGATCTGATTTTTCAAATGCTTTAAGAAAGCATATTGCATTTTAATACTCGATAAAGCCCGAAATGGTGCCTGTGTAAAGGTGTTGTTTGTGAACACTGCTTGAAACTGCTGGGTAGACAAACATCCTCTTGGTTGAACAGCAGTTACTGCCTGGCTGCACGTTCTGCCGAGGGGAAGGAGGAGACTCATCATCATTAATAGTAAATAATCCCAAATGGTACATTACAGGTTCTTAAGTGGACACCCATAGACCGTTTACTCCATTTCTATTTTATTTTGTGCCCTGTGCCCGCCTGTTACCTCAGGGTCCATTAAAGACATCTCTCAGAAACAAGAGTTACTATTAATCTACATAAGAAAATACTTTTATCTCGAATATTAAGCTGTTTGGTTTAGGAAATTGCTCTTCCTGGCTATAAACTAGAATCGTAAAGAGAATATTAGTGGCACTGAAAGGCAACTAAACCGAATCCCCCCCAGTTCACACACCAACGCGAGTCAGTGCGCCACAGATGCAAACACACACCCAATGTACCTGTGCTGATGTTTAAAACAACCTGGCTGTGCAAAGTGCACTTACATTTAGCTGAGAAACAACCATAAAGCTGTAATTTTTTCTAGTCTGTAATATCACAGCTTGTGTTTGATGTGCTCAACTAATAGCACCAATAGCTGCTTGAAAAAAACAAACAAACCAGAACCGAGCACTACTGACTCCGAGTCTCTGGTTTTCACAAGGTGCAGAGCAAGAGCCACCCTTTCTGGAGCTCCAAAGGGTTTATCTTCCCAGTCTCTGAAGAAAGAGTGAGTCACAGAAGGCAAAGTTATGTGCTGCATTCACCACATGTCAGCAAACAGTACTTGAAAGCTTGGGTTTGTATCATTCCTGCCTAATACTCTGCCTTTCCCCACACTGAGGGAGTTGCAGTAGATGATAAATAAAAGATGACAATCTTCCAAAAGCAATTCTCTGCCATCAAAAGGGTTCTAACGGAGTACAATCAAGAATTTCTGTTTCTGTAAGAAAGCAATTTGTGCCTTATAGTTACATAAATCATCCAAACGAGGGCCAGAAGAGCATGAAAAACAAGTAAGTCTGCTGAGACACCGACTGAACTTTCATTATTGCACACGGTTCTAAAGAGACAGTTTGAGATCTTGTCATTGAAAACACATCTTCACATCATTTATCAGCTGGTTAAGACTTGCCACCCAGGGGAAAAAAAACAAACCACCTCCATGCAGTTTGTAGAAGCACCAAAGAATACTCCAAACAGCACATCAGCTCTAAAAAAGTCTGCATCCAAGTCATTCTGTGGTAATTCTGAGTTATGTATAAACTAGAAATTGGGAGATTATGAACAGCTGACAAAAGGCCAAGTGTTGGTGCACTGTAGTCTCTCAGGACTATTGAAACCAGCAGCATCCATAAATTAAAGAGAGTCAAAAGGTAAGATGAGAAAACTGAGCAGTTTATTTCCAGGGAAATCCTAAGAATGCTGTAAAACTTCCTTCAGCTGCCAATTATAACTCATGATGCTGCAAAGTCATAGTATTACCAGCGGTTATTGAACACGAGGCAACATAACTAAGGTTTTAAGAATGTCTTTGCATTCTTAAGAGAGATAAACATGTAACAAAGAGATAATCAAAGAAATATCGGGTTTGTACTGGATCCTCTCAAAACCCAAAAATGCAATTTTAGGAAAAGCATAATTACAACAGAACCAAAACTGGATGTCAGTAAACATTATTAATGTCAATTAAAATAAATAAACCAGCAAAAAACCCAAACATACATAAATCCACAGATTTACTGCCAGCAAGAAACAGAAAAATTTCCTAAATAATCTTGCACAAAGCCTGTGCTTTTCTCTCAAAGTCCAAATTTTTTATGGCAAGGAAAGTGCTGCAGCATTTAAAATTGTATGTTACATTGTAACTGTAATATCTGACTATTACCAAAGAAATTAGGTTTGTGAGATATCCCACAGCGCTCCCAAGAACTGAGGAAACCCTAAGCCATGACCACTCCCCCACCCACCCCCACTAAGTCTCTCAACTACGACGTGGACGGAGCCCAGGGGGGCAGCAGGACTCAAATGAAGCAAAAAGAGCTGCATCCCTCACGACATCCAGCACTCTTCCATTTGGGAGCATCTTTTGCCACCAGAGGCAGGGTCAGAAATAGACCCCACTTACCTTAAGTGCTTATCAACAGAAAAAATACTGCAAAACTGCTCTTTAACCCGCACCACGGAAAATTAAAAATAATAATTAAAATAAATAAATAAATAGAGAGGAATGAAGATTCCCATCTCACTGGAAACAAGGTCCCTATTTTGTGGAATACTGCACTAAACTTATTCTTCCCCCTGAGACTTAAACCTTCAGGAACTCAACCCAAATGATACTTCAGAACAAAGGCAAAGTATGTTCTTTATTGGAGATATAAATGCCTATAAAGCAGTAGTAGGATAGGATCATTTAATTTAACACTGAAAAAGTGAAACAGTAGATGTAAATATTTCAGCCTGAAGTCAGGAAGATCACCGACAAAGCCCCACATCCCAGGTCTTCACCAGCTGGACTACAATTCCCACTTGAATGTGTATTTTATATTAAGAACGAGTAAAAATAATAAGAAAAAAAGGGAATTTTGTAAGCTAAACAATAGCCAACCCCCCCAGATAAGTCAAAGTACATCTATTATGCAGTGATACTCTAAAACAAAGCAATTTCATATAACAAAATACTTGAAGAGGCTGCCAAGTGGATACTAAGGGAAAGACCTTGGAGCCTGCGTAAGAGTTCTGAAAAGTCCTGCTGCATTCAAAGTGACAAATAAAATTCCTTATTATTGCTCATTTATGGGAGGAGATCAACACCATGGATAGGGGAAGTAGCTGTTTGATTAAATGACTGTTTGGCTGTCCTTATCCATTCTCCATCACTTCCCCGGGCGGCCTCTTCCAGATCTGGACGACCCCTACACATGGCAAAACTTTGATATCTTCAGCGACCACCACCTGATGCTGCATTGTCTTTGCAGAGCAGAAAAACACCTATTTGGAAATCTTTTAACACCTGTACAAACATCTGAGGTAAAGCCACTGAAGCCCTAAAACAGCATTTAGAAAGGGAAGACTTTTGTTCCTTCTCTGATCCAGTTTTTCCACTGACAGCAGGGGTCTCCCACCCCCACAAAACTCTAAGGGGGTTAAAGTACCAGCAAGTTTTCCCTCCAATTCCACTTGTGATTTTCCAGCTCTTTCTGCTTTTCTAATTATTTTAACCACTATTTTTAGAAAGGTATTAAATTTATAAATAGTTTAGAACACCAGAGCTCTCCCCCTGCCAAAAACATTAACAGGACAGGTCACAGAACATAAGACTTACGTAAAGAACCTTTTGGAACCAAAGGTATACTTGCGTGACATTATTTTCCACCACAAATAATCTCACAGAACTAAAATCACAGGAACTGGACACATGTTCAAAAATGACACTGGAAAACATAAAGCACTAAGATGGTTACGTAATAGGAGGTGAATTATCTCCTGTCTGAAATCATCTGGAAAAAAAACCCTAAATCTCTTGAGATCATTTGCAAATCTTCCAGGGATTTCGACACGTTAGGATTATAATATATGGTGTTATAAAACCAAGTGTTCCTTTATAACCTTTAATTACAGTTCCTTACCTCTAAATTATCCTTGTCCATCTCAAACACCTTTTCCAGGAGGAGTCTGGTTCCTCTCAAGTCTTCTGTTTTCCTCACATTCATTTTGCACATTAGAGCTGGTTTAAAAAGGATCATATACCCCTTCCTATGTTTCAGGCTTCTGGACCAATAATCATTATTACAACTACATAGAGACTAGAAAATAATGATGCTTTATTGCTCAGAATAAAGGAACATGTGCTGCTGAATGCAGCCAGATGACTCATGAAATGGCTAAACTGAGATAAAGAAGAAACTGATGTTAATTAACTTTTTTTACCACCTGCATATTCACCAGCTGTAGCAATAGCTTGGTTCCTCCCAAGATGCCCTCAGAGAATTTCTGAGCCCTGCTAAGAGCAAATACATGCTAAGGTTGGTGTCAGAGCTCTGTGCCACAGTTAAATGCCGCAGGGATGAATATTCCGTGTAACTGGAAGGGACACGGGAGGCCCACACTGGCTGTACTGGCCCTCACCTCTGCAAGGAACCACATCCCACCTTCCCTCCTGCTGGAACTGCCTCTCCACCAGCAGAGCCACAGTGCAGGTGCAGGGAGCATCACCAAATCCTAAACCAAACAGGTTAAGTGCTAGGCTTCCTTAGAAATCCAGGGAAGACAGCCAAGCACGTACTTCCCTAAGCCGGGGAGAACTCGTGCTGCAATGCAGAGCCGGCTCTGGGCACGGCCATTAATTATTTCTGATTTCACTTGTTTGGGAAAGCTTTTCCAGGCCCTCATCATTCACCAGGCTAATACCCTGCACCACTAGAGGGAACCGGCTCTATTAAAGCACCTGTTCCTAGTGCCTGTATCCCAGGAAAGGAGAAGTCAGTGAATAAATTATTCCCAAAGGAGCGGCTGAGTGGTTTAGCTACCTTTCAGACAACACTGCAGGCTTTGTGCTGTCCCCGTGATAATCAAGAAAAGGGCATAAAATGCAATTTGGGGGATTTTTCATCATCCTAAAAACACCCCTGGTGCGGTGGCTGTTGGCTGGAGCTGCCATTTGCCAAGCAGGGTCGGGCTGTGCAGCACAGTCACCGTGGCTGTGGGGGCAGTGGGGGTGGCTGGATTCTCCCCAGAAAACACGGCAGCAGCACGGAGAATATAGCACAGATCTCATCTAGTTGCTATGGAGTCTCCGTGCATTTCTTCAGGAAAATATTGCTGGGATACAGCAGTTGCTGTTACCACTGACCAGTCAAAGTAACTTCTTCTTTTTTTTTTTTTTTTAATCTAAATCACTTTTTGTCTCGAGCAAATGCTGTTCTGCAGAACGAACCCATGCCCGGGAAAGCCACCCTGCTCTGCACAAAGCAGGTTGGTACAATGGTTTAAGGTTCACATCAGCACTTCAAATGTCACTCAGTTCCTCCTGCAAAGTCCTGTCACTCTACCAAAACACAGTCCAAATGTATCTTTTCCACAAGAAACACAAACAGAAATAGGCATCATTTGGAAAATGACTGGTTGTTCTTTTGCTGTTATGTAAAGTTTTGAGATCTTAATTTATTTGGCATAAGAATGTTATTTCAATAACCTTATTTCAGTAACAAGGGGTAACAGCTCCCCACTGCCAGAGGGCAGGGTTAGATGGGATACTGGGAAGAAATTCTTCCCTGTGAGGGTAGGGAGGCCCTGGCACAGGTTGTCCAGAGAAGCTGTGGCTGCCCCATCCTTGGAAGTGTTCAAGGGCAGGTTGGACAGGGCTTGGAGCAACCTGGGATAGTGGGAGTTGGACTTCAGGGTACTTTCCAACCCAAACCAGTCTGTGATTCTATGGTTTCCAACAAGAACTAAACAGAGCTAATATTAAACCCATGGAGAGCCTAAACCAGAGATAACTGACACTGTTGCCTGACTTAACTAAGTGGAATTGAGTGTCCCTGGCCTGGAAATGAGGATGACAGCAACGATTCCTCTCCCCAGGCAGCTCTGATGTCCAGTACCACGCTCATCAGCAAAAACAGAGCAGAAATACTTGCTGAGCACAACTATTCTCCTAGTGCAACGGGGCCATGTGGGAAATCTTAGCTACTGCCTCTTCCTGCTCCAGCAGCGAGCCCAACGTGGTGCATGGGATTCCTTTCCTCCCTTCCTCTAAAAAGGAATGAAGCAGGGGAGCAGGAAGGCTCAAGTGGGTCCAGCCAGGCCCCAGTAAATCAAGGCCAGGGCAGCGAGGCACGAACCAGCTTTTGTCTGCCCAAGTCTCCCGTTGCACTGTGAGCTTCACTGGTTTTGAGCGGTGACATGTCCCTGTCAGACATCCCGGCACAGCACAGGCCAGGAGCAGTAAATAATTTAAAGTGAGCTTGAATTATTCAACCTAAAACAGCCTAGAAAGGCTTGTAATTATGGTTCTATGGGCTGAAATCATCTTCCACGAGCCTGGGGAAACAAGAGCTACGCCCATTTTGGGTGAACGCTGCTTGTCAATGCTGCCTGGATTTTACAGACAGGAATGAAGAGAAGGCAGGTCTGAACTATCAGGCAAAGAGAAATCCACACCCTTCCTCGGGTCAGGTACAACAGCATCACATTAATATCTTCCAAATATGAAACACTGGGAGCTTTTCCTGAGCTGATCCAGACAATTAGTCACTGGTCTGCTTCAGAGCACATGCAGACAGGATAACTTTTTTAATCTAGTGCTACTTCCCTCCCCTTTCTCTTTCTGTTTATTCTTATTCTCTCTTCATCAGAAAGGGATTTTGCTGGAGGACAAAAAGCTGACCTTAAACAGGAGGGTTCCCCAAAGGGTACTCTGAAATACCCAGGCTCAGTTCCCTAAAAAGCCCCAAAGAGATGATAAACCTGCAAGACTTTGGAGAGGTTAACATGCTAAATTCTTCATTAGCATCAACAAACAGATGGTAATTACAGACATTTTTTTTAATTGCAGCCTTTGTTTTCAGTTGCCTGTAAAAGGGCAGCTACCAATTAATCCATATTGATCACTGTGTGGAAGGTCTCAGCAGAGTGCTAACCCTCAAAAACTGTAACCTATAAACCACTAACACCAAATCTATTTACAATATCTGGAACTTTTATAAAAAATTACCAAGAGAAACCCCTTGAACAGTCCAGCATGTCAGCACCCTGTGAGGTGCCAACTCCGTGAATCATCTGAAATTCACTTAATTACACTGGTCAGATTTCAGTAATTTATATTAGATGCTCCAAGACTGTACAGAATTGTATAACAGTGGGGAATATCTACTCCTACCTGCACAGCTCCATGGATTAAACAGGGGGAAAAAAAAAAAGTTGATTTTAGCTGTCTAAGGCTAAAGGATTATTAACAGGTTGCTAACAGGCACGTGCATCAAGATGTAGTTAAGTACAGAAGAGCTCATCAGATATTCAAACAAAACTATCAGTGCCACAACGACTGCACAGAAGGAATTGCTTGGGATTGATGCAGGGAACAGGAATTACTTCTTCAAAAACTTTCAGTAACACCTACAGTCTCAAAAAAGGGTTTGTGAGCAGAGAGTCAAGTCAATAAAGCAGGAAAACCCAAGTGACTGGCAGCTGTAGGACCTTGCACCATCTCAGGGAATGAAGCGCTGCCTGAATGGCAATATTCCTACTACCCTTACGGACACACTCGCTGTTCCCACACTCTGGAGGCACTATATGTTGGCAAATATACACCCCAGGGCACGGCTCCAGACTGCACCATTAAACTATGAACTCTCAGTGCTCATATGCCATCATTACTTCAGGTGCCAAACTTTCCCCAGGAGTTCAAAGGAAAAAGCCTGAGGGACTAAACCACACAAGCCAGATTCCTAAACGCTTGACACTTCCCAGCTGAACATCTGACATCTCCATTAAACACTTTTTTTTTAATTGCTTAACACAAAGCTGCCTGAACATCACATAATAATTCTTCCAGTGGTGCAGGAAATATGAATTTAAAGGACACAGGACATTTTAGGGGGAGGTAAAGAAAACCACCCCAAAAGCCACGCAGGTTTATCAGGTATAATCCCCTTCAGTGAGTAAATGCCCACTCAGTTTTTTTAATAATTCCTGGTAAGTTAAATTTGCAGAGACAGGAGGAGTGGACAGTCACCGTAGGCAGGTGCTGACATTTCTCCTCTCTCTTGGTTGCTCTTTATTTACTGAAATAGATGGAGAGATAGAAACTTTGGCATTTTGAACACTTTCGTAACTTTGTGGAAACAGTCACAAAATGAATCAATCCAGCCATAAAATCCAAAGTGTACACCTTTACACTGGACTTCAGCAAGCAAGCTTTACCACGCAAAGGGATTGAGCATTCCAGGAACACATTTTCCTCCTCCCCAATACAGCACCTCACACAATGGAGCCGGCAGACCCTGACAATATTTTCTCCAGTATTCCAGATGCGGAATAATTCAATTTAACTTGTGAAGAGGCATATTCACCCTCAAAACCAAGAACACACTGAGGTAAAAACGATCTATGTTTTGATCTGTGCCTTCATATGATTTATTAAGACTGAATAAAAATGTCTTTCAAAAATTACTAAGGACATTAAACTGAAATACCACATATAAATCACAGTATGGTTAGACAACAACACAAAAGGTGAGCAAATTTAAACTTGCAGTGGGAAATTACTCCTTTCCCATCAGAAATAAGGGAATTAGGGATCATCAACCTTCACTACAACCCCTGGCTTGTTTCACTCCAGAACAGTGTGTATTTGTTCCCATGCACATCACCCCTCAAATATGACATTGATAAAATGCAGCAGCAAGTCCCAGTCTGTTCTGAAATGCAAAGTCATCTAAAGAAGCTCCATTTTACAAGGAAGCAAACAGTGGGATATTATTTTCATGCCCAGAAACATCTACGTAAGGAAAACGTAAGTTTGGGATACAGGAGGTAAATGCTCCAAGGGCACCAGGAATAGGCACCTCCTACGCAAACACTCCATTAAAAACCACCAAAAGGACTTTTTTTTTTTTCTGGTGGCTGGAGGGACATTTGAAACATCCAGAAATTCTAGTGAAACACAGAGATGTTTGCCAAGGTAACAAACACAACGCTGCACGGGTAAGACGTATGTGCTGCTAAAGAAAGAACAGTGGGTTGAAGCTGCAATGAACCTTGAAAGCTCCAGTACACACAGGTCAGACAGTGAGAGACTTGCTCTGCCTTCCTTATATAAACTGATACAAACTCCATGATGATCCTGCAGCAGCAGGTTCACACCAGGTGAGATAGTTTGGTATCCATGAACCAACACAGGAGGGATCAGGAGCAAAGAACTGTGGCTCCACGTGACTTCCTCCTCCTTGGGATGCCTTTTTCCAGGGTGCTCAAACTCATTAATCCCTCTCCTCACTCACTGAACTCTGGCCCTTTCCAAACTTCTTTAAAATACTAAATAAATAGCCACTTACTGCTAGTAAGAGACCAGAGCTCAAACTCTTTTCTCATTACTGGTGGTAAAAGGTAGCAGCCATCAGCTTACCACACTTGTAACATTCAGAAGGTAGTTTTCTTTGGCAGCAAAATCCATTTTTATAACAGCTTTCTTTACTTTGGGATTTCATTTTATTTGGGTTTTCGAAAATCTTTCCAACACTTGTCACACGCAGAGACAGGAAGCTCTGTCTGCTTTGAAAAATACTTCAGACAGGGAAAAGCAAGTGTGTGTTACACAGAGCCAGGGGCAAGGCAGATGGATTCCCAGGCTGTAATTCCAGCTTTGCTGCTGACTCAGTGAGTGACCGTGGCATAATCACACCAGCTCCCCTCTCCTCCCTCCCCAAAGGATGAGCCACAGTCAGCTCTCTCAAAAGACACCAAGAGGCAAGTGGAGCTGGGCCTTACATTTAGGTATAGTGGAATTAATCGTGCCTAAATTTCGCTAAAATTCACATACTTACAGTGTTCATTTCCTCTGTTAGTACCCAACTTTTAATGGGTACGTCTGGGTATCCACACAACTATTCAGACGGTTTGTTGGATTTTTTTTTGTTTACATCCATGTGTTTGCATCAGCACCCACTTTTCCACATTGCAAGAAAAGATTCCCTGCAGGAAAGGGAAAATCTCCCCTTGGACTCAAGGTGAGCAGAGCTGCCTCTTGTCAACCTGCAATTTTAAAATCACCCGAGTCAATCTCAAAAAGAATAAAGGAGAGGGTCTTCAGCAGGCAGACTCCTTTTCCCAAGTTTTGGGTGTGGAATAATTCTGCTCATCTTTAAAGAACTCCTAAGGAGGGTAAAAAGAGATCATCTGAGCAAGATTGCTGCTGGTGCCAGGCCTGTTCCCAGCCCTGCCGACGGCCAGGGAGCTGTTCCGGCCCGCAGCTACGTCAGGCAGCAGACGTGATGACATTTAGGAACATTCTGGTCCTCCCCAAGCAGCACAGAAGCTGCAGCCACCGTTTGTGGTGCTGCTGCCAAGGCAGGTGATGATCACACTGCAAAACATCACGAAGCAAAACGCTCAAGAGAAGAGGCAGAGCCACCAAGAGCCCACACCCTGCAGCAACCCTGGGAGCTCGGAGAAGCACGGGATGATAGCAAAAGATGCCAAACATCCTGGCAGAGTGGAAAAGATAAAGCCATGGCCCTTCATTATCCTCTTTTGCATAATCAGGATGTTCCAGGGACACAGAACAAGTTTCCATCCCAAGGCCAAAGGAGCGCTTTGTGCACACGGCACACATTGGATACATGCCATGTACCAAATGAGGGTTTGGAAAGACAGTCCACCACACCTGACATACTCCCACTCTCACTATCCTTCTCCAAACCAAACAGATCTCCATTGCACTGAAAATCCACTCACTACAATGCAAGAGCTTTCCAAAAAGTCACAAAGCCAGGACCATATTCCCCCTATGCAGAGAGAGCTGAAATGCTGAGAGCAACCAAAAAAATACCCATTTGCACTTTGCCTCTAATGGACCTGCACCCACAATTTGTTCCTAGCCCCCGTTTTCCAACTGGGAGGGCTCTGTACCTACTAGGAGATAACCCCATTTCACAGTAGAACAATGTATTGTTTTTAAGGAACTTAAGTGACATTTATAAATATATATATCTCTCTCAGTGGTATAAATCTCACTTAAACTGCTGACTAAATAAAAATATTCCATTATGTACAACATCCAGTGTACATTTGGGTGATTCTGTGTCTATGATGGGTGTGTACACGTATCCATGTACCCGATCTGCTGTACACCCTGCGCCGGGCACAGCAGGAGCACGTATGCACACAGACACAAACAAACTCAGCCCTGTGCCGCTCTGCGTCTCCTGCAGCAGGAGCAAGAGGGAAAAGCCCAGCCTGACCCACCCCCAGCCACGGGAAGGCAAGTTTAGGGTGCAGCCAGGCACTTGTTTATGTAACAGCAGGGTACAGCCGCAGTAGAAGGGAGCCAGGAGCAGGGGCTGAATATTAAAAAGGGACGAACGCGCCCAATGCTGAGGTGTTCTCCGTGATTTCTAAGCAGTGACCACTGGAGATCCCTGGATCTGAAAATCTGATTAGGAGCCTGCATCACCACACATAATTACTAACACGGATGCGGCCTGATTCCCAAAGAGCTCGCAGCTCTCTGGGAAAAGAGAGAGCAGAAGGGGCAGTATTAATTCTATCCAGCTTTTTAATTAAAGTAATGAAAAAGATATCTGAATCACACATTTTGCTGAAATAGGATATGTGAAAACCAGATAAAACAACACACACGGTGATGAAGGAACTGGGGTGGGTGCTGGGCAAACACTGAGAAAGCCCTTCCAGCAAGGACACCCACACATGAAATACATCTTTTTAAAAAAAGGTTGTTTTGCAGAGGATTCCACGATCAAAAATGTAATCACAAAAACTACCTTATGCTGCAGTGTCCCATTTAAGGGATTAGGAGAGTAATCACAATCTGCCCCAAGCAGCTCTGCCCAGCATCCTGGCACTGCATACATTGGAAATGACATTCCTGTTTTGATGAAGAGAATTGGGATGTGACTTAATGAACTCTGCAAAGCGAGCCTTTGGAAAGTCACAGAGATCACACCCAAAGGTCCCAAAGCCATCAAACGACCTCTGTCATTTTATTTAAGCCCTGCAGTTCAGAATATAAAAATCCACAAGATCGAATGTAAAATGAATTCAGAATTTCCAGGTATGCCAAGGGAACAGATGGCTTCTGAATCCTAGAGATCTGCCAAAAGGATCTGTAAACTCGAATGTTACATGGTTGGATTCTGTGTTTTTCTTTTTACAGAGATCTGTGATTACATGCAATGCAGCAGAAAAGGGGGAATTTAAAAAAGGACAGATCCTGTCTTTTAGTATTATTCCTTCCAGAGAAATTTATAAAGAATGGATACAAACATGGTGTCAGGGAATGAGTTAATGCACATGACGAGCTAGAGATTTCAGAGATGGGAGGAAAGAAACAGCAATGAGGAGGCATTAACACAGGCACTCCCAATGTAACACAGTCCTAAAGTTAAGCTTCACAGAACCTTCAGGCTTTAATATTTTCTCCACTGTTTCAGGGTTTTTTTGTCCTTGGAAACTACACATATTTGGCAAACAAATCATCTCTATTGATTTTTTTTTATTCTTCTTTATTTTTTTGCCCTATGGCAATGGGAGTTGTCATTCCCCATTCCTAACACAGAAGGAAAAAAATGGTTAATTATAAATCAGGAGAAACCTCCCTAAAATCTGAACCACATAAACTGAGATGCCTTAAGAGAACCAGAGACTGCCAAGCCGACAGATTGCAGACCTGTGTGACAGGCCCTACCCCGACAATACACCTGCAGTGTGCAGAGTAAATACACTGAATCACGGCGCCAGCCCAGAATCCCCCAGTGACACCCAAAAACTGCATCACGGTTCGGCTGAGGCGCCCAGCACCCCGAGACAGGTCCTACAGACAGCCCTGAGCGCTGCTGGGGACGTGGGAAGGGGAACCGAACATGGGAAATGGGAGGAAATGCTGTCGGGAGGTAAAGAAATGCACCTTCACACTGCAGAACACAAGCACAGCCACCTCCCTCCCTGACAACTCCTTCAGATCAGCTGGAGGCTTGGAACACCTGGCTGGGAAGGATGGCAGGTAGCTCCAAGTCTTCTGGGGATGCGGGGAAGGCGGCAATGCTGGCATGCCGTCTTTCTGGGCAGGATTCCTGGGTGGCTCTGGGCTGCCATGGCTGGCAGCACTTTAATCTCACTGCAGATGGGCTGAGTCCACAGCGGGGCTCCAAGGGATGGAAAGGGATGCAAAAGGGAAATGTGATGGGAGAGGTTCGGAAAATGAAGGGCAGAACATTACACATGGCAATGAGCACCTGCAAAGTGCTGCAGAGAGGAAGGAACGGTGGGGGAGAAAAGGAGAAGGGGGCCGGTTTCCCCCTCATACCTTGCGTTTCCGATCAGCCCTAGAGATTTTCCGCTGCCTTTTCCTTTCCTTCTCAAGGTTTCTCTCCCTCTCTTCGAGTTCAGACTCTCGAACTTTTTTAATGGAAGCGGCTGCGTGAGCCATTTTGGCGAGGCAAACCCCAGCTCCGAGGAAGCCGTTCCCACCACACGCAGATATCCAGGTGATTTATTTTTTTTCCCCCGCAAGGGCACTGGCTGCAAGCCAGAACTTCACGGCGTAATCCACTCTTCCTCCTCCAGCACCCTAGGAAAGGTCACGGCTCCGCTCCAGCCTCTGCAGCACCCATGGCTCGGGAGCATGGGAGCCACGTCCACACACAAGACGTGCCAAAGTGCCCGCAGCCACACGCACACGGCCAGGGAGCAGCTGGAATTACCTCCTAGCAGCCTGCCAGCCCTTCAGCGTGGCTGCAGCTGCAGGAGAAGGCGGGCTTCAGGCTTAGCTGGGGAGGATTAAAAAAAAAAAAAANTGGGGGAGAAAAAAAAAAAAAAAAAAAAAAAAAAAAAGAGGAAAAGGAAACGAAAAACCGGCCTTTAAACACACATCACCGAAGTGGGAAGGTCTTTCGGGATTCCTCCGGAGAGGCTGCGTCTTCAGGGTGGGAGGAAGGCTCCGCTTCAGCATCACCAGCAGCAGGGGGAGGGTGCAGCTCCCGTCAGCTTCTCACATCGCCTTTACGCAGGGTGAGAAGAAAATGGTGCAGTCTGACTTAGTGACTTGCTGCCGCCGCCACCGCCTTGTGCCGGAGCGCGGCGAGCGCCTTCTCGCCCTTGCGCTGCTCACGATCTCCCCTCGCCGCCGGGTCGGTCGATGGGAAGGCGTGCGGGAGATGCGGCGGGCTGGGAGAGGCCGGGCTCGGGCTGCTCACCTGCAGGCAGCATGGAGAGCCGCCTGGAAAGGGCTGGCAGCGCTCAAGCCCTCCTTGTGCCTCCCCGCAGCCACGTGAGGCCGCATCAGGAGAGAGAGCTGCATTCAGCAGCGAACCGAACGCGGCGAGGAGGGGGAAGCACCGCCGTAATCCGGGCTCGGCCTGCCCCGCTCTGCTCCGCTCAACTCCACCCAGGGAAAAACAGTACCACCGAGGGTGCCGCTCGTTATCATTCCACCCAAAAAGCTGCGCTGAAGATGGAGAACAACTACAGCCGTGGACCAACAGAGACAGCAACAATATGTTGTTACTTAGTCTCCCCCCCAACCCCCTCCCAAATATCATTTGGGTTTGGGACACAGATTTCTAGCGTTACTATCAGAGACAGACAGGTCCGGCATTCCTCATTGCTTATCCCCCTGCTGAAGCAGCACATCAAAGTTCTACTCCCTCCTCCCTGGGTAACTGCTATCACTATTAGCATCAAGCATTTATTCACCAGAATAGGATGTGGGTAGATAAAAAGAGCCTTTGCATTAGTCACTGGCAGACAGCTGATCACATTCCAGCTCCCGCCAACAGCACTGCTCCGGCCTCTTCCAGGCAAGTCCTGAGCGAGAGAGGTGGCTGCCACACTCAGAGCTGTCTGCATCCCTGGCTTGGCCAGCCCAGAGACACAGGGACATGGGAGCTCACTGACAGCAGCACAAAACCCCACCAGAGACACAACTCCTCTAGCCAGGTTTCCCTCTGCAGTATATCTCTTGACTTCAGACCGAATTGTACTGATGGCCCCAAAAGGAGGGCACCGTGGATTTCTCTGTAACACAGCACCGCCACACCAGTGACACACACCCTGTGAGCTCTTCACGTGACAGCAGCCCACGGAGCAGCCCTAATCCCCGCCTCAAGTTACTGTGGTACCCACAGAACAGGTTTCAGTTCACATGGACCAGGATCATTTATTATCACCATGGAACTAATCCTCATTGATGACTTCTGCTGGTACTACCAGGTTTGACTTTGAGAATCCCACAGACCGAATTATCACAGGGGAATATGCATGGAAACTACCACGTGCTATAAAAGCATCTTTAAAACAGGGATCTATTTTGTGTTTGTGCCAGTGACCTGTGCATTGTGCATTCAATTGAAAATGCATTTCTCTACTGGAAGGAGGCATGGCAAGAAGCAGGGTAGGGAGTGCCAATCAAGCTTTTTCTGGGTCCTCCATACGTACAGGTTGGTTTTCTCCCAGTTGTTCCCATTTGTGAGAAACTCGGCTACACAGAGCTAATGGTTGAAACACAAGCAGGAGCTGCAGCAACAGCCACCAGCAAAGTGAGACAGGTGGAGGCAGCTACAGGGATAAAATAAAGGGGAAAACTGGAATCTTTAAGAGAACTGTGGCACGCCTTGTCCTCTTAATACTGTACGAGCTTCACTTGTCAACCAGAAATTAACAGCTGGTAGTCTAGAACTCGACCTTCCTGATACCTTCCCAACCTTTTTGTGGGATCTTAAACAGGAAATATGAAAGTAAGACCAACTTACAGGTCACCACACTTAAAAATTCTTGCCTTGGGATGTCTCTAAATCACAGTTCAAGGTGTCCTTAAGCCACTAAATGTTTAAATCCTGATACAAGGTCCACACAGTAGGGTTTGATACACAGGAGGGTTGATAGCAGTCATGATTATTAAACAATTTTATCTTCTGATGATTGGTATGTTCAGCTCAGTATCAAAAAATTATTCCTCCAGAAAACTCACTTAAAAGTTAAAAAAGGACTTGATGCACTTTGTAACCCAGGTTACATCAGAGAAAAACATCAGACACTGGAATTGAACAACTGGTGCCAAGTAAGACAAAATGAAATAGGAAATATTCTTTATAAGATTACTGGTAAAGAAGAACTCCAGGTCAGCTCTGTGAGTTCATTATCATGTCCCATAAACATTTGCTCCCTAACCTCAAAGAGACATAAAAATATTTCATCATTGTGTGGTAAAAAAAAAAAAAAGTTACTTTCAATAGGTTATTTTGGGAAGAACGTATCCAGTCTGGGGAGAAGAACATGAAGTGTGTATGAATGTTTGACACAGCTTATGTCCCTGCAGGAAAGAAGTGTTCCTTTTTAAGACAGATTTTCCTAAAAAAAAAAAAAGTAGAAGAGGGCTTGTCATCGCATTGCGTATTTAGATCTTAACAAAGAGAAATCCTTCTGCAGACATCAGTCTGAAGATTGCATTTTCAAGCAAAAATGGAGCCTGAGCAATTTCCCCCTAAACATAGAAAACGTCCTGTGGAGCTGGTACCTCAGAAAAGCAGAATATCCAGCGCTGCTGCCACAAACGGTGTGTGGGAGGGGAGTGGGAGAGTGGGCAGATGCACAATAACACAAGAAGAACACAGATCCAGAAAAAGGGTGGGTTTTCTCTGAAAAGCATGTGTCATCACTAGCTCTGAATGTAGATACAGAGAACTCGTGAGATTCAACAAATTCCCACTTGGGATAATGAAGCTTGTAGGACTCCAACCTCCAGGTTTTGCTCTCCAACCTGCCCCGGCAGCTGAGACAATGAGCTCCTGCACTGCAGCGCTGCAAGAGCCACAGCTCCCATCAGTGCTGCGCTTTACCTGCCAGCTTTCAGGCGGACAGAAGACATGATTTGCTGAGCAAATCAGCATTTTCAGTCTATAAAAACCTGCTGGATGAAAACCAAGAGTAACCGAGTACAAGAGAGAGGATGTAAACAAGTGATTATGTCCCCTGAAGCATATCCGCTAACAGGGGTCCGTCTCACAAAGATGAGCCTCTCTCCACATAAATCATGTGGGCAGTGCAAAAACAAACTTAAAACCAAGCCTAGAAGCCACACCAAGAAAGTGTGACTCAAATCTCTTACCAAAAGGTACTAAAAAAACAAAAAGAGAGAGGCAGTGATGGAGTGGGAAAAGCCTCTCGTGCTTTGAAGCCGGATGGGAGACTGTTCTTTCCAGTTCTAAGCTCTAGTACATTCAGGAAAAGCCTGGAAATCAAAACTGTTTTCAAACAGAGAAAAAGGAGAAAGGGCTGTCCCAGGCAATAGTTTTGAACTCAACTTTTTGCTTACTGTTGCAGAAAACCTTTCTGCACACAGCAGATCACAATTCCCTCAGGGAATTGGGCTCCTCCAAAGTGATGCACAGCCATACCTGTATGTGATACCCAACAGGTACGTCCACGAGGTATTTCACAAATATACAACCACCACCACCTCTGTCCCTACAAACTGTGCATCGGTTTAAAAGTCACCTCCTTGCTGGGAGGCAGGGCAGGTTAGACCAGGCTTGGAGGAGCTGTGCACACACAGCTGTTGGGGGCCTGGACACTGGAGAGCCCTGGCTTGCCAAATTCTCTCACCTCCACCCACAGCACGGATGTCGACCTCCCTTCTGCTGCTATTTCAGCCAGGCTGAATGTCAGAGGTAGGCACAGCCTTCTCCCTCTGAGCAGGAAGCTCTTCTCTGAACACCTCCTCTTGAGGGATGCACATGGATACGATGGAGTATTTTTGATAGGCACAAAAATATTTGGAGTGCCAGAGCAGGGTAACAATGTACATAACTCTAAAGTTATTCAGCTGGATTGTGCATATCAGCATATTCAGCCATTTCAGTATCTACAGAATTGCATACTCCTAGAAAAGCAGCAAAACAAAGTAAAAGCACGAAGCTAACAATGGAAGCCATATGCTACAGTTACAAATTGCCTCCTGTCTCACTCATTGTTTAATCCATACTCTTATTTATTAGTCACACACAGTGGCAATTGTCCTAATTCTAGAGGTACAAAAACCCTGGAAGTGAGTTACCAATCACACACCCAATACTGGGTAGGTTTCATTTTATATTTCCCAAGAGAAAAAATATTAGAGGTTTTTTTTTTTTAAAAAAAAGCTCTACACTCTCTCATTCTTACATTACTATGTGGAGACAACACATTCCTGACAGTTCCAAGCTGGAAATTAGTGTCATTGAACTGGTACTGAAAAGATGACACATAAAACTGTGTTCTGGCTTTTTTCTGTACCTTGACTATATCTGTTTTATTAACTGAAAAGCAGCAATACAAAAGAAGAAAAAGGGCAAGTTGAGTACAGACAGACCTAAATCAGACCAGTCTTAACATCCTTCCTTTCTTTTCTGTTAAACCACCTGGATATAAATCAGAGCACTGACACTTTAGTGGTCAGCACTGAAAACATACTGCAGATGCAGTAATACTTGCAATACCACACCCTCCCTTGCACAGCAGGTTTCTGTCTCAAACATGTTCAGTTCAACACTGACAAACTTTAAATGCAATTAATAATTACCCAGGGGAGAAAAAAAGATACTGCTTAGCTCCCTTCATTTTGGGAGAGTTACTGAAAATATTAATCTGCTCTTATAAAATTAATGTTTCTATGTTATGGATGAAGAGAGTGAGACAATAATAGGAACATAAGAGCAACCACTGTGGGATGAGACCAAAGTCTTCTGGCTTCAGCAGTGGCCAAAAATCAAGTATTTAGCAAAGTGTAGAAAAGGACAAACACGGCTGATAATTTCAAGTACCGTCCCAGCCTCCGGTCATTTCAGACTGCTGGGTAGCTGTGCCACGCACTTGCCTTTATGTAGCCACCCTCCCAGGCTGTTTTCCATGAACTTGTGCAGCCTCTCTCTGAATTTCCAGCATCCATGACCCATTGAGGCCGAGTTCTACAGCTCAGCTACACATCCCAAGTACCATTATCACAGGGGAGTGCTTACAGCCGGGAAAGGGACAAGATAAAATAATTGATAAGAAGATAAAATCTTTGGAGAATCCGGAAAGCCCTTGCAGTCATCCTTTGTTGCTGTCCAAGCTGTGCCAGGACAAAGCAACAACTTCCCACACACCAACAACGTTCTGAACACCAAGAACAGGATGTAGAAAGAAGATTCAAAGAAATACCCCAGATATGAGATAAAGACATCCCAGCTGCATCCAAGCTGGCAATTCCAGAAGCATATTTGTTTCATCAGAACCCTAAAGAAACTAGGGATAGATATTTCTGGCAAGAGTGCCCATCCTGTGGTTTTCCAACACCTGCTAAAGTTGCATTAACTCCCAGTATCGCTCCACTTATAGTAGTTTTCATATTGATTGAAAACACTGACGTCACATTGTATTTTAACTCAGTAAAACAGGGCCTCTCCCAATAGCTCACTAAGGGCAACAGCAGACATTTTATTGATTTCAGTGGACTTCAGAACAGGACCTTGATCTTTTAATTCACCAGTGAAATGTGCCTTCTCATCTTCCTTCCTGCCCTACCTGCTTTCATCTTTCATTATTGTGTTCTGATCTTGTGAAGCTGTTACAGCAAAGGAGGAGCCCAGGGATCATCCTGAAGGTGCTGCAGACCTGCCAGGTCCGGTTCCCAAGGTGCACACAGCGTTCCTCAGGCTCTCTCCTTGCACTCCCTCATCCCTGCACTTGCACCTACTGGATCTGCTGAAGAGGGACAGGGTCACACCTTCTGAAGGTGCAGTTTGTCTCTGCTCTGCTGACAACCCAGAGAACATCACCCACAGCCAAGAGCAGGGGAGTTTGTTGGGGTCTGCAGTCGCCCTACTGCTCCCCACATACCATCTGGTGTCATGGACAAGTGGTCCAACAGCCTGAGGGAACGCTCCTTCTCTAATCCTGGCTCCTTCTCTAATCCTGAGACAGGGCATGTTTCAAGCTTAAGGGTAATTATCAGGGAAAATTCACAAAAAGCAAGTTATACTCTGAAAGGTACTGCCACACATTCCACTTGTGTCCCTCACAGATCCATCCCACCACTTGTGATTTAAAAGTCCTATCTCCTTGTTTTCCCAAAAACCAGGGGAGCCTCGCCAGTGGGCTGCCTGGGGAGTCAGAAGGAGGACTCTTCATTCTAACCCCACTGACCTACCTGCTGTAAGAGTTCATTCCACTCCAAAATGATCCTGTTACCATAATGTGGCTGCACTACAGTGTTGTACGGTGTGTAACCCACTTAACAGGAACATCTGTTGATCTGGAAACACAGCTCTGTTCTCCCAAAGCCAACAGGGCGACGCAAATAAAAATAACTTCACAAATTATAACGGTATGAAAAATAATTGTGCCTGGGCAGCAAGTGCTTACAACAGGAAAACTGACTTGTTTGCCACTGCGTTGGAAGCTGTAAACCAGCGTGACCCAGATCTCATCCACTGTAAATCCTTCCAGTTGCAACCTAAATGCTGCACATAATCAGCTCTGCTTAAGCATCCTTGTTACGTGTAAAAGTGTCCCCACACTTCAGGGCAGCAGCAGGTCACACGGGTTCACATTTGAATGGGCCTGATCTACCTTGAACTCAAAAGTTTACAAGTCCACAGTGATCAAAACAAAGGCTCGAGTAATCACCACTTACACAAATAGTATTGTATGTGGATCTGCACATGTAACAGCCTGATCCCCCCAAAAAATTCATCTTCTAAAATTAAACGTGACCCACAAAATAAATTGCTTTTCACAGCTTGTTTCAGTTTGCAAAGTACAGAGGAAGAAAAGTCTGACCAAGCCATGCACCTTTATATAACACATGAAAATATATGATATACTACATATAGCTATATATTATATACATGGTACCTGAATGGTATTTCTATCACGGACATACCATGAGGACTAATGATGTGGTTTGATTTCACCCCCCCCCCCCCCCCCCCCC
>VXAY01000115.1:840314-855374 GCA_013399855.1 Oxyruncus cristatus
CCACCTGTGAGTAGGCTCAGAGCCTGAACGTTTAAAGCCACAATAGTGGATATCAAAAATAAGCAGTCATAATAAAGATCCTAACCACACAGCTTCTAAAATACATAAAGTATCAACACACATTAGCCTAGTTTACCTGCTATGAAGTAAATAATGTCATTTCCTTTCTCTTTTACTGTTTGTTGTAATAAAAACAAAGAGTTAGATAATGCTTTGCTTCATGGAATACCTACAGCAAAGGTATTTTATTATGTCTTTCAAGCACATCTTCCTGCTGCTTACAACAACAGAAGACCTGTCTGCTACTCCTTTATAAAAACAAAGGATAAAGTTTTATATTAAGGATTCTTAAAGAGCTCTCGGAGACTATGTTTAGATACTCCCCAAATTAGTAACCACGTTAAACACATTAACATGTTAAACCCTTTTTTCTAAGCTGGATGTTTTTCACTGTTTCCTCGCCAAGAGGAAGAGATTCCTTTACTTTTGGATTCCCTCCCTCCAGCCAAATAACTTCAGTGGTGTCAGTGCCTGGCCAGACCAATCCAGGAATAGCACTGCCTATGGAGTGCTGAATTCCACAGGCACAGCCAAACAGTGCTTTTAGTCGAGCTTTATTTGGCAAGGACAGCAAGAGGACGTAAGAAATTTGCTAGAGAGAGAACCCCAAGGACGAGAGCTTTGTGCTCCCCCGGGCACCCTCGGCAGAGGTGTCTCGGTGCCTTTGGGGGACCCCCCGGGGCAACGGCGGGCGCTCAGGACCCTGGAGAGCGCCCGGAACCCTGGAGAGCTCCCGGGGCGGGGGATGCACCGGGCGGGCAGGGAATGCCACGAGTGCAAAACCGAGGAGCCGGGACACGTCCTGCTGCCCCTCCGCACCCGCTGAAAAGGCAAGTTCCAAATTCCAGGCAAGCCGGAGCTGCTTCCTATGGCAAACGCTTGTTTGTGTTGGAAACATGGAGGGAAGTGAAGCACTGTCAGTGCTGTGTTTCCCAGCAGGAGTGCCCGGGGAACGGATGGCAAACGATCCCCCTCTCCTGGTCAAGTAATGCCAAGGCAGCCATCAATTCACATTTCATAGAATCACAGAATGGTTTGGGTTGGAAAGACCTTAAAAACTCACCCGGTCCCCACCCCGTGCCATGGGCAGGGACACCTCCCACTATCCCAGGGTGCTCCAAGCCCCGTCCAACCTGGCCTTGGACACTTCCAGGGGTGGGGCAACCACAGCTTCTCTGGGCAACCTGTGCCAGGGCCTCCCCACCCTCACAGGGAATCATTTCTTCCTATTATCTAGTCCAAACCTACCCTTTTGTCAGTTTAAGGCCATTAACCCTTGTTCTAGCCCTACATGCCTGTGTCCAAAGTCCCTCTCTGGCTCTCTTGGAGCCCCTATAGGCAGTGGAAGGGGCTCTAAGGTTTCCCTGAAGCCTTCCCTTCTCTAGACTGAACAATCCCAACTTTCTGAATCCACAGCAGAGGTGCTCCACTCCCTGAACATCTTCATGTTCCTACTCCAACAGGACACTCCATGTCCTTCCTGTGCTGGGATCCTCAGAGTAGTGCTCCAGGTGGGGTCTCACAGAGAGGAGTAGAGGGAGAGAATCACCTGCCCTGACCTGCTGGCCACACTTCTGATACAGTTAAAGCATCAAACCAGCCCGAGCACAAAGTTTTGGGGTGGCTAAAACACAGCCCTGCTCTAGGATAAGAAGAACAAAATGTATATCCCTGTATATCAACATCACTGTGAAATCCCTGGTGGCCCAAGGACACAGACTGCCAAGGAATTTCTACAGGAAGCACCCGAGAAGATCCAAACACCCCTGAGGCAGCAGAAATAAAGAAACAGCCTCCTTATGTGACAGACAAAAGCCAAAAAGCCAGGTCTGAACACCAAACCCAGCAACAGGCCTTGGGCCTCTGACCAGGGTATAGGGGCACTGCCCGAGGGGCCCCCTTCCCTCATGAGCTTTGGGTGCTCTTGGATTAATTGTCTACATTCCTCGCTAAGCATCTGCCAGGTGACCTTTTAAAAGCATTTCATAATCTATTACAAACACCTTTTCTAAATCATACCAATTTTAAAAGTCATTTTTGAGTCAGTTAAATACACAGATTCCTCAGAAGTCATGGGGGATGTAGCTTACTGTCCTTTTAGAACTTAAAAAAATAATGTAGGTCTCACTTTCAAAACACTTGTTGTTTTTTTTTCCCTTGTCTGCCTAAAAGTAATACTGTAGTATAATTTTTATTTGTTAGCTTCCAGACCTGTGTTCATGGAACCATATAATGAAAAACTCCTCACAGACACACACAAAGAGGAACATTTGATGCACATCGTTTTCTTTCACTGTGAATTCAGTGGCTAAAAGAGCTTGACCATACCAGGAATGAAAGTGAAACAAAGCATTCCCCGGAATCAAGGGATGTGTCTGACACACAGAAAGGCAAAAATTACCATGGATTTGTTCCTGAAGTGCTTTCAGTGCCCACTAATTCCTGTGGAAGATGAGGATGAAGAATTTGTCTTCTCAAACAACTAACAGGAATGGGTCCCAATTCACAGAACAAAGGCAGTGCTCTGTCTAAATTAATCACCATTTTCACTTCAAAAGCGCTATGTTTCTAACAGGAATAATTTCTGGAAAACACTTTGTGACTTCTGGGGAGCCTTGGGAATAAAGACCTTGCAAAGGGGAGCTGTCTGAACCGCTTTCCCAAACAACCTCTCACCATTATGGAGATTTGAAAATGCATTGCAGAGATTTGCAGAGATCATTACCTAAAACACATCCTTGCAAAAGCATGCTGTAACCTGACATGCCTGCTGTAACTGGGAGCCTTGCTGAAACCCAGCTGAGCTCATAACGATGCCCCTTGACTGTCACTACATACTTAGGGATTTAACATTTCACCCAGACAGCAGCGTTAAAAGAGATGAATAAAGACCATGGCAATTTACCCCTTTCCTCACCCTTAACTCTGGAGGTCACCAGTGGGCTGCCCCCGCTTGGAAATCAGACTGATTGTGGTCAAGGTGGCAGTGAACCGGGGTGGGAAAGGACTAAAAGTATTGCTGCACAAATCTAAGCAAAGCTGGCCCTCAGCTGCCAGAACAGCTCAAATTCGAGCTGGACATCTCAGTTGGTACATCTGAAGCAAAAGGGCAGATGATTCATTCCCAGGGGTTAAGGCCGTCCTCTGCACTGGGAAGGGATAAAGGCAGTAAATAGAGACTTAATATTAAAAAGGAAGGCAAAAAGAACTGCAAATGTCTCGGTCTACACCAAAGACGTGCTTCATCCCAGGCTTTCCCTCAATTTATCACCCGTAAGCCCTTGCAAAGAGCAAAACAAGCTTGTATCTCCACAACAGCCAGCACTGGATTACAGGGAGTGTTTTAATTCCGCTCTGCCCGGTTCATGCTCCTGGAGCACCTGTGAGGAGCATGTGGAACAGAGGTAATCCTTCCTCCTGCTCACAGAGCTGCCAGCCTGAGACCTCCTTTCAAGACAGAGAATTCCTTTTAAGACACACAGGATCCTCTGACAGCACTAACAATTACACAGGATGAGGTTCACAGCAGGAGTTAACTAGCCGGTGTGGAAGAGGCAGAGGCTGGACTTTCCAGCGAGGGATAATGAAGACAAACACTTTAGCACATCACTGGGGACGTGAGAAACCTAGATCTAAAATCCCAGGTGTCCTTTCACCTCAGTGAATGAATGGTCCAATTAAAACACTATTATTTATGTAAAGTAGAACAACTCCAAAAAAAGGAGGAACAGACTAGTCCAGCACTAATATATTCATTTGGGACTTCAGACAGCTCTCCGAATCCAAAACCTCCAAGTAAGGCCTTAACCACCACTCTTTTGGCAGAGATTTGGAATGGAGCAGGCTGTCAAAGCACCGAGTCAGCCAACACATCCACATGGCAGAGCACGCTGGCCAGCTGGAGAAGTGGGAAAGGCACTTCAGCACCTTGTGCCCCACCTTTTACCTGGGTTAATTTGTAGCCTCGCGCTCTCTTGCTTCCCTGGTCTGTGCTGGTGCTGGTTTGAAGGTCACTGCGTTGTCCACCATTCCATAACACACAGACATCCTGAGACATCACCTTTTCCGTACTGAAGAAACACTTGCAAACTTTTCAAAAGTCCTAAACAGAACAACGGATTCACTTCTCCATAACTGCAACCAGCCAGCAAACAGGATCCACCAGTCCCTTCCACTCCTTTGGGTGTCAGTTCTTTTCTTTGAGGACACAAGATGGACAACAGAGGGCTTTCTAAATGAAAATCAGTCTTTAATTCAACATCTGAAGAGAGGGAAGGAGTAGCAGAGAGGAACTGTTACGTACTGCCTATAACAACATCCCTCTACAAGGATAAAGGAGCAAGGCTGAGCCTGGGAAGAGGGAAGAACAGTCTGCTTAATGCTGTCTTTTTATTTCCCACTAATAAATCCATTCTTTTCCCCCAGGCAGAGTGTGTTGCCAACGCTGGTGCCACAGGGTGGCACTGCAGCCCCGGCTGTCCCCAGCAGCCTCAGATCTCCATGCTGGCACAGTCTAAGGAAAAGCAGGGACTTGATCAAGAGGTGCCAACATTTCAGACTGCCTTGAACTGCACTCATAGGTTTTGATACAGTTAACACTGTTTAGTAGCTCAATATAATTTACGTGAACAAAACGTTTTCCACTGGGCAACTGGTTTTTACTGCTTGAAATAAACAGTAAACCCGTTTCCCACTAATCTAAAACCTCTCTTGGAGAAGGTCCCCTCCAGACTGCCTGCTCCAGGGCAATGAAATGACAGTTTTGCTGGCCTGAAGCTCTGCTGCAACTGCTCTGATCCCATCCCTCTCCTACCATAACCCTGGCAGACAGGTGCTCCCAGCAAAGGCTCTCTGCTCCCTTTCTCCCACTGTGGAAGAAGCACGGTGCCTCCTGATTTTTAGCACCACAATACCTTCCCCATTTCTCCAAATCTGTTACTGTGTCATGGCTTAACACACTGAGGAGGTTACCTCATGCAATCTAAGGTGTACCTGCACACAACACTCAGTTTTCCCAGGAGAGAGAACAGCACGTGGTTTCTTGCCCTCCATCAGCAGAGATACACTGGGGATTTAATGCTCCCTTTCAACACACAGGAAGGGCAAATCTTCCACTTTCAAAAGCAAAACGTATTCCTTTTAGCCATCAACACAGGTGCCTGGGAGAATGGTGTTTTCCACAAGCTCATCAGCCCCCAGAGGCAGAAAGAAAAGCATGCCTGGTGAGGACAGAGAAGTAACCTTTGCAAAGTCTCCTGCTGGCTTGTGCTCTGCATGATCTCAGACGAGCTGCTGCTGTGCAGTCATGTGCAAGGGGGCTGTTTCTGAATTAATCACGCATCAAACTGCATGTGTGTGCAGGAATAGTTGCTTCAGCTGCTGTTTTGTCCAGGAGAGCACAAAAAAAACCCCTGATTATTGCTGTTTTGCCCTTTAAGTTTTTTCTCGCCGATTCATTTACTGGGGCTGTTTTAACCCGTTCCTGTGCTGGGAAAAGGAATTTCTGCGGCAAAAAAAAAATACGCTTGGCAGGATTCTACGTGAGGTCTCACCTCCTACAGCATCTTAAACTGAGAGGCATGTACTTAACCTTGTACTACACAGAAGTGTAACCAAGGTGAGACGTGCGGGGGAAGCTGCAGTTGGCAGCCTGGGAGAAGAGTGAGGGGGCTGTGGAAGAAAACGGTATCAGACAGGAAAGGATGCTAAACCCTTTTCATTTCTAGGAGGGTAAAGAGGCGCATCTACAGCCATTTTCATTCTTTCCATCATTACAAGCTCAAACAAGGAAATTAACCCCCAAGATCTGGGAGCTGAATGCTGAGCGTTCACTGAGGGAAAAAATGAGAGCGACGAGGTTCCCACTTAAAACCTAAAAAACTCCTAATTGAGACCGTAATCTTTATTCAACCCCATTACACACGTGTACCGTGTGATAGTCTGCAATTAAGGATCACATACTATATATATATTCATGAGACCTCTGCCCCCCTTCAGTGAGCAGGCCCAGGCAGCACACACCTAACAAATAGAGCTCTGAGCGCTTATCTTCTCCTTCATGCTTAATGGGTGGCAGAAGGACTTTCATTCTGCACCATAAACCTGATTTCTGAAGATCAAATTATTAATTCCCTCACAGGCCTTTCTGTAGTTCTGTTAAATATATATATATATATCTGTAAGAAGTACTAGTTCATTTATTTTCAAGAACAGCTTTGTGACATGAAAGGGACGTAATCTTCAGTTTACAAGGCCAACGGAATCCTCTCATTTTGGTTGCGCCAACCAGGAACACTTTGAATCTTATTTTTCAGGATTTATATGCGACATGTAATATTTGTATTTCAAAAGTGGCATTTCTATTGGCTTCATCTGCTATAAGGGTGCTCAGCATTTGTACAGCTAGACCAGGAATCACGAGCCAACCTGTCAAATGAGGGAACACGTAACTGTTGGTTGTCCTTGAAAATCTGAGCTTTCCCACGTGAGCAGCACCACGTAGGAACTTTGAAGGAGAACAAAGTCAGAGCCCACGTCTCCAGGGCGAGGCTCCGTTTCCTAAATGGCCAGCTCTGCTCCCTTTCCCATGATCCCACATCATAGACATCCCATTTCCAACACGGCCCAAACAAGAACGCCTCCCTCCCCTGACTGTTCAAGTCAGATGTGTAAGAGGCAAATATATCATGGAAAAATAGAGCACAGCTCCATCACCAGAGTGATGCATGGGAGAACACACACCTTATTTCTGGCACTTCCTAATCTTTACGCATAACTGTCCTCAGACCTGTTCCTGGGAATGTCTGGACGCTCAGAAACACTCACACCTGACACACAAAGTGTCAGGCTACTGTGTCACCAGCAGTGTCACCGTTTGTACCTGCACACAAGCTGTACCCCAAGCACTGCTGAAACACAGAATGGGATGAGACAGCTGAAAAAAAAACATATGGAAAGGGAATAACCTCCCATCAGCAAGCATTGTACATAATGCCAGCTTGTGGCCTGCCTTCCAAACAAGCCCCTGGACCACAGGGTCATCTGTTGATATCTCCTTACTCGTTTTGGCAGCCAGTCTCATCTTCCCTCTTCCACCATGCCTTATCCTTGCCACGCAGCAGTATTTCCCCATGCCCCTTCTCCTTCCAGAGAGACCCTGTCCTGTCCTCCCCATCAGATTTTTGTCGGATCCACCTCCAGGCAGCACTCGGTATTCTGCAGAAAAATCAGAAGGCTCGGCGGCAAGCCTGCTTAGGCTCATCCCTCCTGAATTCCAACACCTTCCCTCCTGCCGGTAGCAGGTCCCGGGGAGGGCACCCGTTGTTGACCCGTCTGCCACGATGCAAACACACCGGGAAAAGGCGGGAGCACGTGAGCCAAGGACACGGCTCCCTCGCTGCGGTCGATCCCAGCAGATGGGGTCAGCAGAGATCCCAGTGCCGGCTGCCGTGCGCATTCCCTGCCCCTGGTCCCACAGCATCATTAACGGCGGAGAGCGAGCATCGGATCGTTAGCGCGGAGAGCCCCGGTCCCCATGGCAACGGAGCCTGCGATTCCGCACGGGCGGGGCAGAAAACATCCCCGCACGGCCTGTGGATTGACACGGGATGAGCCAGTGAGCTCTGCAGCATTCCCAGACTCAAAGGACCTGGATAATAAACGCTTTGCTACATCAACGTGCCACACTCCTGCAAATTTTGCAAATGTGCCTCTCGCAGCAAACGCTGGCGAGGGATGAGCAATAAACACGGTAAGGAGTCAAGGAGGGACCGTGGTCCAGAAGCTGCAGAGGGAGCAGACACTTGCAGGGTGTTTCTGGCTCATCTGCTGGTTTTCTATTTTTCTCCAGGCAAAACATACTGAAATTCTCTAAAAATGTGTAGAATGCTGCATTCTCTGTGGTTCTGCCAACCACCCTGGTGACTTCAGCAGATAAACACATCTACAAAAGTAAGAAACCTCTGACAGCAGATGTGTGATTATATGAATGCACATGGACAAAAATGGAAACCCAAAGTTCCACACGCCTACCACCATGCAGATTATTTTTTTTTTTTAGCACAAGCCTTCACTTTTCACCACCCTTTTTTTCCCATACTCCCCAAACAGCGTGTTTCCCCTCTTGTCCTCACCATCCAGGACACTCCAGGACTTGCTGTAACACCTACACAGTTTAATAAACTGGCTACATTTCTTCTCTCCCTTTGCTTTGCCGACTCTCTCATAAATACCTGAGTTTCCACGTAACTGCACTACTGATATACCATAAAACAAATTGCTTATTTGATACTCAGTAACAACACTTCCCCCCCCCCACAAAAGCCAGGCAATTCCCAGAAAACTTCCCGTATAAATATACACTGATTTAATATGCTGTTGCAGTCTGGATTTTCTTGCCTTAAATAACATGTAAATTATTTTGTTTCTTTACCTACGGAAGTTTTTGTCTCTCTATACCCACACAGACATCTGTGTATATATATTTACTTAAAGCCTTGGCTAAACAATCACTGACTAGAATAAAAGAGGAACAGAAGACTGAAATACCCAGTCCTGCAAAAGTCTCAAGAGCAAGACAGTTGGGGTACAGGACTGCTATAAAGTACAACAGATAAGTCAGCTTATTTCTAATTGACCCAGGACTCAATTCATAAGAAAATGAGTTCTTGCAGCTTTACCAGTTGTATTAAACTCTATTTCTACAGAAGCCTGCGGTAACAAGAGTCTTAAAACGCATTAGTAAATTATAATTAGGGATTTCTTATCTCTTTTACATGCTTACAAATTAAAATCCAACTAAGTCAAAGAAAGGCTTCCATTGACTTAGGAGGCTTTGGAAATGTCCCTGGAATTTCTACTGATGCTAACAGGAACTGCGTTTGTAAAGGAAAAACGAGAAGCTGACATTTTGCCAAGGAGAAAAACCACGAACAACGCGAGGGGAAGTGCCGGTGAACGTCGTTCCGCGTACCAGGAGAGCAGGTGGCAGGAAGACAGCTTCGCCTCACAGCAGAGAGGGAGGAGAAACCCCTATTTCACCTGGATTAGGAGCTCACAGAGATCAATCCCAAAGCAGCAGGTCAGGCACTGACTGGGCACAGCCAGTATCACTCATCTGCTATGAAGAATCTGCCCAGCAGAGTTGGCTAATGGGGAATGTTTCTTAGCACGCACACACACACATCACCTAAGCCTATTTACCTTAAATATTAATGCAAGGACTCCTACACACACTCTGGTGACCTCAGCATTAGCGTCTCGTGGCTTCATTCTTCGGGGTAAAAAGAGCAAGACTTATATTTGGCAAATGAAATTCAATTAATCCTTTTCCCCAAGACAACAATTTTCCCTAACTGTGACAGACTGCATGGCCTAGCATTGTGACAGCTAGTTAGGCTCTAGCAACAGTGCCAGTGCTCTGTTTCTGCAGGATTTCTGTGCATTTCTGCCTTGTGACTGGACATAAGTTATTTAAGTTTTGTATTGGGTTTTGTATTTTTTAAAAAAATCTCAGAAACACACATACACTATTGAGAAATAAACATAATTAAAACCCAACTGCCTGCATCTCCAGCCTCTGTGCATTCTTCTTACCTTATGTTTTTTGAAAGAACCACATAGAACCTTGAAATACCTTTTAAAATAATTGTTCTAGACACACCTTATACTCCCAGTAACAGTATGCCACATTAATTTTGTATTGTATCTCTAGCAGCAGGTGTGAGAACACTTTAGTTAATTCACAAAAAACCCTCATGTACAGGAATATTTTCTAGCAGGATACCGAACTAACAACCCCATGGAGGTGAAGCGTACGTGGGATGCTCAAAATAAATGTCCCTCTCTCTGGGGACACAATTCACTGCTGGGTCCTGGGCTCTTCTCTCAGTAGCCAACAGCTCTAGAAACTCCTATACAAATCACAAAATCATGGAACAGTTTGGGTTGAAAGGGACTTTAAAGGTCATCCAGTCCAATTGCACTGTAATGAGCATAATTTACTCTAATGGAAAGTCTGATGGAAAGATACCTTTAGAACTTGCCTGAACTTCTACTCTGAATTGTGCTCAAATCATTTATTCCATTCAGCAAAAATTAAACATATTGGTTCCCCCATATCAAAAGTAAATATACGTAAAAAAATGCTAATAATTCATTACAGTAAACAACCTATTGCTGCTTGTTCCAGGCACCAGTAGCCTCTCAAACTGACAACTCTATGTCCAAGCACAGGCAGAAATAAGCACTTCTCAGTACAGAACCCAAAATAATTGGCTTCCTACCCCTGTCTCCAGTCTGACACTCGCAGTGACTCCAGAAAAGCAATCTCAGCGTGAGGATTTTGGTGCTTAGGGAGAAGTGAATTGTCTTAGCTTGGGATGGGGATTTGCACCCTGTGAGGCATCAGATCATCAAATCCCTTCCCATAGAAACTCAGGAGTGTTTTAGGTAACTTTCAGTGCAAACACTTCTCTGTGCTTATAAAAAATTCCTAGTCAAACTTTTTCAGCTGGATAACGGCTTGCCAAAACAACACACTTAATGAGGCATCATAGCAGATCACAAAAACATCTATTTCCCACTGAAAAAGTTGCCTTTGCTTAGAGATGGGGACAAAAAAAAAAAAAGAGAAAGCGAGAGAGAGTACAGCACACAAAAAAAATCCCTTCCACCCTGCTGAAACTATCGCTTTCAACCCCAGCAATCACTGCCAGTCAGGACTCAAAATTAATGAGGAACCTGGGGATGGGGGGGAAAAAAAATTCCCCAAGCTAAAACTATATTTGGATGGTAATCTGCAGCACTACCCAGTGCTGCTCAGAGCAGTCTGCACTGGGGTATAAACAGCCACCCAACATGGCAGTCAGGTTATGTGCAGGCTCATTAACCTGCTCCAGGTTGCCTGGTTTGATGTTTCACCTCAGGGTATCTCTAGAAATAAACCCAAGCACTGCTGCCACACTTTTCCAAAGAATTACCATGCAAGAAGCTTGCATTGTGGACAGTGATGCTTGTGGTTCCAACAAACATGACAAGACACCCTGTGATATAAAGTGCAAATTACAGCTATTTTTTGTGTTTATCACACAATTAAGATACTGATATATATATATATGACTTACATAGATATGTCTAACATTCCAAATAAAATTCCAAGGTGAAGATGCACCACCAAGGTGAAGTAGCTCCAGAGTAAATGTTATGGCCTGAGCGACTGTCAGTGGAGTGACGTTAGTTTTGCTCTGTTTTAAAATCACGCTGCACGGAAGGTCAGCCCTCCGTTATCACCTGACGTGGATGTGCTGGACAAGCCAAAGGAATCATGCTGACTAGAACCTGGTGAGGACCTGTCCTTGGAAGTGGTCCTACAGCAGAAGGAATGTGGCAATTAGGATGGCTTCTCTCTCTCTGTAATTTCAGTCCTCTGTCAGACCCGCGTGGTCATTTACGACAAACCACCTTAACCATTTTCTCCCATTGTCACTGGTAACACCCAAACGATCCAAAATTTGGATCCAAAACTTGGCCAAGCTGTTCCAGGAGGCAGAATAGCTTTCCCTGAAAGACTGGGCTAATTACTATAATCCCCAGCAGTGTTACTGAGGTGGTAAAATCTCAAGGGCCTGGAACTGGTGAGGATGGAGTGACACTGGAACTGGTGAGGATGGAGTGACAATAGGCTTAGGGACAAAGTCTCTTTGTGTTGATAAACTGGGTGTGCTCAGTACCAGCAGCTGTAACTAATATTTATTTCCTTTGTTTTTCCTTCTTTTTCTTTTATTCACGTGGTATAAACACCAGTAGCAGCCAAAAAGGTTGCTAATCAAGCTGTGGAAGGCACAGTTACAATTCAAAAGCAATACAATATAGCAAAGGTTGAGTTCTGTGTTAACAAAAACTTGAAAACTGGTGATCTGATGTTCTGACCTGTACACATCAGTGATTTGCACCAAAGTTCTGGAACTAAGGAAAAAGGGAGGGGGGAGGGAAAAAAAAAAAAAAAAGGAAAAGTCAAGCTCTGCCACAGGCTGCCCAGGGCAGTGGTGGAGTCATCATAAAATCCCAGAATGGTTTGGGTTGGAAGGGACCTCATCCAGTCCCACCCCCTGCCATGGGCAGGGACACCTCCCACTATCCCAGGTGCTCCAAATCCTGTCCAACCTGGCCTTGGACACTCCCAGGGATGGGGCAGCCACAGCTTCTCTGGGCAACTTCTCCCTGGAGGGATGTAAAAGATGTGCAGATGTGGCACTTGGGGACATGGGTGAGTGGTGGCCTTGGCAATGCTGGGGAAACAGTCACATTCAATGGTCTCACAGGGCTTTTATATCCTAAGTGATTCCATGATTTTATGACTTTGGCACCGAGCGCAGATAACAGCAAAGAACAAAGAGCTTTTGACTGGCCAGCCAAAATTCTGATGCCCAGAAAACCCCTTAAAAATCTGTTAAAGCCATCAAATTCTAAGGATTTTAAGCAAGGCTCTGCTGACCTACCTAGGACGACTTCTGCCCTCTGAAATGCCAAGTGCACAGTGACAGTCACGGAGTTGCTCTGTCTGAGTGTCCACTGGGCCCCCCAGGCAGCTGCAGAGCTGCCCCAGTGACACCTGCATGGCTCAGCAAAACCGGCACTGCAAACGGCTCCCTGCTGACTGGATCGCAGGAAAAATTGGATAACCTTCACAGAATTACCCAGAGGACTTCCAGAACAATGGAGCAGCCCTGACATAAAGGGAATAACGATCACAGGAAGCAGCCAAAGCAAATTTGTTAGGAACTAATCACATCAAATAAATTGCAGGGCTTGGGGTGGTTTTATTTTAATAAGTCTTTTAAATGGCCCTGCATAAGCAAACTAGTATGGATAAAAGTACAAAAATAAGGCTGTTTCCTACTAAAATAGAGAAAACCATTCTTTGCTGGGCATCTCTGACCTATGAATGCTGGAGATGAGACACTGGATTTGTAAAAAGTAAAATAAAGGTGGGGAGATCCCTCACCCAGAAGTGGAGGGGCTGGAATCAGCTGTGCCCTACTCATCACACTGCCCAAAACCTGGTTTCAGCTTCAAAAATCAGAGCTGGGAAAAATTAGACCAAAAAAAAAAAAAAGTTTAAAACAAGCTCACATCAAGTCAACAATTCTACCCATCTCAGTGGAGTTTTCGTGGTTTTCTTGCCAGTAGAGGTGCTGCAGAAAGATGGCTCTGCACTGACACACTTCGTACATTCTTCAGCTCTAATTGCTGGTGTTCATGCAGTCAGCTACTAATTGCCTCAGCTGTTATTTCCAACACAAATACAGACCACAGATATCCCCTTACCCCATTTGTCCCTTCAAAAGTACTGCCTAGTTGTGGCATAAAAAGCCTTCCCCAGAAAGTAATCAGAGGGAAAAATTCCCAAGCCTGCTGCAGATAACACTAATTCCAGGGTACATCTCAGTTATGAAGATGTGCCTTTGATTCGGACACTTGTTTCAAGAAAATTAACATACAAATCAGAAATTATCATAGATAAGACAAAGGATGAAATTAATTTTAACATTTCTGTTCCTTCTTTTTCCCCCCCCTTCTCCTTTATTTCCAGCCAGAACATTTAAAGTTCCGTGTTCCATGGATTGCAAAATAGGGGCTGGTGCCTTTCATTCACCAACTACCACTTTTGTCAGGTGGATTCTGGTACCATCTAAAGTGGCTTTTGTCCTGCAGCATAAAAATAGATGATTACTTCGTTATCATGCTCTGGCTCTTTTGCTGACACACAGAGGGTGTAACAAAGTCGCAAACACAGAGTGGGTTGGAAAGGACTTTAAGGATCAACGTCAGCAGCAGAGGGTCATTACTCTACAAACAGCTACATTTTAAAAAGCCCAGTGAGACACTGGGCCTTCCTGGTCTGAAAAAGGAGGGTCAAATAACGCTTGAATAAAATCACATAAAATTCTTTCTTGCTAATTCTGTTCATGTTATTAAAGTACCTTAAATTTCTCTCAGTGAACTGTGGAGCTGATAGTATTAATGCTCATTAAAGAACTGCCCAGAGAGAGACGCTGCTTTAAAGCTAAAATGCCCCAGGCAGAGGGCAGGAGCCCCCCCACAGATCCAGCACCTCCCATGAGGCAGCTCGTGGAGATGCCAGAAAGAAAGAGCAGCCACTACCACTATCACTGTTTTATCCTTTTAAAGATATTATTTTAAGGAAATATAAGCAGCTAATAACATGAAGGATGTTTTTAAATTGTACAAGAGCCCCAAGGCCAGGACTGGCATCCCGCCACCAACACACAGGGGACTTTGGTGCTTCTCATGTGCCCACACCCCCCATCCCCACCGGACACATGTTGTGGGAGAGCTGTTAATCACTGCTCAACATTTCTCAGCCTTCCTTACTTTTATCTTCCATTGCAGCCACCCCGAGGCAATGCCTCCACTCCTTGTCTGCAAATAACACCCCAAACCAGCACGTCCATACCACACTGTGAAGGCCATTGGCAGAGAAGCGAGTTTCTCTCCAAGACTCACTTTAAAAGCACCACTATTCATGCTAAAACGGCGTGGTAAAAATCACTGAAATATCAATTCACCAAGGGGAATTAACAGGTTGCAGCCTGGGATTTAAGAAAATCTCAGTGTCTTTTAACAGGGTGTGATTACCCTGAATATTCTCAGCACCTTCACCTATACATTTCTGAGGTGACAGGCACACATAAATGCATACTGACCTGGCAATATTGAAATAAATGCAGCCAAACTGGCACAAACCCTTCTGAAAACTTTCTTAGGGTTTTTAAATACCAATTACTTTTTTTTTCTTAAATGTAAACCATGAGAAAAAAAAATATATATATATATATGTGTGTAATATAGGGTTTCAAATTAATACACAAATGTAAATAGAGGGTAGATGACACAAAGTGTCATGCCCAAGCTCCTCTGAACAAAAAACCTTGCAAGCTGCAATACAGAAATAAAGTAAAAAAAAAAAAAAAAATCAAA
>VXAY01000115.1:855380-868169 GCA_013399855.1 Oxyruncus cristatus
GAAAAAAAAAAAAAAATCAAAAAAATCTGTGAACCTGAGAGAGAATCAGGTACATTTCAAACCACCTCCTCATTAAATACCAGAACTACAATGTCATGCTGGTTTATAGCCTTCCCTTTTTTTTTTTAAGCAGCATCCAAACTAATTCAAATGCTCTTTGCCCTCTTTGGCAGATCAGCAACTAAACCACCACCTGGCTTAATTAAGCAGGATTGAAATTATTCTGCATAGAAGTAAGCACAAAAGGTGAGAGAAACCACATGTTCATCTTGAATCTCGCATTTACTCATGTCCCTGAAACCTAAGAACACTTTCATTCCCTGCTGGACTCCTCACAACTAGTGTCGTGCTTTATATGAACGCCAGGAAGTTTCATAGTCTGTGCAAAAATGCATCCGTGGAACACGTGGCATCAGCAGAGAGTTCACTCTGGTGAGATCCCACCTGGAATGCTGCATCCAGCTCTGGAGAAACAACACAGAAAGGACATGGAGCTGTTGTAGCAAGTCCAGAGGAGGCACCAAGGTGATCAGAGGGATGGAGCAGCTCTGCTGGGAGGGAAGGCTGGGAGAGATGGAATTGTGCAGCCTGGAGAAGAGAAAGTTTTATCGCGACCGAATTGTGGCCTTCCAGTACCTGAAGGAGCTACAAGAAAGATGGAGAGGGACTATTTACGAGGGCCTGGAGTGACAGGACAAGGGGGAATGGCTTCCTACTGACAGAGAGTAGGGTTAGATGGGATATTAGGAAGGAATCCATCCCTGAGAGGGTGGGGAGGCCCTGGCACAGGTTGCCCAGAGAAGTTATGGCTGCCCCATCCCTGGCAGTGTCCAAAGCCAAGCTGGATGCGGAATGAAGCAAGGTGGGTTAGTGGAAGGTATCCCCTGCCCAAAGCAGGGGGTGGGACTGCCTGATCTCTAAGGTCCCTTCAAAACCCAGGTCATTCTATAGTTCCATGATTTATAAAGGTCCTCTCAGAGACGATGAGGTGTGGGAAGGCACCTCTTCCACTGAAGACTGGGAAGGTGAGCGGGGAAGTTGCTGCTCAGTAATCTTGGCCAATGGCCAGGTTGTCACCACCCACTGTGACACCCGCTCTCAGGGAGCCCAGCACCTGCACAGGGGTGACAGTGCAACCAGCAAAGGACAAGAACTTGAATAAATTCTGAACTATATGCTTGGCTGGCAGCCAAGGCCAGTCAGACAGAGGTTCTAGGCATATTCTTAAAAAATATCAAGAGAAGAGATGAAGGTAAGGGGGTGATAAATCGTATTTTCAAAATCAAGTCTAAAGAACAGTGAGCTTCTGGTAAATCCCCTGTATTTTTCAGAATTAAAATGCAATTCTTTTCCAAGATTGTTCCTTTTTGGTTTTGAAGTTGTTTTCCTAAAAACCTTTCCATAATTTTATCTTCTGTGAGTCTCCACTTTATTTCATTGAAATTATATTATGTGCCAGCAATCCAATTGTGAAACCTCCACAGTTAGGAAGTTCCCAGAGGCTACAGAAACATTTCTCCATTTAGAACAGCTGAAGAAATAGTTCTTTATTTGAGCAGACTGATACATGGAAGGCATTTAACGACCTAAGAAACAAACCCACTGAACACTGCACGGAGTGACACACTGCACGGCTGGAGTGGACAAAGGCCTTCAGCAACCACTTGAACCCCAGTTTGAGGCCAAACCTGAACATTTATGCCCACTTGAACAGCTGCTGAATGAGATCAGTGTAAAAAAACTATGTTTGTTTTGCCTGTGTCCTGAAATGTTTTGCTAGGCAAAATTTACCTAAACAAGAAAAAAACCCTAAATAATCCCCAGTGTTATTTGTAAAGGGCTTTCCACACCTGGAATTTTCTTTGTAATTCTTCTGCATCAGAAGTTCTCTGTGCTCGTCCTCTCCGCACTCATCTCATGCTAATAACTGCCCACGCTGCCCTTCCCACTGCTCTCAACCACAGCCACCAGGAGACTGAAACTGCAGACACCAAAACCACGTCAGAGTAAGTAAAACTGAAGCCATCTTCTCTGCTAGCACAAACATCCAAGCCCATTACCCCCCCTGCACTGAGAGAAGCTCATCATCTTTCTTGAGATGAAGTCTGTGTCACCAACGACGCTGTTCCAAACACGTCTCCCAATTAACGAGCCCTCCCTGCTGTCCTCGGAGCGCTCCACTGATGTGCCACATCTCAGGTCACCCTAAGCCTGCACAGTCTGTACCCCACGAACTCTGATGAAGCTTCCAGCAACTCACAACAGTGCCACAACCTGGGGGAAGTCACCTGCTGACCACCTGAGAGGAACCCCTCAAACCAGTCACACCAAACCTTCCCTAGGCTGGGGGTTTTGTCTGACGTGACAGGGCAGTGCCAGAGCGTTCGAATTCGCACGCAATGAACAGGAACCTGGCTTTGTATTTTGGAAACAACCACGCAGCGTGATCTGCCAAAACCTCACCCCCGATCTCCAGCAACGCTGGGAGGCTGGGAGGAAACTAGTGAAAGAGAACTCTGAGGGTTACAAAAATAAAAAATAAATAAAGCACTGAAAATATCTCTCCCCAGAAGAAACTGTTGTAATGTCATCTGGAATAAATAATCTACCTACACATTTCACCACCTCAAGGCGACATGTGATGGACTAACTCAATCCTTACTGCTGAGATACAGTAGGTCACAGCTAAGCACTGCTTTTATATTTTAAAGGTCAATTGACACGCTTCAGGAAGAACTAACTGCATGTTTCCACAGGTATCTGCTGAATTTTATGGCACAAGCTGGGAAATGGACTGATGGTATCATGTTTCCCACAAACATCAATATATACTAATGGTTCTCATTACTACTGCAATAAAACCATCCAGTAATTTTATTAGGTAACAAGGAAAAATCTTCTAGAGAAGGATTAAATACCTGGCCCCAGAATTTATCAATCCAAGCTCTAAGTATATAGAAAACCAGTCCTAATTCAGCTATTCCTGTCACTACATGCCATAAACATCATGGGTAAATGAGGAAATATTCAACCCATTCCTGGTGGGATGGATCTCAAAGCCACTAAAGGGAAGTAAAAATTACAGAAGTCAATGAAAATCCCACCATAAACTTCAGCAAGCTTTGACTCGGGCTCTAAAAATGAGTTGTGGCTTTTGTTTGAACGTGGCTAAGGGTCTACTTTCCTCGGCACATCCAACCTGAACGAGTCCCTGGACGCTTTGTGTAACCTCTGAGAAAAGACTTTGTGCTCAGAAGGGAAAAGTAAAGAGCATGGAGAGCAAAGAGAAGAGGCAGGGTTTTGAAAAAAGGGGTGTGTGGGAAACAAGGGGTCTTGAAGCTGGTCCCCAGCACTGGGAGGGAGGCAGGAGAGCTGAGGATCACTGGATTCTCAGCCTTGTTCTGGCACTTGCACCTGAGGTTGCCCCACAGAAACCACTGCAAATCAACTGGCTGCAGTGATCCCAATTTTTCCTCTAAAGCACATTCGCTGCAATGATGAAAAATGCTGTTTGAGAAGATGAGTGTATATCAATATTACCACTATTAGAATGGCAGCTTAATCTCAGCTGGTTGAACCAAGCATTAGAGCAACATAAATCACCCTCTCATTTCATTGGTGTTTTTGAGGCAGAAAAAAAGAACCAAATAATTACCTGCTTTTCACACTTTTCCAATAAAGGGGTTCTGTAAGTAGTGAAAAACACACCTCTGATGTTCTAGTCAGGCCCTGAAACTGTCCCAGAAAGAATCAGCCTCACCTTCTCTCCCCTCCCAGCTGCTCATTTCCACCCCTTCCCACCCTGTCTCCTCTAGAGGGAGGAAGAGGGGAGCTCAAACCCAGATAGGATTTTTACTCTGGTTCCCTGAAGGACAACAGAGAGACCCAAAGCCATAAGCCCATCAGTGCCAGAACTTATTTCTAAATACAGCTACAAATGCCACATCTACGTTACAGACTTTGGAGACTGGAAAGACTTAGGAGACTTTTCAGACTGGAATCTGAGGTATTTGGTTTCATTCTGTATGAAACAGAGCTTCTCTATTGGGCAGTTAAACTAGGTTTTTCTCAGAAAGTTCCAGCAAAAGATTAACCATTTGTTCCCTCTTTCAGGGGAAAAAAAACCCCAAAACTTTACCATCACATTCATCCTCCCAAGAGGGCAGATGGGAGAAAATAAACAGAGGTCCCAGTTCAAATGTCATTTGCCCACGTGAATGATCCACTAACTCTGGTCTCTGGCATCAACATCCAACACATGAAGCTTCCCTGACTCCACCTCACACTCAACTGGATTTGTAACCGTATCTTTGTCACTTTGATTGCATCACTCAAAAAGGTGGCTTCCGTTAATTGTATTTACCGCTTTCATTCAGTGATTGGGTTGGGTTTTTTTTTAATTAAATGTATTTGCTTTCCATTTGGGTGAAGCTGCAGTGTGCAGAAGAGATTTCCAGCAGGATTTTTTCAATTCATTCACTAAAATAACTAGGATACCATTCACAGAAGTGCTGTATAGGTATGAGCCAGGCTGCATTATTTCTGTTCAGAGGTAACAACTGGTTTATAACAATGATTTCTAAGGAAGGCATCTTGTACATCACCACCCTAATTGCTGTCAGCCACATTTCCAATGGGCCACACTCCTAAGCTCCCTCTGCAAAGGAGCAACCTCGAATCTTAAAGTGTACATTAGTGCATAATGAGATCCTGGCAGCTGTTTTCCAACTGAAAGCCATCGCCTGCTGCTTCTGTTGGTGATGTGGCTGTGAAAAAAGCAGTTCTGCTGACGAGCAGCAGGGAGAGAGGCGTGTACAAATACACGGCCTCACGTATAATTAACCACAAGCCCTCACACACTTACACCTCCCAGCACAATTACAGCAACTGCAAGCTCTGCAAGGGCCATGGTTTCCTTGGAAAACACCTTCTGCACCGTTAGAAGAGGTTAATCAAAAATAAACGCAGCAACAGAAGCTGGGCTTGCCTTTCAGGCAGGGAGCACAAGGTACAGGAGGGGATATTCGCACCTCTCCTCCCCAACTCTGAAGTGCACCAAAGAAAACGGTAACTCAACTCTACACTTGACCCGTTTATCTGGGATTTCACACCAAACAAGAGGCTATCAGCAGTTCAGAGGGCTGAGGGGGAGGCTGGAGCGATCTCCAACTGGAGCAGGAGGGCTTGGGCAGGGCAGCGACCTTTAAGACAAGGCTTCTCTCCCCCTCATTTTCGGGAAGGCTGTAGTCATCGTTCTGCCTTCAGCGTGAGCAAAGCAGCTAAAGCACAAGTGGAAATGCCAGCTCATAAAGCGCCTTTCTTCAGTGCTTCAAAGCTAACGAGCATGAATCACGGATTGATTGGAAAATCTGTGCCCATTCCAGCGCTTCTGTTTCCTGATGTTCACCCTGCTCTGCTCTGTCAGAGCTGCAGGGCGACAAGAGCCCAGCTCCTCGCTGGCTGTACCAAAGCCACGCTCCCATCCAGCACTGACTGCGGCCCACTGTGCTCCGCTGCCGTGCTCCGGAAAAAAACATGGGATACAGCACACCACCACACCCCTGAGTGCACACACACAGAGCCCAGAGCCTGCTCCTCCTGGTGCTTATGCCTATTCATTCATTTTTTGATTAGATCATGCCACTGTATCCACCAGGATGGCCAGATGAGGTTTCTAAGGGTTTGCACCATGAATAACTGCCACTGTTTCTTGACATTTATATGTTGACATCTGCCCTCTGACACTGAAAGCTGCCAGATGTATTAGATATATAAAATGTTTTAAAAAGAGGGACTAGCAGAGCCTTTCGGTCACAGGAAAGTGGTACAATTTTTAATACAGTAAGAGATAAACAAGGTTCAGAATCCTGTATTCTAAAAAAGGGTGGAAATTGTTTATAAACATCAGTTTCCACTTTCATTTATGTACTTCAAAACTATCACCCATGTTCCTCATTGTCCCAACCACAGCCACAGACGCTTCAAACCCTACCTTATATAAAGGAACCCCAGGAGCAGAACCATTAGCAGATTTAACTGATCATGGAGCTAAATTGTTGCAGGAATCTGTGCATTCCTGGTGCCAACTGAAATCCATACCCTCTGTTTGCTCACATCCAGTAGTAAAGCATAATGTAAACACATGGCAGCCAAGACTGGATGAAACAAATAAAAACAACCAATCCCTTCTGAACTGCTCAGCCTGTGGCAGAACCCTGTGTGCTGTTCAACCTAGAAAATCCCTTCCAACTACAACTACTGCCGTTTGCTCTCTTCTTTCCTTAGGAGCTGATCCTATTCTCCAGGGAGCACTTCATTCATGGACTAAATCCGTGTGTGTGTGGGAGCTAAACGGAGGGAAAACAGAAGTAGGTTACAAATTGTGTACCTGCTGGTAACACAAGTGCAGCCAGCTGGAAGGAACCACAGCAGGGGTGAGATACCATGAGTTGGTGTCTACCTTTACTCCTTAAATTGCTCTGTGCTCAAGGAACGTTTCTATTTCAAGGTGGTTTGGGGAAGACCAAACCGTGCCCATAGGTTTGATTTGCAATGCCCTAAAGGATACACTGCCTTTTTGTTGAAAAGGTACACAGATAGAATATTACATTTCCATCCTCCAAAATCACATTTGAAAGAGAGATAATTTGAAAATCAATTACATGTCTTTTCAACTATGAATTTTTTACCAAAAGCAACCTGAAGCAATTCACTGCCTCTCTCATGCAATTTTAGAAACTACTCTGAGGGAGCCTTAAACATTGGCCCATCTCCATCTACTTTTAAAATATTTCTCTCTCCTGTGTTTGGTGCCAGAGAACAATGAAATCAAGTGGAAATAAATGAGAAAATGCAAAATTACAAGGATCCCACTGAAAGACTAACAGTACAGCACATTCCTACTGAAAATGCACTGAGAAAATAGTGGATTATTCCTACACAGTGTAGGAATAATAACAGTAAGTTGAAACTTTCAGCTCAGCAATTTCTGTCACCAAGACAAAAGCAGCCTCCTTAATCAGCTAGGAAAGATTTCGAAATAATTAATTCCTGCAAATAAATGAGGATGGAAGGGCCCCCAGCCATCTTATTATTTTTTTGGCCTCCCTCTGTTCCTTGCATTTCAGAGCTCCAGGGCTCCCAATGTCTAACCTAAATATCTACGTGCTGCATATGTCAGTCTCAGTTTGGAGAGTGAAAAAACCTCCCGAGCCAGAAATGTCATCTAAAGCATCAACACAAGATGCCCGGGGGAGACAGGGACACAGAGCCGCAAAACCACGGGATCTCTGATGGGGAGAGGCAGGTAAGAGAGGTGGAGGTCGGGAGGGGAGGGGAGGCAGGGACAGAGCACGTGGCTGCCTCCAGCGTGGCCCCAATGTCCCCAGAGAGCCAGGACAGGCAGCTTTAAGCCCAGCTCAGGCTCTGTCACCACAGGAAGGCGTGACAAGGCTGCGAGATGTGCGAAGGCGAGACAATATGTGCGATCCCTGACAGCCTCAGGCATCCTGCAGGGAGAAGGGGAAGCTGGCTGGGGAACAAGGGACTTGCTTCACTGACTCAGATGATGTTTGCCAGACATTAGCAAAAATGAGCAAGAAGTGCGAATGGTAAACCAGGAGCCCGGGACGCAGCATCAACATGCCACACTGCTCCGTGGAGCAGTCACCACTCGGATCCGGATCGTCGCCTCCTTGCTCTCTTCCCAGCATTTCACCTGGGAAATGCAGCGCTGCCACAAATCTGCTACTACACTGAAACCACGCCACCCCATTGCAGATTCCTGTTGCTCTGTTAAGAAAACCCCAATGTTTCTAAAAGCAATGGACGTATTAACTTTAAAGGCCATAACAAAGAAATGTAACCTTCTAAGTAGCTGTGTTAGAGCTAAGACTTGTTCACTGCTCATCCCAGAGCACGAGAATGATTGACGTGACCCTGTTCCACTAGAACATGCAGACCTAGAAAAGCCAGGCTCAGCTGTGTGGCTGAGACCATGTGCCCTTTTCCATCTTACACACTTTGGGCTGCTGGAAAACACAACAGCAACACGAAACGCTCCAGCCCAGATGTTCGGCTCTATCACCCATCATTATTTTCCATGTCTCGCTGCTGTAAGGGAATGGAAATTATTTCCCCAGAGTGTCAATCACCACGGGGCTGCTGTGAGGGAAGCACAGGGCGTTTGCTGATGCAACGGTTGCTCTGCAGCAACTTGGGACACGGAGGGAGACGTTCTATCCCACAGTGGGACAAATACACACCGTTTTGGGTTTGTTGCCATCACACACAGCACATAAAGCTAAAGACATCAGAGCAGTTGCAGCTACCACATTAGTTTTATAGCTGGTACAAAATGTGCTGGAAGTCCCGTGATAGGAAGAAAAGGCAAAGGGAACAAGCAAATCCTGATCTCAGTAACGCAAGAACGTCAGTGGAGTTGCATCAGATTCAGGACAGCACAAACCATGTTGAAGCACAGGGCAGACATTTAGGAACATGACTGGTCTGACCCTGAACAGTCTTAACAAACCTGTCTCTCACCTCCCTGACTTAAAAACAAGTTCATCTTTTTCCCCATCTATTCCCTTCTTTCCAGAGCAAAGTCTAGTGCCATTTCTCTGCCTATTTACTTTCATGAAAATTGGATTAGCTCTGCTGAAAGCAAGGCAGTTCCAGCTCTTTCCCACTGGTTCAGTTGAAAGAATAAGACCTTCCAGCCTAACAGAAGCTGCATTACCAGTAAAATGAACAACAATGAACACCAGTGAGCTGGGTTAACTTGTAACTACCACTTCTCCTTTGTGATAAAGCCTTTTAGATATCCTACTGCTGAAAGAAAGGAAAGCCTGTGTTTTTTCCTCATTAGCTCTTTCTGCCTGTTCAATTTACTGCGTATCGACCAAAGGAAAACCTTCCTTCTGAAACCAGAGGACATGATCTCTCTCAGAAGAGGCAGCAGACTCTGTTTTCACCCTGGTTGGATCACAGAACAGCACAGCCAAGAGCAGTGTGGCCACAGCTATTTGTGTGTCACCAGTAAGAACAGAAGAGCCTGGGAAAGAGCAGCAACTAGAGAAGGCAAAGTGGGGCTTAGCCAGCTTGGAATGATGGTAATTCAGGGACATGCCACCCAGCAGACTGGAACTGCTGTCACACCAGTCCCCACACTGACTTTGGAAGAGGTGGGCACTGTTTCAAAATACTTAAATAGCCACATTTACCATCAACTAAACTGTTGTTTAAGATTATTACAGCACCACAGATGATGGAGGTGAAAGCACAGAAATATGGGAGCAAGAGGGACCTCCTCGAAGGGTTTGAATCCAGTCCAGTCACACGTTAGAAAAATCACATCTCATTCATAATTCAGTTTCTCTTGGCTCTTTATCTGATTAAACCCATTAGAAGGCTGCAGAAGAGGATCATTTCCTTTTCCCCTCAGATAGCCTTTTGCTTGAGCACTCTAAAGCCAAGCTCCTCTGCATTTTGCTTGCTCTTCTAGCAATCCCTCTCCACGTGTTTTGTGTACATCTGGATTCTTGTTCCTGAACAACAGTTATGCTTGAACTCCAAAACGGGTGTTGATTACCTTATGCGTGGAATAAACAACCATAAGTAATCAAAACTAATTAAAAGCATTTGCTTATACACTCTAATGATTCCATTAGCAGGTATACAACTCCCACTGGAAGTACCTCACCTGATGCACACAATTTTATTTAAAGTAGGAGATTATGCTTTGGTAAGGAAGTCTCATTTTTCTTCCTTTAAATCAACATTACAACTTCCTCCAAGTCTTTTCCAGTATGAGCCTGACTCCAAGCTTTTAATTTCTCTTAAAGAATGAGCAATACCAGTGACAAGACTGGAATTCTGCTATAAGCTAAAATGGATTATTTTTGCACTAAATCATCGACGGTGTGGGGTTTATGAAGAACCCGTAAGTTTAGGAAGAACCTGTGGCTTCTGGAAAGCCCTTTGCCATCAGTGCTTTTAGTACCAGATATGGGAACAGGCTTCATTTTCTACAAGACGAACAACAGTGGCTGGTTTTCATCTCAAACACTCTAGAAGGAAAAAAACATCCTTGAAAGGAATTCTAGGAATTTAGTACTTGGACCCATCACAATATGTACTTGGTAAAGGACAGAAGGAGACATCAAAGAACCAGTATACTACAAATTTAGGATCACTTGCTGTCCTACTCCTTCAACAGCAGTGCTGGCTACCAAGATGAGAGGACCAGCTCCAAGTGCTGCTCTCAGCAGCTTTCCATGAAGTTACACCAGCAGCAGAACAATCCTGTTCTGTTCTCTTCTGCATCCCAATGCTCTGCAACACTAGAATTGGAGGAACCCAGATTTTTCTCCCAGGAACACACATTCTGTCATATCCCACTTATCACATGGAGGAGAAGTACCACAGGAAAACTGGATGCAACCCTATTACTGGATTCACAAACCCTTTAAGGCAGCCCACTGACCCATGGGAATGCTCAAAGCTACAACCATGACCACCAGGATTGAATTTGGCTTTGCGTAGGTAGTAATTTTCTCCATTTTATGAAAATTCCGATTTTCCTTTCCTGTATTACGACAAAACTGTAGCACACTTATTTTGAAGTGTGCATGCATCAAAAAAAATGGGGTCCTGCTGAAAGTTAGAGAAAAGCCTTTGTGGCTTCCCAGCTAGGACACCCTCCTGAATACAGAAGATCCACTTGAACGCTGTATCCGAGATAAGCTGCTCTCTGCCTCTCCCAATACATAGATCAAACTCATCCAGCTCAATTAATATTTAATTATCCACACAAAAGGGATCAACTTCTGCAGAACAGATAGAGGGCATGTTGGCTGGTGCAATGCAGCTTCTACAGCAAAAGTAGTTCAGGACCTGAAAACAGGCTACATTGCTTGGGATTTTGGAGCCCTTGCACATGGCACTTTTGCCTCTGCTCCCAAAATAAATTGTGCCTACCTAGTCAAAACACAGAGGAATTCAATTTGGAATTCTTGTACTCTTGGCTGTTCCAAGGTGTATCTTTCTCATCAAGAAAATTATCTACTTTGAGGTTTTCAGAAATTAATTCATAGAATTTCATGGGGAATATTAAAGCTTGGAGCTGTATTTCTTCAGCAAGTCACTAAGGGTAAAGACTCACAAGGGCTTATCTAATACTAGGACTCAGCCACCAACATCTATTGCATCCAAACTCGGGGATTAACAATTTCTGCCTAATATTCACCAATTCAAAATGCCTAATTAATAGTACCTGGTTGCAAAAGATAACTTTAAGAAGATACCCATTTATTACGCCTTTGAAAAATTAAGATGAATCAGCTGTTGCAAAGACTCTGGATATGGAGACTCAATGTAAGAGATGCCTTCCAAGCATTCATTTGGCAATTGTTTCAACCTTGAAAGGCTCTGGGCCACTTGACTTGGATAACAACAGGAAAACACAAAACCACAAATACATAGATCACAAAAAAAAAAGTGATAAAAACACCCACTTTGATTCCTTGGATCTTCAAAACATCTCTCCTAGTATGATATTGTTCCCAGGTTATCTAAAAGTCAAATTAAAACATGGGGTATGCACTTAATCATTTGATTTTTGCTCCCTCATACAGCCTTCCATTCCCACACAAATAAACCTTTCAAATCCAGAGGTGAGACAAGCAGATATCCCCTCTCCTACTCGGTTCTGCTTAAATATAAGGCCAAGATGCTATATAAAATCCCCCACTGTGTGGAGATCCAGGCAATACTCCAAGCACAATGGGGTGGGGTGAGGATGTTTTTGTTCAAATTCTTGCTTAGACTGGATTCTCTCATGCCTTTATGGTTATAGGTACAGAACCTTCCCTCTGTGACAAAAAAGGGCCCAATGGTGTCACCTATTGCAAAGGACCTCACCAGGTCAAAGCCTTTGCACAAGTCCCTGAATACGTGTCTGGGTGTTATTTCAATTTGTAGCAATTTGCCTTGCTCATGTACAGTGTTGGTTAAAATGCAAATTCTATGCAAAATGAGGGACTGAAGAATTCATCAGTGAATATACTTTGTATGGATTAAATTCTTCTTCACCCTGCAAGCAGCCCCCCCAGATTTCAGTGGGCTAACCCATGTTACACCAATGGACATAAAAGAAGGGGAGGGGGGAATAACTGTAAACCCGTTTATGTCATAATTATGCAGCACCACAGACATCTTTCCTCCTAAGGGGGAGAGAAAGCTCTAACAGAAATAAATAGCTGCCTGCAATTAAAGCCATTAAAAAAAGATTACCTCAAGCAGGCGGTTGAAGCAGTGGGCACTGCACGGTGTACCTTGCAAATCAACCATTTGTGACAGAGACACTGCACACACAGGGAACGTGCCCCGGGAACTGGGTGTGGCTGGACAATTCACATTTTTACCCCGTTATTTGTCAGTAACATCACCGAATTACCGCGGATGGCACAACAGCCAGCGATGTACCTCTCTAGGACTGCTTACAGCACGACCTAAGGAACACCTCCGGCAAAATAAACCGAAGGTCTATAAGCGCGCATCTGTGCAGCCTGAAGGAACAGGGATGGCAGCACTCGAGTCAGTACAACCTTCTGCCAGAACAAACCTCCCGCTGCCTTCAGGGCAGCGCGGGCAGCGCCGCTCCGAACGGCATCCCCTGCCGAACCACGCCAACTTCCACGGCACGACAAACGCAGGAACCACCCTCCGGTTCGGCTACCACAGCGCTACGGATTCCACACGGACACCCGACACGGGGAGAGCCCCCTC
>VXAY01000115.1:868238-891838 GCA_013399855.1 Oxyruncus cristatus
CGCCCGGTGCCGCTCCCGCTCCCACCTTCTTGGGTCTCTTCCTGCGCTGGCTGCCCCCGTTGCACTTCTCGCCGCCGTCGCTCTTCTGGGCCGCCTCCTCGTTCATGCTGGCGAGCGGCACTGCCGTGCCATGCAGGCTCGGCGCCCAGCCCCAGCCGAGGGTGGCAGCGGCGGGGCCGGCCCGGGGGCGGGCACAGCGGCCGCGTTGCCGTGGTGGCGGCGGCGGGGCGGGGACGGCACACCCCGCGCTGCCGGAGTCACCCACGGTTGGGGTGGGAAAACACCCTTGTAGCTCATCCCCTTGCTCCAAGCCTCCCTGCCGTGGGCAGGCACACCTGCTGCCACCAGAGACCGGGTTGCTCCGAGCCCCGTCCACCCTGGCCTTGGACGCCCGCAGGGATGGGGCAGCCTCAGCCCCTCTGGGCTATCAGTGCCTCGCCGGTGGTCTTCTTTCCACCCAAAATGAGCCCTCAAAGGCAAAAGTCGCATGGGAAAACGCACAGTGTGCACTTCTACTTCATTAGCCAGACGGTGTTAGACTGTCCCTGGCCAAGTGCACGTCGAGCAAAGGTTTGTTATTATTTTAATAGTAGAACCAAGAAACAAAGAGATTTGTGGAGGAAAGAGGCTCATAACGAAGTATTTGCATCAAGATTGGGTTGTGTCCTCCTTCCTCAAAAAACAAAACAGCCCCTAAAAAGTCACCAATGCTCGGCCGTGCCTGGCTGTGCTTCCTGGGCATCCCACATCATAGGATCTCAGAATAATCTGGGTTGGAAGAGACCTAAAAACATCATCTCATTGCAACCCCCAGCCATAGGCAGGAACACCTGTCACCATCCCAGGTTGCTCCAAGGTGCATCCAACCTGGCCTTGAACACTCCCAGGGATGAGGCATCCCTGTGGCATGAGGTGTAGGTCACACCCCCTCCTTGTCCCCAAACCCACACACGGGAACGAGGTGTTTGGCCACAACTGTAACACCCAAGAGATGATTCAGTGCCAGCACTAAAGCAGACAATGGCAGCGTGAGTGACACAGCATAAGGCGTTAGTTTGTACTACTAAAATAAATCACCTCCTCCTTGGTTTGGAAGAACAACACAGCAACATTCACATGTAAATGCATGTGAGAATTGCAAATGCATTCTTCTGTTTCTTCTGGTCAATACTCGGGAAAGAAAAAAACATTATACCGTTCTACATAAAACTGAACAAAACAAAGTAACTTGCCCTCCTCAAACAGCAGCAAAGGCAGGGGAACAAAAGCAAAAACTCCCTTTAACTGCTTACTCAGCAGAGGAGAGGCTGGAGAAAGTGGAAAGGACCCAATGAGGCATGAATTCGCTCTCCCACAATCGCCCTGGCTGCGAACACAACGAACATCTGCAGCACAACAACAATGTGAGCAGTGTAACAATCTGAAATCCTTCTTTTTTTTTTTTTTCTTACTTTAGAGTGACTTCTTTGTTACTGCAAGCAGTAGTAAATTCTAGACTAAAATGAGAAATAACTCATGTAAAAGCCAGGGGAGCTACAGATCTTGGAGAAGGCGGGTGCTATACAACACTGCATCTGTTATGCCATAATTAGAGCTGCAATCACAGTCACAGCAAGGATTTTGGGGAAGACGTACAACAGTCATTTGTTATCAGCATCAGACATCCATGGAATTCATTTGTGGAACCTGTAGAGATGTGGCTATTCTTTCAATTTACAAACAAGCCTGCTCTGCACACAGATGTTGGTTTTAAAGAGAGAGCTTATCTCCCATTTCTCATTTTAGTCCAATTTTGCACAAATTCTTCCACCTCCCCAGCCCTTTCTCATAGAAAACTAAGCCTTTTACGGTCTTTATCTGATGTTTGTTTATTCACAGTAGGTGATCGTTGGATTAAGGCAGATTGTTCTAGTACATGGTGATGATGTATTGTGTTTTCTTCTTACATTTCTTGCCCAATTAAAAAACAAAATCACTGATATATCTGAATGTGAATATGAACTAAACTTCAATCACACAAGATGGTTCTGAGAACTACAAATCACATGCGATGGTTCTGAAAACCCAGAGGTGATGGGGCAGTGGCGCAAAGGGGATGAAGAACACAATATCTCACTCAGCCAAATCCAACCCTAAAGAGATAGGACCTGCTGCTACATTTTTAACTCTCTATTTACTTTGGTCTTCAAGCTGGAAAAGAATAAGGACACAGGATTGAAGGAGACATCCGTGATACCCAGGAAATGAGTGGATTTTCCCAAGAGACTTTAATGATAGAAGGCTTGATGCCTGGTGAAAGGAGGAATTCTCTGGAAGTCACTGTTAGTAGCAAAAGGGCAGCAGCCAGGGCGAGGTGCAGGCTGGAAGGTGTGAGGGACGAGTGACACAGAAAGACAGGGTTTGAGGATTTTCTATTTCCATTGTGAAGCTGCACACTTCTCACCTGATCTTTCCCTCATTTCTGTCACTACACCAGAGTTTACACTGTCACACCACTCCTGGGACATTCAAGGTATGATGCAACAGTGCCCACAACCAAAATACTGGAAAAGCCTATTATGACAAGTATTTCAACTACAAATCCATCACAAACTCCTGTGCACAAATTTATTGAAGGATGACAAGCCTATTAACCTTAACTGCTCTTAGCTCCTGTCCCCACATCCTGGGCATTCACTTTTGGCAATAAGTTTTAGGTGTAGTCAAAGAAAACAAATGCTCTTGGCTCAGTAGCATTTCCCACGATCCCAGAAATCCAGCACGACACCTACCCAACCTAACCCAACCCCCACAGGGAATCACAGCTGGTGTGAACTGCCCACAGGTCTAACAACAGCACAAAATCAGGCCTAATAACCACACAAGCTGTCTCAGAAATGCCCAAACACCCCAGTGTCTTAAATATTCACCCCAAGTCTTAAATGTTCAAAACTGCTGAAGGCATTCCTCACCACTTAAAGCAGTTAGGAAAAAAATACTATAGGATGCGTACTGCATTTCCTTCACAAAATTTATTAGCTGAAAAAACATGTAGGCATAAACTTCAAATATGGGGAATTGCACAGGAGTAATTTTTAACTCGCTCAAAACAGGGCTGCAGTCACATTCCTGATCAGCCCTCAGCAGTTTATAAAAGGGGGATCAGATCTCCAAACCGTATCTGTTAACTCACAGAACAGGATCAACGGCTGGTACTTCATCACGGGCAACTCCCATGAATGAGGGCTCAGGTGAGCAGGCAGATGGGTGTGTGGAATTCCCACAGTTATATCCTGTTGGTTATGTTGTTTCCAGGCTGTATTCATTACACCTAAATCCAGGTGCTTAGCTCAAGTGCCTTAATCCCCCCAACATCTGAAGCACATTCCAGTGGAACAACCAGGTCAACAAGTGTACAAGTACCTCCCTTCCCACAGCTTTGATTCCAGGGGATTCCACCCCGGCTTAAATTTTCTTTACAGAGCTGAAAACAAATGCTACAGAAGTGTGAAAGCAGCTCCCTGAAAGCTCTTCAGCAACGTGCTGGCCCATCCCCTCTCCACAAGCATTGCCAGAAGCTTCCTGCAGCACATCAGCAGTATGAGAGGAATCCCTTTAATTCGATAAGTGTGGGCAGTCGGAAGGACTTCCTTACTGAGTTCTGCTTGGGTGTTTTCCAGCCCCAGGACCCTCACTCCCAAATTTATTCACACAGGCATTTAATCCTACAAGGCCGGCTCTATTCCCACTGAATTTAACAGCAGCAGATCCAGTAAGATGCGTTAATTCCCACCATTGCAACAAACAACAAAACTTAGAACCTTACCTTCTAGTTGAACTAGAATTTCTCTCTACACCCTGACTTTACTTCACATTCTGCATCCGCACTGCCTATTCTTTTTCAAAAAATTAAAAAAAAAACATTAAAACAACCTTGTCAGCAAGTCAGAACACCTCCACATTCCACAGTTTGGAACCTGAAGGCTCAGGGGGATCTTATCAATGTGTCAAATACAAATGGGAGACAGTAAAGAAGCTGAGACAGGCTTTTCTCAGAGGTGCCCAGTGGAGACAATATGCACGAACTGAAATGCAAGAAATTCTATTTAAATTTAAAAAAAAAAATCACTTTAAAAGTAAAGGAACAGATTACCTAAGCTAGACTATGAATTCCCAATCCTTAGATATACTCAAAACATGACTGGTCGTGGCCCCGAGCAACCTGTCCTGGCTGACCCTGATCCGAGATAGGGATTGGACTGGATGATCTCCAGAGACCCCTCTCCACCTCGTCTGTTCTAAAAGCAAACACTGTATTTGTTGCATCACAGCAGTTAAAGGCATTAAAATACCCAGCTATTCCAGCTGAGCTAATTGCAAATATTGTCACTCTTAAAATGGAGACACCTATATTCTGTCAGCGGCTTCAATGCTTATTACACAACCCCCTGTAAATGTCACGTGTGGCAGTGTGCTCAGTATCTCCTCAGCAGTGCCACACTTAATCTGCTGGGATTTCATCGACCCGCCCTACAGGAGTTTCTGCTGCTTACCTTGAGCTGAACCCTCAGCTTCCATCTGGCCCACCCAGATAAGACAGGAACAATAGAGCCAAGCAGAGAGGGATGAAAAAGCTGTCTATGGCTTACCACCAAGTCATTAAACCAAGCTGTAACAGCAAAGAGTTAAACTGTGCTTCTATTTACTTATAATCAAAAATATATCAATAATATCAAAAAAGTCTGAACAAATTATTTTCATGATGATAAAATGAAGTTAAATAATACATATTATGTTTCGTATTTATTCCCTCCTCAATGTATAAGGGACAAACATAAAATCCTAATAAGCAGATTCCTCCAACCACGTGTCATAGCTTTCCATTAAAAATCACAGAGCACTTTGTGTTGGAAGAAACCTTGCAGACAATCTCTTTCCAATCCTCCTGCCATGGGCAGGGACACCTCCCACTAGCCCAGGCTGCTCCAAGCCCCGTCCAACCCGGCCCTGGACACTGCCAGGGATGGGGCAGCCACAGCTTCTCTGGGCAACCCGTGTCAGGGCCTCCCCACCCTCACAGGGAACAATTTCTTCCTAAACCCTGACCTAACAGTACATGTCCTTGTACAAAAATAACCTACTGTGTTTAAGTACTGGAATGTCACAGAGTTTGCATCTAAAACACACAACAAAGTGATCTTCCTTTCATCTGGATCCCTGTTACACAGCCATGACTGACCTGGCAATTAATCTCCCTCAGGACAGGAGGACAGCTGAGAAACACACAGCCATCTTCCAAGAAACACATCTGGTGTGTCCTTCCATTCTTTCAATAAATCATGCTTGAAAAAGAAAACCAACAAGAATACAGTAAATAAGGATTCACAGCTCCATTTTACTCCTTATTCCTGAGTTCTGCACCTGGGCCCTGGAAAGCAGGAGCAGCCAAGCCCTTGTCCCTGCACCAGGTCCAAGGGGGGCTCTGGGCATGGACCCCCAACACCTGCACAAACACAAACACCTCACATCTCTGGTCTGCACCCAGCAGAAAGAGAGCAGATATTTCTGTGGCAAACACACTTGGGTGACTCATCTCCTCAGAGGAGTATCTGTTGCTGGTAGCAACCTCAAAACAAAGACGATGCCTCTCTGTGTGTCCTTGGTGTAAAGCAACTAGAGGTAGTAACCCCCTCGTCGTCAAACATGACACAGCTGGTGATGTACAGTCATACTGAAAATGTGCACTACAGAAAAGGTTCTCCTTTCAAAGGTAAACACTTCCAAATCATGACAACTTAACACCTGGGTTTGATAGTGTCAGCAGCTTGTATGTGTGTCTCAAATATAGATATTTAATCACTTGGCTCTATTCCTTCTTGCTACTGTCCTCTAGAAAAGTGACATCCCATGGAAGTGGCAAGGAACTATCAATATTTTATATCTTTCAAACAGGATTCTCAAAAACCTTTAAACACTGATGGAAGTCAAATCAGCACTGCTGCATGCTGGAACAAATGGGAGACTATGCAAATATCCACTAAAAATTAAGTAATGCACAAATTTGCCTTCTTTTTGTTTCTAGAAAGAGATTTTTCTACTTTTTTTTCTCCTTGTTGAAGTCAAGCCACCACACTTACTAGGACAAATGAAATAAATGTCTAAACAAAGAATTAACTTTAAAACAGTGGGTTATTTTAACACAACACTGAGTTACTTTGTCCCTCAGTATTCACACCTCCTAGTTGCTGTGATTCTACTGTGTTTCTGCATTAAAGTATGAGCCAAGTTTTACAGATATGGTTGCTTGAGTAGTTCAAAGTGCTCCACAAAACACGTACACAGCAACCATTCCCCTACAAACTGATAGTCAAAATACAGATTTAAAACATGCTAGAGCAGTGAGGAGGAATTCCTGCCCTCACTCGTGGGGTGTTGTACATCAAACAAATTAAAACCCATGAGCTGAAGGCACCATTTTCTGCCCGGTGGGAGCCGCAAATTGATGGCTTGCATTATCCATCCAGCCGGGATGGGGACTGAGGGGATGTGACCTCACACAACACCTCTGTTGAGAAGACATCAAACTTAGGCAAGAGAAAAGGCTCTTAAGTCCCCTGCGATTCTCATGCTGGTCACGTGCTCCATGGCGATTGCTATAGTAACCAGACACTTGCCATGGAGACTTCTGAGCTCAAAGCATTCTTCTCTTACGCCTTCAATTATTATTCTTCAGATAACTGAGAATTTATGGTTTATTTCGGAGGAAAGGAGTTGAAGGGGTGGTTTTTTGCGTTCATTCATCTGGTAAAGCAAAGACTACCAGAAATTAATATGAAATCAGTGATAATAGAAAGGAAAATTAGAATAAAGGTTTGTGTCATGGGTTTTACAAAATACAGTATTTGTAGCATTCAGCATGCACACACTGCAAGAGAAACATGTCATATTTTCAGCAGAATGTAACAAAACAAGGAAAACAATTAATTTTTTCCTTGCCAGATACTCAAATGAGCCTCTAAGGTTGAAATTACTAGAAGTCTAGCTGTTAATAATGATTTTTATATAAAACCTTTTCTTGCTAGGTAGTGTTTTCTTTTTCCTGTAAAATATTCTGATCAAACTTCCACCTCTTGGATTTGCTGGTTTTGATACTATCTCAGGACGAACTTGAAATATTCACCTGAAAGAGTTCAAGTATTAAAGGTTTTACATCTACGTGCTTTGGTCAAAGTGCACAAAAAGGGTAGTGAGATGGCCAACACCAGGGAAGCAGAGCCAGGACTGAATGCAGGAACTGAGTCCTGCTGGTGCAGGAGGGGCAGAAAAATTACACTGGAGGTTGAAAAAGGGCAGAGGGACAGAAGAGCCAATGCCTCCCAAAGCCTCGTGTCCTCCAAAAGCAGGGGGAAAAGCCTGAGAGGAGCAGATGATTGTCTACCTTTGCTTTTCCTTACTCCTGGAACAGTACCCAGGAAACCTTAATTCTACCAGTAGTAATGCTTTATATACTCACTCCTTTCAGATCAGTTATTTCACTTGAACCACCAACACACTGAGGATCAACAGGAGCTACAGAGAGACAGCATCTGGTCTCTGATCTGCAGATGGATTGAGAGAAATTGGGAGACACGGCGTAGGACAAGGAACAGAACAGCGTCTGCACAGCCAGGGCAGCCCGTCATCACAGCAGACAACAGCATTCATGCTGCTCCAGCTGTCCCCTCCTCATGCTTCATACAAGACAGGTGCTTAAAAACAAGCTGTTCACTGCAAAGTTTTTCGCTTTCTGGATCTTTTCTTCCATGGGTTAAAAACCCTCAGGGATAATCAAAGTCAAGAGGGGATCGGTGAGATGGAATACACTAACTTGGAAAAACAAAACTCCCTGTTTTCATCAACTAAGGGTCCAAACACAGTGAAAAACTACCAAGTATCATTTATATCCCTGTCTTTCAGCATCCCATCCATTGAACAGGAGTAACTGCGTCTCTCCACTTAACAGAAACATAACGAAAATGAATTAATTATTTTCCACACACTGGCTCTGACGAGCACAATAGATGAGCCCCCAAGGGACTAATAATTCTGCCTTCAAAGGGATGTTTAAACAACGTGTTGTAAATAAGGCCTGCGGGCACAAATCGAGCCATGAGCAGGAAACAACCTCTGGAATAGCTGGTCATTAAACGTGTATCTTTAATTTGTGCATCGAAAGTAGCGGGAGCTGGTGGAAAAAGTATTAGGGGCATGTGTAATTGAAGCCTGGATCGTGATGTACAGACATGATTGGGTCAAAGAGAGGTTGCAAAAGCATCTCCTAGCTCCGCACTCTCTGTTAACTCTGTGTTAACTCCTCTCAGTGTGGTTTTTAAGTACATACATATATGAAACACGAGAAAGAACTCAAATATAAGAGGATCAGAGAGGGAGATTTTCTGATCTGACAGTCACTGCTGTTTCCAGAGATCTCATCTCTCAGGTAACATGATATCAAACCCCTCATCAGAAACTTGCTGAAAACTGGAAAGGGTTTGCAAGAATTACTTCAGAAGGAAAAGGTTAATTAGCTGAAAAGACACATTCCATGGAGAAGATGAGGAATTGCGAGCTCTTCTGACTTAATCCCGACACCAGCTCCTTTGGCTTTCATCGGGCATCGCCAAGCCAATCCCTGACATCCCAGGAGTGGCTCTGAAGCCGCTGTATCCGACTGCTCAACTCCACAGCCCAACCCCAAATACCTCTTATATTTTGTGAACTCCAGGCAGAACCGCGAGCAGAGGACACAGCAGAGCTCTTTGTGCACCCCCAAGGAAAGGAAATGGTTCATACAGCGGCCACTGACAGCACTGAGCCCTGCACAGTGGTGGGGACCCTCTGCTAAGTCACTTCATCTTCTATAAGATTTTACTGCTTTTCACAAGGTTTTATGCTCAGTGATTATTATTACTATTGCATGATGGAATCCTTCAAGCTATTCCACAGTCCTGTTTCTCCAGGCCCACAGAGGCATCACAAAATACCGCGGCCTTGAACGTTGCCTTTCCCCTAAAAAGCTTCTCATCCTCTGCCTGTCCATACTGGCATCTCCCTGCACCCCATCTTTTCCTGCCACCGTGTTCCATTTCAAGTCAAATTTCTGGGACAGTTTCTTGCCTTGAGGGGAAAAAAAAAAACACACACACACACACACTTCCTCTAACTTCCAGAGAAAAACTGCGTGTCTATATATTTAGCAACAAAAACTGGAGTAACATTTAACAAAGAATTTGTTCTTCCCTAACTGTAAAAGAACACTTTGGCACGTCAAGCTGACATTCTTCCACTGAAAACCCATCTTGTTAGAAAATATTCTCTTTGGAACTGTACCAGTATGTACTTAATGAAATACACATTTAAAAAAAAATCAAAAGGGCTTCCTTTTTATTTTCACCCACAGTTATTGTACTTTGTAAAAAAATATTTTAAAAATAACCACTTTCACAATATTAGGGGGGAAAATAGGAGTTGTAAGGTGTTCTCTTTGTGTTCAGATAAGGCAGTTGGTGCACAGAGATGTTCAGCTCCTCAGTGCTGCACTGAAGACAAGCTCAGGCCCAAGCTGTGGTGGGATTTTTGGTGCATGTGCCTTGGTCATCCACAGGCAACAGGAGACCCCCCCAAGTTCCTGAGGGCGCTCTGAGTCTCAGGTGACCCCTTTGCTCTGCCCTCAGCCAAGTACCACGTTCAGGGAAGTTTTAATTCAGTCAAGCATTTAATCACATTTAAGTGCTTTTCTGTATCATGATGATCTTAAAATGCAAGCTGGAGGGGGGTAATTATAAAGTTACCTCCTACAGCAGCCTGTAAGTTTGCCTATCCTGCAAATTACAGTGTAAAACGATGAAAAAAATCATTTCTGTGCAGTTTTTTTACCTTGATTTAATCTCCCTGAAGTAAAAACATTTTTAGGTCAGAATTCTTACACGTGTATGAAACAAACGCTGCTCATGCTTTTTAAAGTTGCACTGGATAGGCAGGACAATTAAACAGGCAGATTATATTTAATAATCAAACCAATGATCTAAAAGTAAAAACATCTGTTTAACACCATGCTGCCCAACACAGAGCTGCATTTTGGAAACACGCTGGAAGAGACCATCCTTTATAGCTGACACTTCTTCCAAAGAAACTCCCAGTACCTTGCCTGTAGCAGCCTTACTCTCTTGGATTCACCCTAAGGAGGTGGCACTTCTCTTACCATTTGACAATTAACACTCCCACAGTGAGTAACAGGATGAATCATTCTACCAACAGCAAAAAATCCAAAGTTTTCAAGGAAAATGGCTCCACTGTCTATTCTTCTGCCTTAAAATAGGTCTTTCCTTCACATGCCATACTGTGAGCAGCCCAAATACTTTTGATCTTAGAATAATTTTGCTGTTTATAGTATCCTATGCCAAAGCATATAAAGCAGTGAATGCATTTATTTTTAACTCCCTGTCTCAATAGGGAAACTCTGGCAGTGAAGAGCAGGGACAGTCTCCGGAGCGCTGTCAGCTCCAGAGCCGAGCCTGAGGGGTGGCATGGGAGAGCCCACAGCTGGATTTGGGGAGGCAGAGCCCCCACACACAGCAACTGGAGATGACTTTCACATCATCTTCCTCAATAAATGCTCTCCCCAAAAGCTGTGTTGGCATGACTGCTGCCCACACAGACACTCGAGACAAACCAAACTCACTGTATCACTCAATCTTCCCAAATTTTGGGAAGGGGGAGAAATGTTCTCTTTGTACAAAAGAGCAACGGGGTGCGGAGGGAGGGGAGACACCTCTGCTGTGGAACGGGAGCTCACCTCAGTTTAAAAAAATAGCAGTTTAAAAACAGAAGCATCTTCCTGTTGAACTCTGCATTACTTTAAGAGCAGGGAAAGTGACACCTTTCCCCTGTTTCCGTGCATCATATTACAAATTTTTTCTTTGCCTGCAAGACAGTTTGCTAAACTCAATGCATTATGAATAGCTTTTGACTAAAAACAAAATCCGCATTTTTAGGTAGTTTACACTATCCATCACCAAAACTATTTCGGTAAATGGTCCGTATCCTGGTCAATTAATCTATATCTTGTGAAGTACTGTCAACTTTCCTTTAAACAAGATTTTTTAGATAGTAACTGTTTTGCTGCATTTCTGGCGGTATTTGACACCGGACTGAAAAGTCCCACTTGGAAAGTCACTAGAAATGGAATCTGGCAGGGAAGAAGGCCACCTGAGGAGCCTCACGGCACAGGGATATGTGCTGCAGCCACCAGAACCTCTGCTACACTTGACCTTGAGACGAGAGAGTGGAAGATGCTGGGGTCAGTCCAAGCACAACAGGAATTCTCCCCCTGGTGCAAAGAAATAAAAGAAATCGAAGGGAAGAACAACAGAAAGCAAATAAAACCAAAGACAGTTCTACCCTCATACATAATTGATAAGACACTATGAAGTGGATGCAATAAATGAGTTGAATCTGATTTTAGAGTAACCTAAACTCTGAAGAAAGACCTTTTACCTCTAAACTCTGGGTTATAAACACACTGCTTACAGATCACAACCAACACGTGCAATTAGGGGAGAAAAAGCCTGAAATATGGGAGTCCAACAAAAGCAGGGCACAGGTAGCAAATACATTTGGATTATAATATGAAAGAGTAACTTGCACTAAAATAAGCAGTATACATTTAGCATATGTTTTGTTGCATTTTTATGACTGACATATATTAATAAAGGCTTCTTTTCCTTCTGCACCAAAGTCAGGATTCTTAATGAGTGCAGAAGGGGCATAAAGTGGCTTTAGCATTTCTTTCCCGGAAAACCAGCTGCAATAGCAAAGACAATTTTGAAACCCAATCTGATTTAAACATCAGAGCTAATCCAACACTTAGGAAAACGGTTATTTTTAACTCTCTGTAACCGTAACTGCTAATTTTCATTCTGGAAACATATCCAAATTTTCCACACGCAGAATAATCCGAAAAGATAAACAAAACATCTTATGTAAAATAAATGGATGCCTTATCCTGTGAAGACTTGAGAATATTTCCTGTTGCCAGCAAAAATACTCATAAAAGTTGGAATGTGAAACAACAGCTGGGAACGGTTATCTCCAGGAGAACCAGCCTGGTTTGCAGGCGTTTCGGAAATCAAGGCACACACAGTGGCAACTGTAGGTTTTCATTTCCTCTGTGATAAGCCTTTCCCAGAGAGAAAACTCGGCAGTACTTCTCCCTGCCATACTTTGAAACCTACTATAATTTCAGAAGTTCGTATTTGAAGGGTCTGAAAGAGACTTGAAAGCGCAACAGTCACCAAAACATGGAACCCGCCGTGCCGGGGATGAAAAGGATCCTTCGTCACGGGGAGGCAGCAAAAAAGCACCGAGGTAGCACCAGGCTTGACCCACAGTCACAACACTCACTCCAGGCATCTTCTCACTGACTGGTTTCTTGGTCCCAGCAGCGAGTCAGGCCCAGTTTATTCATCTCGGGGATGAATTTCTTACTGCAGCAAACGCGTGTCTTATCTCACACAGGTTTTTCACTCTGTGTTTCAACAAGCATTCCTGATTTTTACTGCACGGGATGAGAACCAAAAGCTGGTACAAGAAAAGGGCTTTCAATTCTGTGCAAAGAACTACACTGCAAATAAACTTCAGCAGTTACCAAATGATTTGTTTCCTAACAGAGGAGACAAACGTCACTGAGGTGTCAGTGCCCGCAACTGTTTTCAGATTCTAAATGCACGGGTAGAGAATTGTATCTGAAATATGAAGAGAAGAAACTAAAAAGGTTAATCTCCACCATGCAGATTTTGTTCCAGCAGAAAAGCTTTCATTCATTTTCCACTTGGTAACGAGATTTTGTTCCTTCCCTGCAGTATTTGTGATTTTAGAAAAACACTCTGTGTTTTGAGGACATTTGAGAAATGCAGAAAGTCAATTTAGTAACTCTTTTTGTTTCTCAGTTTCATGGAAAGGTTTGCAGCATGAAAACCTGGGTATCATCTCTGAATGGAATACAGGAATGGTAAAAAACGGTGAAAGGCAACTGGTAAGCACCATTTCCTGACACAGAATTTGGCTTATTTCGTTTTAAAAACATAAAAGCAGCTTGGATTTTAACCCACAGTGTTGCATTACTCCACCTGAACAGTAACATCAACAGGCAAACCCCAATAATCTCACATAGGGCTTATAATATAGAAGTGCTCACTTTATGAAGTGTATATTTAAACCAAGTTCATTTAGGGGCATAACAACAGTAAACATCGCCGTGGTGAAGGCATTTCTTTCCTCTTTTTCAAGCAATCCCCACAGCTGAGTGCAGTCTCTTGAATCCATCAGAGATGAAGGCGACCTCTGCATTTTCATACTGTTGTATGTGATCTCACAAGTTATATGAGCTCAGCAAAGTGTTCAGCAAAGAACTAGTGTGCAACACGACAGGAAAATTAAGCTTCAAGTCCTTTCGTTACGAACGCCTCAAGGAGAAGGATCTTAAATCCAGATAAAAGTATTACCACTACATATTTCTGGCTCATCTTAACACGCAGTAGTTTAACCACATCAAAGACTGAGCCATTACTGCTGTTATCAGAGGCCTGGAATGAATTCCCACAGAAAACACGGACAAGGCAGTTCTCCCACATCCAGCTCTGTATTTTCACGGGACGGGCCTCTAGAGATGCTTTCTGTTGTTGTTCTCCCCAGTCAATAAACAGCGCTTCAGAACATGAACCAGACCTGCCCCCCTGCCCACAGCTGCGAAGGTCAAGCTGATCAGAAGATCAGTGTTTTAAGGAAGAATGGATCCCGGGATTTCAAAACTCAGGAAATGTAAGAACTCCTGAAAGAAACATATCCTTCCAGCAGGCATCACTCCACTAAAGGCAGAAGAAAACCTGAGGTCTGCTGACCTCAGGACAGTTACAGCTCAAACCAACATGCGGAGACTTGGAAGGGCCAGTTCAGACCTGGTGTTGTTCCTTACCACGTTTCCATGAGCCCCGTGAGTTTTGAAAGTACAGCCTCCAGAAAAGAGTGGGAAGCTCGAGTCAAACAAATTCTCTCACAGAAGGGGCCACAGAGGCAGCTCTAGGGAATTCCACAGGGATAGCATCCTGTTGTTTGCTGCAATTCCTCCCTAGGTTTGACATTAAAAGCGTTTTGACTTGTGTTTAACGCCTCCGGTCCTGTGTATCCTTTTTCCCCCCCCCACAAACTCTCCCGTTCTTCCCCTCATTCCGTTTCCTCATGTTTCCCTTTTGCGGTTTCCCTTTTAGCTAAACTGAACCCAAATATATACATGTGTGTGCTCAATAATAACATGCAGGGAGTGTTTACCAACCCTCCCACAGCTTGTTTGTTCTAGGCCTTCTGTTGCCCTGAGTGTGAATCATCCATTTAGGGCAGCAAAGTCTTCAGGAAAAGCACGGCCTGTTGTTGTAAATCCGTACAAGTGCCTAGCACATCCAGCCCCATCCTTAATTACTAGAATAACTTCAGCAATGCCCTGGGTTTCCTCACTTCTGGAATGCTGGACGCTGGCTTTGCGTGCCTTCACTTCCCTAATAAACCCTAGAGAGGGAAACTACAGCAGGAGCAGCACGTGGGATCCAGCAGAGCTTTGTGTTTGACATGGAAACTCTGAGAGGAGCTGGCAGTGACCAAAGCAGGTCCTGCCCTCCCGTCCCAGAGCATCCTGCACAGCTGCCAGCAGGGCTCTCGATGTCCTCTCTTTTCCCAGATGAAATGCACGATTCCAGTGAACATCCACACCAATTTCAAGTGCAGTTTGGAAGAAAAACCAAGTCCTTTCCGCATGAGTGTGAACTACTGGAATCCCAACCCCAGCAGAGAGGGGCGTCAGGGAGAGGAAGGAATGGCATGTTCCTGCTCCCAGACGCTGTAGGACACTCGGAGCTCTGCCTTCCCCAACAAAAGCTTCTTTTCATTAAAGGGTGGAAAAAAAATCCCCTTTTATTCTCCAGCCTTTGAAGGGCTTACATCATCGCTTCTTCAATTTCAGGATTTCAGGGAAAACAAGCTTTTTGTGGGGCCGGTCAAATGACTGTTAACTAAGAATTCCTGGGAGTGTTTAATCTACACTCTCTATTAATTTATCATTAGGGCACCTTCTAATAATGACTCATCTAATGAAGAAACAAAACCACGGCAGAAACCCTGCTCCTCCAGTATGAGTTACAAAGAACCTGGGCATCTCTCCACCAAAGAAGTCACCACACCTTTTTTTTTTTATCTAGCCCCTAATTAGCCCCAAGGTTTCCAAGGGAAAACCACCACGAGCTTTATATATTGCAGAGAAAATATTTTAACACCGGCCTTTCATCCTGCACATGAAAAAGACAATTTCATCATCAGTTGTGTGTCCAACAGCTGCCTTGAATGTAAAGACAGGAATTATTTGTGAATAGGAAGAGAATTAATATGGGAAAATGTAGCTGCACCAGCCCTCTGGGTTTTTTCCCCTCACAATTAAAAAATAAGTACATTTTTTTCCAAAGATCTCTTCATACATGTGCCTGTGATTTATTCCTTTTTGATAAACCCATGTAACCCAACAGCAATACAGCCTCAAGAACGTGAGCACACATTTAGTTTTCAGCAGGGAAATCCTATACTGCAGACTGAGGGAAGCTCCAAATTACGGGAAAATTGTGTTGTACAAGGAACAAATAAATTGTGGTAGTGATTTTTCAACAGAAGGCTCTAAATGTGATTCCTCCCACGAGCCCTTCCACCTTTGTTTTACTATTTCTACAGCACAGGCTGCTTCAAACAGCTAAATGTACCCAACAGCACCAAGTCAAGGCAAAGTCATTACTTCACCTCCTTTTCCTGTCACCAGGCTAAGAAAACCTAAGAGCCAAAAGCTGTTTTTCAGACCTCAAGCAACACAGGGCCTTTGGAGAACTAACAAAAACAGTTTTAAATGTCAGGCTCAGCGCTGTGTTTTTGGTTGAAGTTATACTGAAACCCCAGAGGGAGTTCCACCAATCTCTCCTGCAGCCTGGTAGAGAAGTTGGAGGAGTTAAGAGACTAGACTTGCCCATAACATTTCCATCAACACACTCCTTACGGACAATTTGAAAAGGGTGTTTCTAGAAAAACAGATTACTTGGAAAATGAAAATTTCTGCTTTGTGTGATGTGGAAATAGAGATGCATTACATGCAGCTGGGGCTGAAGAGTTCACTCAGTCTCACCCTGAGGTTCTCTGATTAAAAGGAGTTTTTTTTCGTGGGGTGGGTTTGGTTTGTGGTTGAGTTTTTTTTGAAAATTCTAATCTGCTGAAACAAAACCTTTGTTTAGGAATAGTGGTAAATGAATTTAAATATTAACAGTATTCAGATAAAATGCTATCAACAGAGAACATTCCAGATTTTAACAGCTTTAAAATGGATATTGTGCTTTTGTATATAACATGTATTATATATAACACAAATGTGTAATATATAATATATAAAACATACATGTGTTATATATAAATAATACATACATGTATTATACATAAAACATACTTGTGCATATAACATGTGACAAGATTACATTAACAATCCAAATCAGAATCACACTAGCATTTTTTCAATCAAGATAGAACAGATCTATTTTTCAGTCTGTTTTAAAAACAATTTTTTGCCAATTTATGATAACACGCTAACATTTCTCAGATAATGCAAATTTTAAGTTTTAACCCAGCTGAGAGCCCTTTTTCAATGATACTCTTAAAAAGTCATCAGAGCAGAGCTGGAAGCTAAGAGGAGGATTTGGTCTGTTCAGGGGTAGGTGAATATTAAAACTCCATGCAAAAGGAATGCACTCATTTTAAACCAAGATCTTCTGTTACCCATGTCACGGATGTCACAAGGCAAGTCAACTTCTGACCGGAAAGAGCCTTTTCAATTTGTGCATATCCACTCACCCCCCCAGCCAAAGCTACCAGAGGATAATTTTAATGTCAAGGTACTTGTGAGAGCTGTCAAAGTGCCAGTAAATTCGTGGTCACTGCCATAACGTAGCAGAGCACACTGATCACAAGACATGAAATGCTGTGCCACTGATGTAACTGTTTAATCTACAGGACACTCACTAACAAATATCAGCTAGGACTAACTTTAGCCTACAAAGTGGAACACCAGATCCCAAAAAAAGCAAATCAGCTTGGGTAGACACAGATTTAGACATTCTTAAAGGTATTTTGTCCGTGAAATTAAATTGTGGTAAGAATAGTTAACTGGGGTGAGCAGTAAAATAACAGGACTTATTTTTGGGTGCTTATTGCCATTAGGTAACCCCCACCAATGATCCTAATCCAAATCTCTCAATAATAAAGGAGATTGAACATAAAATGCCCCTGAAGGAATGTGCACAAGGAACAACCCTTGGACAAAACCATGGGAGACGTCATCTTATCACGTGCAATGAAAACCTTAGACACGGAGCCAAGGGGTAACACAAATGCAACCTGATTATCCGTATGGTTGTCCCTGCAAACGTCTGCCTGTGACCTGGCCCCTCAAGCGCTCCCTGACTTCACACAGATGCTTGCTTTCCCCTCTGGACCAGACTGTTTTAGAGCACATGAATCCTTAAGGATTTCATGAAAGATGTGCTCTGGATCAGAACGTTTAGGCTGACTTTCCAGTGTGACACAGGTAGACACTGGTACTTGTGAATTCCGACTGATTGCAGGGAAAGTTTTTCATCCTGGCAACACGGTTGCCATGGCGATCCCGGCTGATCCGATATTCTTAGCAACCACTCCTAACTCTCCATCCCCAGCACTCCCTGGTTTCCTCCAAGGCTAAGCTGTGTAACCTTGTTTCTGAAACCCCACCAACCACCAGCAGAAGCATCAGGGCAGCAGGAGCTGATACCTGGAGTGCCTTCTCCATAGGTACCTACCTGCCACACCGGTACAAAGTGTGATTTGCAAACTGGGAGAAGATGGAAAGCAAGTTTGGCCTCCGGATACTGTGCTGGAAAGAGAGAGTCATGCTGGTCCTGTTTAGCCAATGCTTTCAGATCCTTAGGACACAAACAGGACAGTAGTGATGGTCTGTGATGCTCCAAGACCATAAAAATCCACCTCATTATTTCCCACTCATCACTCCCCTGGCCTAAAGTAGGATTAGATAAAGCCAAGCTAAAGGTGCATCACTGAAATCACAACAAGGTGCAAAACATCATCTGGGGTGTTACACGACCCAGCAACAGAGCAGTTCATTATTAACCCTATTAGCAATTGCCTCTCACAGAACAAGACAAACTGTATTTGCAAGCAGGCTTCTGAGCCGGCTGGGGAGAAAGGAGGAAGTGGCAAACCACGACACCTGCGTTACTCCAGCTGCGTTTGGCAGCCGCCTCCCGTGGCTGCGGAGGCTGCGGCTGCCAGTGCCGCTCAGGGCTGGGCTTCCCTCCGCCAGCCCCAAAACAAAGTGGGACTTCTCACGCTGATTCCAGCTACAATCAAGTGGCTCAGCTCTTCACGCAGGTGGAGCTTTGTGGACTTCATCTGGGAATGAAAACAGGAATAGCAGAGACTGGTACTCACAGTAGAGGTGGAAGTGAAATGGATAAGATGGTTACGACTTGAACACAGGTTTGGACCTGCTACTCAGGACCAAACCTGGATGTGCTGCCACCAAAAGCACTTGATAGTGCCAAGAGAATCAATTTGACATGACTGACAACTGCACCACGAAGCCTCATGGACCAACTGCTCTGTTCTGGATTGGCACTCACTAAACATATCACTTACAAGACCCGTGAATTAAAGAAAACCAGTGCTCAAAACAAATATTACTAAGCATAAACCACATGCCCAGCAAATAATCAAATAAAATATTTTGCAATTTTTAATACACGTTAGTGGTTAGACTCTGATCTTAAAGGTTTAACCTAATTGTTTCAACAGAAGTAGACATTCACAGAGGCCTCTCCAAAGGAAAGTTTGCAAGCTGCAGGCAAACAAACAGAAAACGCAACCTAACTGCACATTCTGAAATAAGAGAGCCAAAGAAATGTAATTTAGGCCTCCTTAGCTCAATTTCCAAAAGTCAGAGAATGGCAATTTTCAGGTAAGTAGGTTCTCAATATCAAGTTACATTTTTTTGATTGCTACAGTAAATTACAAGTTCCAACTAAGATCAGGGAGCAAAATACATTCACACTAGGAATGTAGAATAAAAGACTGTCACTCAGGGAGGTTATTCAGTGTTCCTAGACTAGAAAGCTCCTGATAAATTTCTGGCTCCCTTCCTGAACAGAACCCTCTGAAAGCTCTCTGCTGTAATAAGAAGCACCCCTAATTTGACGCCACGAAATCTGCAATTTGCAGGAAATGTTGCGGGAGGACAACAGCTGTTTGCAAAGATCCTGATCTTGACCCCATACCAACACGGACCAAGGGCAACTTTCATCCCCTTTCCAGAATCTCACTGGCTTGACCTCATCAGACGTGAGTAAAATGGAGATCAGGCTCAACGTTTCAGTTTTGCTCCTTTTTATCAGTTGCAAAACAAGCAGAATTCTGCCAGTTGCTCAGCTAACATGCAGAGAATTTGCTAAGTATCAGCTTTGCTTTTGCTTTACTTCTCCATTTCCTGCCTGTTTCTCTTCGGAGGGACCCTGGGAAGATGCAAGACATGGCGTTGCAAAGAGCCCAACAATGTTGTATTTACTTGGCCAGATTTTGTTGGGTCCTTTCAAGTGTGCTATATATAGCTGATTATTTTGCTTTCTAGCCTAGAAAAGGAAAATCACAGCTGACACAGATTTCTTCTCAGCAGTTGCCTGCGAGCCCTGGCTGCAGATCTCCTCCCGCAGCACAGCACGAGCAGCAGAGTCCTGCGGCTGCAGGTGCTCTGACCCAAAACTGGACATCTCCCTGCGTTGTTTTCTGCTCCAAAACTGAGTCCAGATAACAACTGGGAAACGTTAGAAATATCAGTGCTCCAGGTCAGTTACCAGCTTATTGTATTTGCAATTTAACCCAACCACAGAACAGATTCCACAGAGCATATCATATTAACCACTGGGCTTAATGTATTCTGCAATCAAAGCCAGGGCTGCATAAATTGCAGTATCCAATTTATACACACAAGCTCTTTACTCTTCTTTTTTTCCCCAAGACCAAAGAAATGCCAATTGACAACCTTTCACAGTTATGTCACTTTGATGGAGCCGAGCCAGAACCCCCATGTGAGGAACCCTTACATAATTTATTCAGGTCATTTCCATTCTGAATAGGTGAAAAGGAATACTTTAAAAAGATTCCATCTTAAATGTGGCAAATTTTCCTTTTCTAACCTTTTAAAAGTGCTTTTGATAAACGAAAGGAAAGCTGAGGATGCCACCATCCACCCAATACAATTTATCCTCCTTACTTTCAATAATCTCCTTATAAAGCTCTGGTTTTTGAGGTGAGAAAATGTTAGGAGCTCTCCATCAGCAGCATATGGTGCATTAAACAAACTTGCTCATGTCACACGGAAAAAAAAAGGGTGCTAAAAGAACATCATGCTTGCAACTCTATAAACTCAAGCAGTAGGAAAGCCAGAATTGCACAGTTTAAATCTGCCCTTTTGTATATCTCAACACTGTTTATCACAATACTATAGAAAGGAGTCTTTTTTCTGTAAGATCCAATAGTAATTAGGGGATGCCTCATCCAATCTCCATTTCTTTGCTCTATTTTTGGCCCTATTCTTTCTTTTTTGCTGTTGTTTTTTTGTTGATTTTTTTTTTTTAAACAGAGTGTCTTTGTCCAGAATCAGAGCTGTTATTGCTCCTCACCCACTCCATGCACACCCATGGATTTTTTCACCAGTTTGAATGGAGTCCTATGTTAAAAATAATAAATCCATCTATGGCACAAGGTCCTGAGCTCTGAAAAGCTTGCATCAAACTCTTGAATGGTTATTTTGACATACAGTCTCTCAATGCAAGAAGTTCAGTCTTCTATAATCTATAATATCTGTTGTTGTTCACAGATACATGACAAAGAATTGACAATGGTTGTTTAATTCTACGTCACTGTAACTAACAGGTTCATAGATTTTTTAAGAAGAGAATTAGTGTGCACTTTTACTTGATTTCTGGAACCCCCTGACCAAGCAAATGAGGGTTACACACTCAGGTCTTCCAAGACAGCCTTGAACTTCATTGAAAGGAATTCCTGGTTTAAAAACCAGGCAAAATCAGGGCCACCACCAAAGGAGCTTCAAAGCACGTTTTACTCACACAGAAAGAGAAGAACTTCCTTAAATTAGTGAGGGAAGATTCTCAATCCTTCAGCAATTCACGTATGACACAGTGAGGCTGCTCCTATTAAAGGCTATTGGGCAATTTTGGGAGTAAGAACCCAGCAAGCTCAGCTCCTTCTGCAACTCCACACTGTGCACAGAGGATGTAATCAGTGGCAGACAAAACCCCAAAACGTGGGAATATGTTTGCAGCAAAGGTCAGCAGCAGATGAAGCAATATGGCAAGAGCCAGCTACTGCTTTTATGTGTGTGCAGTGGGGAGAAGGTGGCACATCCCACAGCAGAGCACAGATGTGATTTCCTAGGATCCTGGAATGGTTTGGGTGGGAAGGGACTTCAAAGCTCATCCAGTTCCACCCCCTGCCGTAGGCAGGGACAGCTTCCACAAGCCCAGGCAGCTCAGAGCCCCCTCCAGCCCAGCCTTGGACACCTCACATCACACAGGAAAATCAGTGCCCAATTCTAGGAGCATGTTCAGAGTTTGCTCCTGCAAACCTGCACAGCTTCGTGCTTCAAAAACATGTTTGCAAATTTAGCTCCATCTGTTATTAGTCAGGAAAGAAACAGATTTAGGTTGTTAAGTCTTATTCCCTACAACCATAAACCTTAAGCTGTAATAAAATAAAAGTTATAGAGCTCATATGAATTTCTCCATAGAAATATTCCAAGACTTATAAATATTTTCAAACTGGACAGAAGCCTGAGATTTATTCCCTGGATGTTCTGTGTCTGTAAAAAGATGGTAAATGACCTACTTACTGGATCTTTTTGAGCAAACAGGGGATGGTGGTGTTAGTCTGGAGTGCTTGAGTTTAAAAAAAAAAAAAGTGAACTAAACAAAAACCCCATAGTGCCTGACTAACACTTACTTTCAGACTACACTTGTCAGAGAACTAAAAGGAGGAGATAGGGCTCTCCCCACATTTTTAAATGGTTTTTTTTCTGCCCATTTTAATGATTCAAGATGTCAGTTTTTCAGTAGCTGTTAAGCCTTGAGCTCTAACCCAAAGTGAATAAATAAATATACCAACACAGGGAGATTTTTATAAAAACCCATTTGGGATATGTCCTATATAGCTGAGAGAGGCGAAGATTTCATGCATATTTAGCTGAGTTACTCTAAAATTCCTTGATAGCAGGGATGCAGTGGTGGCCTGGGAAGCATGGCCGTGGCATGGGAGTTGGAATAGATCAGGCTGATTCCAAGGAGTAACCAGAGAATCAAGGCCATGGCAGGAGGAGGGGTGAAGCAAAGGGTAAGAATGGAAAGACTTGTTAGAAGAACAAAGAAAATCAGACAGTAACAATAATTGTGAGGAACAATGAAATGTTTACAAAGCAAAAAAAGAAGTTTAAAGACTAACCCTGAAGGGAGCAGTTATGAGATGACAATGCAGACAGGATTCTCAGGACACCGACCACGCTCTCATTAAACTATATATAAACACTCAAACAACAACTCAGCACTTCAGCAGTCTTTTCAGATCTTTCAAGTACTAGGAAAATACTCTAAAGGAAGGAAAAGTTTGGTTTTCTTCCTATGGAAAATCCCACCAGGCAAGCAAAAGCCACATAACTGCTCTGCCATAAAATACTTTGTAATGAGAATATTCTACAGTACTATTATTAACGTCAGCAAGCTTTAACTCAGACAAGTCTAAAAATCTAACTGCAACTAAATCCTCATGATGGATTTGTTGTTCCCTCACACCAGCCCACTGTTTCTGATTATTTTAATTGGTTACTGCTCACAATACCGTATTTAGGAAAATTAGGCAATAAATTATATAGCTAATCATGTGGTCACATGGATCATATAAATGTCATATTACTGTGCCTAGGAAACTGCCTGCTGCTCTGCTTGGGGCTCCAGGAGAAAATGAATCAAATCTGTCACCAAGTCAATGGATGTTGATGTTATTTTACTGCTGGAGCTTCGTCAAGCTCAATGCCCCACAGGCACGTCCTGCTGAGCCACCAGTGCATGGCAGGGGGATTTCAGTGACCAGCAGAACCAGGAAAGACCCCACTGCTGCATCCCCAGGACAGCGAGGAAGAAGGGAGGATCCCTGGTGTCCCAGCACTTCCAACCTCTTTCCCTTCTGGACCCACATTAAACAGTCAAGCCAGAGGCTCACCAGATCTCCACCCATTTACCCATGGTGACTTGCACTCTAATTACTCGACATAATAAATCAATAAAGGTGAAAATATTTTATCTGTAGGCACTAATTGTGATTAAGGGGATCAGAACTCCCTTCTCACCCGGCCCCAAGATGAAGTTCTTACAGGGAACTGTGCAGAAAAAAAAAAA
>VXAY01000115.1:891945-960103 GCA_013399855.1 Oxyruncus cristatus
AAATTCAGGACATGTGTAGGACCCTGTTCTCCCTTCCCCCAGTTTCCTCTTCCCACCCTAATTTCTCTCAAGACACTGAAAAGGTTCATTGGAAATACAGCTGAGTGGGTGATATAGTATATTCAGGTTTGGTTCACATGAGATTTGACTGGGTCAAAAGATTTCTTCAGTAAATTTTCATTTCCCTTGGAATGAGATCTACATAATAATGAGGAACTCCTGGTGCTTTCTAAGATGAGAAGTATTCACATTAACGTTATTCCTTTCATTTCTGATGTATTCTTTCCACTGAGTTGCTGCAGCGAACTCAGGGAAGAAAATGCTGTTTAAAAAAACAGGGTAAAATTTTGCTCTCACAATAAAAACAGAGTAACTCCTGAGGAAAAAAAAAAGCAGGAACTCTCCAGTATTCCCCTCATTGCCAACTGAACTGATTCTGAGCCATGTCAGCTGTCAGAGGATGCTCCTTTTGGTCCACGTAAATAACCTGGAACCTGATCTTTGCCTAAAAATTTTCAGCTAAAACTTTGACAATTAAAGTTTTCCAGCATGTTCTGTACTGCGTAACTAACATTTGCGTTGTTCCACAGAAATAGGTCAAGGATCTAATTGACTTGCTTATAATTAGCCTTTTAAATTGGTAAACAATCTTCCTACAAAACTTCTGGTTTGAAATGTGTCTGGAGGAGTAAAATTATTTCAGCCATTCTAGTCTGGTGTGAGCTCGAGTTAACTGAACTTTGAAACTGCCCAGTCCAAAGTCAAGATGCTCAGCAAGCAGAAGCATCAGCTGAGGTCAATGCGCCAGAAAGATCCTTCCTGTGAACAGAGAGCACCTCCAACGTTCTTGGGTTTGTCACCCACTGATGGTCTGTGCCACAATCAATAGCTGTTGATTTACAACCAGATTACACATTTACAGAGGCATTTTGGTTGGAAAAGACCTCCAAGACCATCGAGGCCGACCGTCAACCCAGCACTGCCGAGGCCACCGCTACACCACAGCCCTAAGTGGCACACCCACACACCTTCCTGAGCACCTCATTAATTCTGGCAAAACTATAACTTCAATATAGTTAAAGAGTTAAAAATTAATTCCAGCTTTTAAATACTAAAGTGTTGTCCAAACTGCCTGCACTGCAGGGTGCTCCAAGCTTTGCCATGGCTTTTTCCTCCCTAAGGAGATAACTGAGTGCAAGCTGCAGGTAATATTTATTTATGCTAAAAGCAGACACTAAGATGTGGAGTAAATACACATAAATTCCAACCACTTATTCCTCAAATTCAGTAAATCTCATTCTACTGCTTCTCTGGCCACTGACATGAGAGTGAGAAATACAGAACATTCTATGTATGTTAATTTGTAATTACTTCACTATTAATTAAATACTTACAGTAACAAACCACATCTTCATAACTTTAATAGACATTATGTTATTGGAGATTTATAACTAAGTACTTATTTTGGAATGGCATATATGAAAACTATTCTGCAAGTAGGAAGAGACACCTTTCTCTTCCACCATCCTTATTTCAAGAAGTTCACAACCCTAAGAACTCTCAGAAGAAAAAGAAAAAATGAAGTGATGAACATCATTATAAAGTGAGTAAGGTCATGATCAAAAAAAAAATCCAGAACAAGAAAAGCCCCAGGAATATTAATAATGCATAGCTAATACCAAAATTCAAAGGCCTGTCAGAAACCATGCAAGCCCAAGTTAATTTTGCAGAGATGTTACTGCAGCGATAGTAAAAGGAGAACAACAGCAGGCTTGTTTGTAGTGACAATAAACCCACAAAACAGCAACACACAAAATAAAAAGGTACAGCACAGGAAAATGTAAGTAGATGGACAAGATTTCAAATAGTAAAAAACAAGGAAGTCTTTATGCAATGCCACAACATACTATCTGATACTAATGAGTGGGGTCATCAACAAAGCAGAGGAAAAGGATTCAGGGGCTGCTGTGGAGGCTGAATTGTCCAAGTCCTCCTGGTACCAGCACACCTGGGCTCTACACAGCCTACATGTGCTAAAGGGGACTGGAAAGATGAACTCAACCACCATCTACCCAGCTCTGGTAAGATCTGAGGAGCAAGACTTACAGAGCAGCTGTTCTTCCACGCAGGGACAAGATGTACTATGTGTAAGGACATGGTTATTCAAGAAGATTAAAGCTGGAAGCCTGGACTCAAATCTCCCACATCTATGACAAAAACTTATCAGGTTTAGCCATCTGAAGTCCCATTTGGAATGATCCCATATGGACCTAACACTGTATTATCTTTTTTTTTTTTTAATGTTTTACGCTGGTGTGTTGAAGCAGCCAGCACACAAAGCTTTGCAGAGTTCACAGGGATATCTGTCCTCAGAATAATGCTTTTTCTGTAATTTTAATTAATACTAACAATATTGAACCTTGTTAATCAAACAGTGTGCCACAACTGGAATTCAAAGATAGCTGTATTCTTTACAGTCAATCTCAATAGCTGGTCTACTCCAGGTGTCAGACCTACTGGGTAGGTGATGCATTGTTATAAATCCCTCAGAGTAGATGCTCTCAGCTCCAAAATCATTACAAAATACTGGGTTGTAATTCAATGCCTTGTCTCTGTATTTACTGGATGTGTGCCAGTGCACATTTTGCATTGACAGGTGAAATGAATGGCAGTCAGGAGCTTAAATAACTTCAAAACCCTGACTCAAGTGCCACAGCAAGATGCTTTATGATACACTGAGACTGAAAACTCTCATAGAAAGGCACATTTATTAAATTTTCCTCTCAAATTCTTCATTTATCTAACAAAAGTGTAAGGACAGAATACCAAGAAGCAACTATGTCTGCTTTATCCACGAGTATTGGAGCACGTACTAAAACTTTCTGTCCCACAGGAATTCAAATAACATTCCGCAGAAAGCACTGTTGTGAAGCAGTCAGAGTTGATATCCTCCAGTCTAGTTATTCCATGTTGTTTTTAACACAGCTGTTTAGCCTGGCTGTCAAACCTGGGGGCTCAATCTCAATTTTCACATATTGGCCAGTGCTACTGTTCCAAATTAAAACAAGTGATGAGCTCCCTGAGCCGGTATTTGCTTTCCTCTAATCACCTTGTGCCACAGCTCAGTGTGGAGTGGAAAGGGTCTCATTAAAACCCAGCTAAATTGAGCAAAGCTAAGTGCTCTGCACTGATTGAATTTTTCCCAGGGTGGACAGATTGTTTCTATTGACACTGGGCATATAAAAAGTTTCATATTGGTTTGTTCTTTATGCACCTGAAAAGCTCACGGGGTGGGCAGGAAGGGGTAAGTCATAATGTAGTAAGTAGATTCTCCCAAATGTACAATTGTTCTTTCTGTGTTCCCATTTCAATACATACACTTATTTTTTTTTTTTTTAGAAACAGAACTCTGCTAAAGCGACAGAACAAGGAACTCATCCCAATGCCATTTTCATTGTAACTTGTACTTCAGATCACTTTTACTTGGTAATTCAGGACAAATCTACACCGCATTTAAAGTTTGCTCCATGTCTGCTCACCACAGCTGTTAGAAAATGGTGTGACATAAGGAATTAGTCACCCAAAGTTGTTATTTCTACTCATTTGTCTTCTATACAAACAAAAGCAAAAAAAAAAAAGCTTCAATAGAATTACTTACTTGAGTAAAGGCTATGGAATATGACTGGCTAAAACAACTTAATCCTCTAAGGTCAGTAGCTTCACATAGGTGAACCCTTCTGCTCATTATGCCATATTACCCCAGACAGTTATTTGATTTAAGCACCTTACCACCAATCATCACTTACACGTAGCTTTAAAAACAGCTTTAATTGTTTCTGCAAGTGCAAACACGTAACTGAATATAGGATTTAAATGTACTTCCTCAAAATACCAAAGAGCTAAAAATAGTTCAGAACCCCTCCTATTGCAGAGCTTCTCTTTTCCAAGGTAATTTGCAACATGTTGATGAAAGGAGACAAAAACTTAAGGGGAAATCCAGTATCATAAAATCCCAAAGCAAACCTCAGTTACAAGAACATAAAGTGACAGCATTATATCATGCAGAGAACAAAGATGAGAACAGAATCAGACACTTAGAACTGCAATGGAAACTCCTTTAATTCTTCTATCAAACATTTAAGTCATAGAAAGTTCAGGGTAGATCTCTGAAATGGCTTTGTAATCGCTTGCTTATTTTATTCGTGCTCTAATGGTATAATTATTCTCCCCATGACGAGTGAAGAAGCAGAGGCCTGTCAGAACCCCTTTCCTAAGCAATCTTGCATGGCCAGATATGAACATAACAGAGCCCTGAAACACAGCAAGTGTCAAGAGGACTCAAGCTGAGGGGCTGATTGGCTATTTGGATTTTATATCCAGAGGATCTGATCCATTAGCACAGAGAGATTAGAAAGTGCTCTGCTACAGCTGTGCCTCTATCCCCTCTTTTTTAAAAAATTATTATTGTTTTTAAACTTTGGGTTGGGTTCTAAGTGATCCCTGAGTGATCAGCTGTAAATGGAAAGGCAAAGCAGTAAAAAGAAAACTGGGCTGTTCTAGCACAGGAATACAAGGAGGAACCTCTGGAGATAACAGACCCCTCAGTCCTGTTACAGATTAGGGAAACCAACACAGCCAATCCAAACAACAATGCTCAGGAGTTACTGCATTTAGGTCTCAGCATTAGGAGAAAGATTACTTATGCAAAATTAATAACAATCTCGGTCTTCATGTGAAATGCTACAAGGGAATTTCTTTTGTGCCACTGATGTAATGGAATATTTATGAGCACTGGGAATCAGGGCAGTCAGAATTACGAGGAACAGAGGTCACAGAGGGAAGGATTGCAAGGTTACATCAGTTGGGGTTTTCTTTTTGGTTGGTTTTTGTTTGCAAGTATGCATCTTCACAGATATTTTTACCGGCCCAAACAAATAAAGGTTTGCTGTGAATTTGTCTGGAGGTGGTCTGGAGGTGACACACTGCAATGCCAATTTTTATTTGTTTTTAATAGCTACCTCCATTTGCAGCAGTTTACCAACATGCACAAAGACACCAGTGCTCAAATGCATCTCGTTTTTAACCAGGAAACTGCTTGAAGCTAAAAATCCAAACTGAAGTACAACAAAGGGACCATTCTGTGCTGGGCGTATTAGAAATGTATAAACAGGGGGATGGACAAAATGGTAGTCCCTGCTGGGACAATGTTTTAATGCACTTTCTGATTCAGTGTACGGTTACTGGCAACTTTAAAACAGCAACCAAAGCAAGAGACTTCCTTTCTCAGATCCAATTTGCAGAGCATTAAAATACATACTTGCATAGAAGAAGAAAATGCCCTGACCTTCAGCAACTGTTTTGCTCATAAATTGGGCAGAATCCTCCTGCTATTTAACTGGTGAGAAGATGGAGGGTTATATGGTAAGACTGGAACATACATCTTTTGTCCTTTTGTGTCCACATGAACGACCCAATTTAGCACAGCACTGAGGGAATCTCCTGAGACAGGCAAAGTTCATGAAAATATTCATGGGAGGAAAGGTGTGTCATTATCCCCAGGCCCTGCCGACTAGACCGTAATTAGAAGATCCCTCTTTTTTAGCAGATGGGTCTCCTGGCCTCTTTCCAGTCTACACTTCATGTTGTCTATTATGGCAACTCAAACTGTGAAGGAAGGAAGTAAAATAGCGGGTTTCCTCGTCTACCTTTGGACAGAACCAACTCTCACACGCCAATACAATTTTTTAATTATTTTAAAATAAGGGGCAAGCACAAAGGCTCAATGAATTGCTAACTGGTATAGGAGCACCCACACCGGGATAGCTGGATCAAAGCTCCTTCAGCACTGCAGGGACAGGGTCATTATTCTGTGACAAGCCAGCGATCTCTTTCTAATTCCTCCAAGACAAGTAACTGTCACAAGAAATACACGTACAAACACAGCCTTTGTTGGCAGCCTTAGCAGGAAGATCAGACAAGAACTGAAGGGCCCGTTCACTCCTTTAACAGCTTTGCCAAGTCAAAGCCAGCCTGGAACTGGCAGCAGAGCTCTCTGCTGTCCCAGTGCACAGCAATCTTCAGGGCTGTTCGGTTTTCCCTAAACACAGGTATTTTCTCCCTGGCCCCACCGAGCAAACCCAACAGAAAAGAGAGTGGTTTAGTTCTGGCTAGAAAACAGCTAAATAGTGAAATAAAATCTCTTCTGGCTAAGAAGGAAAGATATAATATCAATACTCATCAAGACCAGACCCTTTTTAGGAACATAATAGCGGGCACAGTAGGAGAAGTGGTATCATAAACCTTTCTGTGCTGTTTCAGCAGCATTTCCCCGGGGAGCTCTGACAAGAACCAAATCCTGCATGAAAAGGTTGCCCAGGCTCCGGAGCCACACGCTGCTCGGGCTCTGCAGCCAACACAGGTTGTCAATTAACAGGAACTGTGGAGGTGATCCACGAGATTGGGATACGTCTGCTGGGAGCTCCCCAGAGCCCATCAGACTCATTTTACACAGGCTACTGAACAGCTATTAGATGGTGTCAATTTTCCCTCACTGCTACAGCTGAACAAATAATGAGAAAAATGATATGCAAACATCCCCGTGACTTCTGTAGGATTCTGCCCCAACTGTGTTCCCGCATTTTCTATTTGGTTATCCCAGACGTTTTTAAGGGAAGAGTTTGCTCTCAGCATCCTCTCAGGACCACGGAGTAAATCTCACTACCAACAGCAATTTTCAGGGGGAGAAAAGAATTATTATGCACAGAACGATGATAAATAACAAACAAGTTTGTTAAAATTGCAATCTGTTTGCAGACAATCTGCAATCAGGAAAGGAGGCTCATTCATCAAGCAAATTGTTACTGGAAATTGTCTTCCTCAGCTAGAATCACTCACGTAGCCAGGCCACGTGGAAATGGAGGTAGGAGAGTCCTGGCACCAATTCCCTGTTTTATCTGCTTGTCCCAAAATGTACATTTAATTTAGTGACTTTGTATGTGGAATGAGTACCATAAAACATGGAATCTCTAGTACTGAACTTCCTAGAATCAGAGAATATTCTGCACTGCCTAACACAGCACACACCCACCAAAGGCTCCTATTTATTTGGATTCAGCCATAGCTTCCACTAACACAGCTACTACCTACCAGACTCCTACTCCCTGTTGGAAGCTGAAAAAAAACCCAAAACCCACTTCTGGAATGATTTTGGAGGGAGATCAGTCATTCTGGCAGAATCGCTTCTGTCTGGCATCCGATCGGTTTACTTGGGGAGAATCATTTGCTCCCTGCTCGCCTACAAGCTCTTCTGTCTGCACGGAGCATCCTGAGAGGAAAGATAGCTGGAGGTTAAAATTAGCCAGGAACGCAGATGCCTTTGTCTCCTCTCATTACCTCCTCCCACAGTGGGTGTCTCGCATCCAAACCGAGCGGGGATGAAAAACACACATTGAAAGCTACAAGAAAATGGCAAAAATAACCCCCTGCAAAACAAGAGACACAGACTTTTCTGGTCAGCAACCACTCGGCAGATAATTTTCCGAGCAGTAATTACAGTCTGTGGCTTCATTAGCATCTTAGGGTTGTGACCCCCAACCCCAATGTCAGTATTACGTTCCATTATCTCAAGACAAGAAAAATCAGGAGAACACGACAATTAAGACTTCAAATGACTTGAAAGCAAACAAGGAATCTTGTGAATAGTCTGTTTCTAGGATGACATGCTGTAAACAAGAACGTCAGCACTGACTTCAGCTCAGCTGCCACAGGAAAAAAAAGAGCATCTGTTTTTCTTCCTGGTACGTACTGAACACAACTGAAACGTTCTCATATGTTAGAGACACACTTAGACCTTTCAAAAACATCTTCAAGTAATTGTCAGAGATCTATGTACAGCCTGGCAAACAGCGAGGGGGACCTATGAATTCCAGCACCTTGAAAAAGGATTCCTCTTCAGAAGGTGTCCTATGTGCATCCAGGGAGAAAGTAACATCTGGGTTTAGGACATTCCTCTTTGCTGTGTGCAAATTTTATCCATATAAAACTTGACCAGTGAAAGACTCCTGAATGCAAACAAAATCATGCACCAGTCCATAATTTGCAAGTCAGTTTTAAACTATATATTTTTTTTCCTCTGTTAAGTTCAGATTTGTGTGCGTGTAGAGAGAGAAAAAGATTGGCATTACTGCTGTGATGAAACCAATTCTACACGATTAGGCATTTTTGCCCAATATCCTCATTCTATACAGAGCCATCTCCTAATCCTTCTTCTCTTATCTGCTAACTGGAGAATGGCTGGCAGGTAGCACAGAACAACACCAAGAGAACGTTTCTAGAATCTGTCAGGAGCCTTAATAGTGCAAAATATTACGAGTAAATTAATGCTTCTATCAAATGGCTGACAGCATCATAAAGGCTCATGGTTTATACATACAAAGGGCCCCTCTTGAAAAATGACTCAGCCATCTCCTGCTCCCAGCCAGAAACCAAGAAAAATGAGGACTCCATTGCCCTGGAATAACCCGAATAAGACATCTTTCCTTCCCAGAAAGACCTGAGACACTACCGGAGGGAGGAGAAGAAAAATCTTTATTAGAGGAAATTTACTTTAATAAAGATGTGAAAGCAAGCAAGCAAGCAAGCTCCTGATCACAAGGTCTACTCAGAAATTCATAAGCCTCCAATAACATAATCTCTATTAAAAAATTATAAAGATGTGGTTTGTTAATATAAGTATTTCATTAATAATGAATTAATTACAAATTAACATATATAGGATGTTCTGCACTTCTGTAAGCCTCTGGTATCTTCAATTAAATGTATTCATGAAGGTTCCTGCTCAAATCCAACAGTACTGCCTATACATAATTAAAAAAGCAAGGGAAAGAGGCTGTTCTGGATGGCACCACTTCCTACCACAAAGTTGTTTCACACAGCGTACAGTGTGTTATTTACCGGTCAAAGAAATCCAGGGAGCTTCACTGGCTCTTGGAGTTATCACAATTTTACTGCCAACCTAAAGAGAGTGGGACCAGACCCCATATTGTTTGTGGAAAAGGCTCCACAGGACACGGAAAGCCACCTCCCTCCCCAGGTTCCTTCTGATAGCTGAGTGATGCTGCAGAGAGTTTGGAAGGTGAAGCCAACAACTTCCCAGAAACAACGTTCTTGGCTTACACAACTGAAGTTATCATGTAAGGAACAACTCCTAAGTCATTAAAAATTCACTTGCTGGAATGAGAAGTCCCGCATTTTTCAATTCCAAAAGCTGAGACTGCTAAGAAAGAACCATCTTCGGTTTGGACAAGATAGAAACAGCAATAATACAATTCGGGATAAAATGTTGCCTTTTCAATTAAAGGCTAGAACTGAACGGAGACTGAAAAGCAGAGATATGTTGGGATTATGACCCCTGAAATGATGTATAGCTTAATGCCAGGCTCTGATTTGAGCCACTACAGCCTCAAAGGGGTATCCCCAACTGGCTGAGCTTTGATGGAACAAAGGGATTCCAGAGTCATTAGTATCGATGAGGAGAGGAGGTTACAAAGCGTTTGCTCTCTGCGAGTAAAAGGGATAATGAAATTATGCAGCTCCTTTCTTCCCCTGCTGTCACAGCACATCCTGCAGACTCATTACTGCCACTTTTGACAGCTGCACTACAACTTGGGAATCTACAACATGGGAATCCATCTAGGGCTCGGAATGCTGTGCTGAAACATCCCACCGCAGTGGCTGAAGGAACACGGGATCCATGCAATGGCAAACACTGCCTCGTTTCCAACCGAGTCCGAGACTTCCAGTAACTGTGGTACCTGGGGCTCTGGAAAACATGCCAAGTGCGCAGGTACAGCTGTGGAATGGCCACTAGGACACCATATAATAACGAGCACTCACACAGCCCCATTACACACAGGGCCTCCTAATGGATGTCTGTACCTGCCCAGAAGAGCATGCAACATCATTTTCCACCCTGCCAGTCAATCCAGGAGTCACAGCTGTGAAAACAGGGAGCCATCTCCTTGACCTTCCCTAACACAGAAGGAAAAGTGCTTGTACTAAAGCATTAGGGAATAGTTTGTGCTCTAACAGCTGATGGCAGCTGTGTTTGCTGTGGTCACTTCCCCACTGACCTTCTTTCATTTATTATCCACAGTGCACATTTCCCAAAGATACAGATTACACTAGAAGTCTACTGTTTATCACTGCAATGAAGACACAGGCTTAACTGGGATGCACTGGCCCACACTCAAAGAAACATTAGAGTGATAAAGACTGAAAAAAATATTCCAAATTTTCAACGGTTCCGAAGTGTAAATTAGAGAGACTGTTTTTCATTTAAGGATAATGCACCTATGCACTTGTCACAGCTTGTTTTGCCAAAAGACGACTGAAGGGAGCCTGATCCTTCCTGCACCTGCAGGATTAAATAGCTCAGTAAGAGTTAACCACGGAGGGAGATTCAAGGACACAGCCTCAGCAGTAATGGCCATTTACCTCCTGACCCAGCCATGCCTAGGTGAGGAATCCAGTGCACAGATGAGAGGAAAGGATGAGCAGTTAAACCCCATCCATTGCCAGAGCTCCCAACATCTGACACACACAGGCCTTTAAAGATTTCTTGCAGCATTCCTTACTGTCAGCAAGAATATACTCCATGATTTCCACTGAGGGCAAACGTTACCTCAAAGCTCACTGAAATAAAACCTGAGCAAAGGGTGAAAGCTTGCTCTATTTTTGCACTGTCCAAAAAGCCCAGGCAGATGTTTCATTGTGCAGCTGATACACAAGAGCTCTGTCCCTCGCGCCAACTGACCACACAACACGAGGCTACCCCTGACCAGTATCCTGGGGGCGTTTTCTTCCCTGTTGGACAGGCTCAAAGTTAATATTATCAGCCAAAGTAAGAAAAAAAACAACATCTTTTCAAGTCACAGTGGAGGAGCATCGCCCAGTGTAAACCAGCACAGGAAGCAACACAAGTAACTGGGGGTGCTCAGGGCAGAGAACGCCCAGAAGGAAAGCAGGGGGAAGACAGAGCTCCACACAGAGCTCAAGGCAGACTTTCCATGCAGACTAAATCTATCTGAACATCAACATTGATTAATTTAATCTTAGCAGGCAGTTTGACATCCCTCTGCAGTTTTAACCCTGGGAATTCGAGAAAAAAGTGGATTAAAACAGTCAGTCTAGAATTCCAGGAAATTTCAGCCCCTGAACGTGCCAAATCCTCTACTTGTCTGCCTTTTCCTTTGCTGCCTTCCCAAGAAGGCCACCAAACAATATGTGTGCTTCTTTTAGATCCTGACTCCTCAGTGTTAATACCAGGACATTGAACAGCCAGCTCTTCCCTACCAGCATAGCTCCTTACTTCAATCCCCACTTAAAGCAACCCTCTTGTTTTGCAGATCCCAGGCACTTTCTTTGGCAGAAAACAGACCATGTGCTCCTCTGACCTTTTGATTTTCTAAGCACAAAAATGCATCTGTGATCCAGCCTCTCTGTGACAAAGAGGGAAAGAAAACATCCCCATCAGATGCACTGAACTCCTTCTGCTCCTGAAGGGAGTGACATAGAAGAATCCAGTTCTGCATATCTGTACAGCAAATACAATACCAAAGAATGTCCCACCCATTGAGACAGACAAATTAAATACAAGTTTTTTAGACCTCAGATGGCACTCAGGTTCCCAGAGACACAGCCTCAAAAGCTCATCAATACTTATCCTACCTCCTCTGCTTCCTAAACAAAAACTTCATCCTGAAACAGTTGGCAGAAATCCATTTTAATATAGGTTTGGGTTTCTTCCTATGATGCAAAAAGATTCTGTAACTTGAAACCCCCATTTGTTCTGCCTAGATGATCATAAGGGAGTTTTTCCAGAAACACTCCGAAATGCTCTGTGGGAGTGTCCAAGCAGAGCAGCCCAAGACAGGAGGTGTCATGCAGTTTTCTGACAACTTGGATGAAACAATCTGACACAAATATTGCGCTTGCAGGAGCACAGTAGAAGACAATGTGCCCATAGAAATCACCAATGCATCGAGCAGGGGATGGTTAGAAAGACTCTTCTGTTTCTGTTGAATTGAACTGGCTCACTTAGAGCTTAGTTTTATACAAAAAACAAAATAAAAAAGGGGTATTTGGAGTTCGAGTCCATGGAAACATTTGACACATCCTCCAGCTCCGGACAGAGACGAAGTTCAACCCTGATGTTTTCTTGCCTAAAAGTCAGACGTTACATCAGAAGCAAAAGGTGACCCCTCTGACTGGCATGCTCTGGTCTATTGAAATGCACCTTCACGGAGGAAGGTTTAATCTGCTCTAACAGAAAATGTCAAAGCTTGACTAAATGTCAAGATTTCATTACACTATGAAACAATGCCCTGAAAAACAGCTGCAAGTCAGAGTCAATTTTTAAATACATTTATTGATACTGCACTAAAAAGCAACAAAAATATTAAACAAAACCATAATGTGACTAAAACAGAGATTGACAGAAATTGAAATGACACTTGGTGATTCCCCAGTTATCTTACATTTTGTGACAGCCTCAATCTAATTTGCAATTCTTAAGCATCAAGAACAGCATTTCAAATTACAGACCAGATGTTGATGAGGTTGTCTAGTGAACTAGAAATGAAAATAAAGCAACAGAAGTTGAAATCCAAGAAAAGACAAACTTTTATTTCCCAAGCAGGAAAGCAATGGAAGTTAAAATAGGAAACTCTGAAAAAATGCTACTGTCATAGTTTGACAACCAATACAACAATCCCGACAATTGGATGAGTAATCACATAACTTGAGCAAAATCAATGTTATTTTGGACTGTTTATAAGCAGAGGTAAAATACGACGCAGTTGGGCCCTGCCATCCTCCCCCCCATAGCACACCTCCTGTTGGCTGCTCAGATTTATTTGTCCTACAACTCTGACTTCTAATTCTTTATCCTCACAAGCTGCAGGTGTTGAGCAGACAAAAAGAACTTGCTATTTGCAGCTTCTAAGCAAGCCAGGCCAAAAGAAGGGAAGGAGAAACTTGTATATAATGACACACCTGCTTTTTCCTATGGATCTCAATCCATGACATTTCCAGGCTGCCTCTCTCCCTGTCCCATTCTCCCAGCTAAAAGCACCTGTTAGGAACACCATCAAGGTTCCCCTGTTCCCTCTCTATTGTGAATTTTACTAGAGAATTATCATGCCTTTTGGCTATAATTTAAATTGCACATTATTTCCAGCATTTTAAAAAGGACCATGTTTCACTAGTGGTATCCCAAGGGAGCTGATATTTTCCATTTCTTTTTGCCCAAGTCCCTAATGGAGCAGCAGGAGCTAAAGGCAGTGTTTGGGCCATAGAATAAGTCATAAATTCTGAAAGGTTAAATATCCAGGGACACACTTCCTAGAGAACATCAAATAAAAACCTTTGGAACAAATCAATGCACTTTTAAGCAATCAATTCTACTTCTACAATTGCTTCTATTCCCTATTAAAGTATTCAAAGGTTTAAATTAGTCTCAAATTCTGCAGTTCACAATGCAATACACAAATATTGATGCTTCAGTTTGTGATTTGTGAGCTTTCAAGGTGATTGAAGCCAGACTGAGTCACGCTGTGTCAGAGAAAGGTTTTACATCTTAGTTTTCAAAAGGATCCAAACTAACCTTCATTTTCCTGTGGAAGGCATTTTCCTTGTTTTATTTAAACAGGGCTTTGCATTCAGAAATCCAGAAGAGGAACTGACATTTCCTTCTGGTACCTCTTCCTTAAAAGGCTGTAAAATCAAGTGTCATCTCTAATACAAGTTCCCTGGTGCAACACGGTGGGAAGAGGGATGAGCAGAAGGTGGCAATAGAGCACCAGATCCAAATCCATATCCACATTTCATTCGGAATTAGACTCCTGCTCTCACACACGTGTGTGTGAGTCGCACATCTCCACTGAAATGCAACAAGGTTTAGGTATCATTTCTTATGGCTGCATTACTCCTGGGTAAGAGGAACTGCAGGAAGTTTACCTTTCTCCTCAAGACTTCCCTAACCACTTCAGCATGCTGCCTATGTTGTTCCCTGCATTTATCAAAAAAATACAGAAAACAAGGGGATTTGGGCAGTTTGTCAATTAAAAAAACGTTATTATAAGCCCGTGGACCTGCAGCTGAAAAGAAAAATTCTAAGCACCTGTCTTAAAACTGGATTTGAAAAGTCTTACTGCTTTTTAAACAATAACATCCCCCTTCATTTCAAAAAAGTCATCTCTTGAGCACTGCTGGGAAGCGGGCAGAAAACTTCATCTTTTAATCTTCCCGAGATTAAAAATACTCTGGTTTAAACACTTGACTGTTAACCAGGCAACCACACAGAAATCCAGCTCATCTCAGGTTTGTAGTACAGCCTGTAAACTTCAGTCAGAACGTGCCCTTGCCTACGGCTTCGGAGAGACTTCTCAAATGCGTAAGGATTATCCGAAATGCCCTTTCCCAGTAAAAGCGTGAAGGAGGGAGAGAGAGAGGGAGGAAGGCAGAGACCTCCCTCTTTCGGCCAAAGGGAGGTGAAGCAGGCACACGCTGCCTTACAAGAGACTTGCAGGCAATTAGCATTGGGTTTCTTCCCCCACCATTTTGATGGAGACAAACAGAAAAGTATCGAACAACGACGGAGAAGAAGAAATAAATTATTTTTACTGGTGTCTCACGTGCAACGTTTACAAGATGCCAGATGTGACACCACAAGCCAAGACTGGTGATGCACCACAGGAGAGGGGTTTTCTCAACTTTCGTGTGATGTTATTTTGAAGCTCTGCCCAGGTTCTCTGGTTTCCAACCTCGCAAAATAAAGGTTTTCCTTTACAGGAACGTGGCAGTTAAACAGATTTTTCCCTGCCTTGCTTTCCCCAGCCAGAGCCCGGCGGGCAGCAGTACCTGTCCAAGATGCTGCCCACAGCTGGACAGCATCCCCAGCCCTTCAGGGTCTGAAATGACCCAAATCCCTATAAACCACACAAAATTAAACCCACAAAACCATGCTTCTTAGCAATTATCTGGGTTTGAGAGCTAACACTCAAGCAGTGTATATTAAGTTACACGCATTTATATATTCCCCCTTCAACACACCCCATGGTTACTACATATGTGAACGCAGCCTGATTAAAAAGGGCTGAGCTTCCCACCTCAACAACAAAGGGAGGAGAACTGAGGAGCAAAGCATGAGGGAAATTCTCCCTGCCTCAATTAGCAGTGACTGCAGCCGGGACTGGTAGGTCTCCATCCCTGCCATCCATCACCTTGAGGATGGTAAAGGATACACAGTGGCAGCAACCAGGCCTCCCTTCTCGTCTGTCCAGTGATTAGAACGTGCCAAGTAAACATTCCTGGCAACAGCTCCAGTGGTCTGGGAGAGTATCAGCACCCAGCACTGCTGGCTGGAGAGAGCTGGGAATACCAAGCTATAAATACAGTCACGGATTTGGTCGCTGCTCACCCACCACAGAAAGGATCCTGGAGCAAACCCACCTCATCGTCTCTATCTCATTTTCTCTAGTGCAAAAGATTTCAAAACACCAGCAAAACAAAGCACATGGAAATAAGTCAAAATCTCTGACGTCCTGAAAAGCCTTTTTGACTCAAAGACAACGTCAGCAAGAGTTACCCAAGTGGCAAAGAGAACAAGATGGAGATTTCAAATGACTAAAGATTCAGGTCCAGCTGCCTCATGTACCTGAAAGCAGGATTTTAATATTGATGCAGAGATTATCAACTGGTCACTTAAATGCCATGATAAACCAGAACAAGCAGCAGAGGGAAAATGAACATATGGAAAAGGTGTAGTTAGCTATTCACGTGTTCTGCTAAAATAGTAAAGAAATCTCTCTCAGCAGCTATAATTTCAGATTTATTGGCATACAATTGTCTTTGTATAAACATACTGCTTTCACTGAGATTAAGGAGTTAAAAAAATGAATCATGGCACAACGATCCCCTCGGCAGCAAATAATGAAATTACTAGCAGACACCTTCTGATTGAGAGTCTGGTTTGCTTAAATATTAGTAACTTTTTATTACTGAGCAAAATGAAGCAACTCAAGTGTAAAATGGGAAACAAACTATTAATTAAATACTGGATACTGTTTTTAAAAAAATGCTAAAGGATAAAAACTACAGAGCAGAGCAACCAACACTTGTAATCTCTTAATTATCAGTGTTTTTAAATAACTACACTGCTATCCCACCTACAGGTTCCTGCCTGGTTCCCAGATAAAGAAAATTATTCCAGAGCTATTTCATGCCCTGGCTTGTCATCTGGCTTAGTGACAACAGTACACAATTCCCAGTCCCCAACGGGCTGGCAGAAGACCATCATTCCCATTTAACCTTCATTCCAGAGCACTGGCCTTTGTCGGAGAAATGTTGCACTTCAGTCCCACATAAATAACTTTGCTGCCCCTGGAAACCGGGATTTGGGCACAGCTTGGGTTTTAACAGCTTCCTAACTTCAGTTTAAGGGAAATGGTGAGTAAGATGCAGTTTGTCCTTTGGTGGTTGGTAGCTATAAAGTAGATTAAAGAGCACAAACTAATTAAACTTTCTCATTTTCTTTTAAGAAAGGTATGAAAGACAGTTCCTTTAAAAAACTAAAAGAATGCATAACTCCTAAACATTATTTTTGTTAATTCCCGGCATTCATATGTCTTGGGAAGTTAGAAGTGACTTACAGGTCATGAAAACACTATCACACACTCAAAAATAAACTTAATAAACATCAACCTCCACCCCCAAACCTTTGAAAAATATCACTTTCAAGCTGATTTTATCCCAATGATGTAATCAAAACCAAAAATTAACTGGGGTATAAGTTTGAAGAGAGCAGCTCACCTCTGAGAGCATATCCCAAAGACTGACAGCACAAATTTTAATGATACAGTAGTGGAAGAGTTATCACATTTATACTCAATATATGCACGAAAGTAAAAGAAACTTCATTTTAGCTGTGTGGGTATTTTCACATCATTGTGGTCCCTGCATAAATACCTGCACTTGTATTTACTGAAAGGTACTGCCCCAATATGACTCAAATTCAATTCCTGTAATTGTACTGGCAATATTTATTTTAACAGCAATAAACTACTGGCAGTATTTATTTTAATAGCAATAAACTATTGGTAATACCATAGTGTGCCAAAGTATTTAAACATCAGTTCAGCTCTCAGCATTTTTATAATTCCACCCACTCGCAATTAAAGCAGAAATTGTTTAAAGAAGAGCAAAATATTTTCTTCAAAGTCCTGACCTAGAATTAGACCAAACCAGCCTAAATTCTTACACCAACAGACATTACTGCTGTGGTGCAGAGAGCAATTGTCCAACGATTTTCAGTATAAGGCACGTTGCTTCTTGATATACCAAATTTAAAACCCTCTCAGTGCTTGGGGTCTATCTTACACTGACAGTCTAGGCCTATAAAAAAAAATGTGTCTGCAGAACAGTTTATTTTAAGAAAATTCTTACCACCCTTTCGCTGAAAACCTCTAGAATATTCATGCTTTGGAGCACAGCCTTGAAAATCTGGTTGCCATGCCAGGGATAAATAAGCTTTCTGTCATTCCCATGAAAATTAGTTCACAACTGAACAAGTCACAAGCCTCTAAAACCACAGCTTCCATTTAATGTTACAGGATCTTTCAGCCCGGACGGAACGACCCAGCGACCCCAGGCGCACCATGAGGATGGAAGATTTTGATGCGTTTTCTAAGTCTCTACACTTCAACAAAGTTACTTTTAAATCAGGAAGGAACCAATAAAAAATAAAATTCATTTTCAGCATTTGAAATGAAAGCCAGGAACAATGTGTAATGCCAAAAAATAAGAAAATCAAGCACATTAATTTCTTGCGTTACAGAATCAATAGAGGCTCTCTCACAGAACTCCTGCATCATTCAGCACATAAAATGGATGGAGCTTCCTATTTTATCTTCCCTTTTTCAAACCCAGCTGTGACTACAGTTATTCATTTCCTGATGGCTTCCTTTTGAAAGCTAATATTTTATAAATAAAGCCATACTTAGGAAAGCAAGAGCACTGACAAGACAAACACGCAGCCACTGCCAAGACCCAAATGCCTCGTCTTTTGGATGAGGATTCCTGTCTTTGGAACACGGTATTCTCTGTTTTCAGTGCTTTGGGTTTGTTCTTGACCATATGCCCCTATTCAGCACAATATTTCAACTGCTGCAGTAACTATCCATATTATGTAACACCATTATTTTCCTCGTTAAACACTGTATTTCCCCTCCTCGAATTTACGAACACATCCTATATTCCAGGACAGCAGGCTTCGTGTGGCCCAGCCCAGCCTCTGGAACAGAGGTGGTGGCAGGAATTTCCCTTCATTTAGCAGGAGAGAAGGAGCTACTCAGCTTAAGGAGGGACAGGTTTGTGAAAGAGAAAACTACTGAGGGTTATTAAATCCCAGAGACAATATCCAGCTCAGGAAATCCTCGGAGCTGAAAACAGCTGGAGGCCAGGAGATTATCCAGGGGAAGTACCAGTTCCTCCTCTTCCCCAAGCACCAGGCTGTGGCTATTGCTGAGGAGAAAACACGGGAAAACACCCTCAGGCCTTCCTGAAATGCAGCTTTTATGGATGACAAATGTGGTTCAGATCCCAGCGCCCAGACAAAGTTTATATCGTTGCACATTTTCAAGCTGTCTGAGGAACAAGGCAAGCAACAGGTCATTAATTAACGGTGTATTTACAGTTGTAAGACTATTACTGAAGTCATTTGTAAAACATCAGTTAATAAAATATGAAGAGGAATGGGAACAAAGTAAAGTGGCCACCTTAGAGGTCACAATCTTCAGACAGATGAACGCCTGGTGGGGAGTTAAGAGAAGATACAGAGCAAGTGGCAGCTCCCAGCCACCCCCCTCCTAACAGGGGGATATAAATAAAGCTGTCACCTCCTCTCACATGAACCTTTTCCGGCATGGGAGGAGCATTTCTTCCTCCCCCTCCTCTGCAAACACCACCTGTGCTCTCCTGGGCAGTCTGAGCCTTCCTCGGACAGTCACTGTTACTCTGTTTCCAACACATTTCAGGACAGGTGTCTATTTATAGAGGATTCTACATTAGATTTTGCTTCAGTATTTGCCCAATTCTTAAGCAAAATTCAGGTTTGCCAGCTGCTACTCCATTTTAAATTTTGGAAGACTGTTGGCTCAGTCCAGAAACCATGAACTGCTTTCCCTGGATAGTTACTAAATGTGGATCCCAGCAACTCCTTCCCCTGCCCGTGTCCTCACACTCACCCCAAGCAATTCCTCCTCTCACAAGGTGCAGCTGCAGGTTCTCAGCAACTCCATAACCACCAGCCTAAATTTTGCATCATTCCAAAGGCCCTGCTTAATGGTTTCGATTTAAATCCTCTACTTGTATTCAATTATAAATCACTTCCTTTAACAACTGCAAACAGACTCTTCAGAAAGTACCCAATTCCCACCTAAAAAACAGCTGTTTATGTGTAAGTTCTAAAGAAAAGAGCTTAATGTAGCAGAAAGTGTCTATTACCTACTACTGAGCAGGATTTTATCCAAGGGCTTTGAGACTTTATCTCAGCTACATCAGCTGACTCCCCTCAGAGAATTTATAGATTCATTAATGTTTGCTGCTCTCAAACCGAGAGTATGGGCTTTGTTCTGTTTAACATACATTAATACACTGTACACCCACTCACAGACATATATACATACAGACACACACTTCGATATTCATTTCTTTTCGTTAAAAATGCTCGGGAAGGAAACTGATTGCAGTGCTTGGATACGCGCAGCTTTTCTCCCTGTCACTTTCATGACCTTTTTAGTTCATATAATTACCATTACAGCCGATCATAATTTGTTCTCATGGCTACAAATTCAGGAGACAAATTGCTGTGACGTTACAGTCTGAGCAAAACAAGGGCAGATGAGGAGGCAGCCCAGCCTCCACCAGCTTCCTCAAGGAAAAGGCCCCAAGTACAGAGAGGGAATCAAAATGACTCCCTCTACCTTTGGGTTCCCACCTCTGCAGCCTCTGCACCAGAGACGATAGAGCCATAGGTGGCTGTGAAAGCTACAGACCAGGTTTGCAGTCACTTTAAAATCCATGCAATACATATCAGCCCCTTCCCTCCCTCCCAGAGAAATCCGTGTGGGAGTACACAGATTGCTTATCTGACAATTCATTAAAAGCTCTGTGTTCCTAACCCAAGGTGTATGTTGGGGGCAATATTTTGTTCCCTCAGCCTGATCACTTTTAATAGACGAAAAAAAAATTACAATGCCCCCCAAATTTAAGTGTTATTTCATGCCACTGTAAAACAGCCTAAGGAAGAAAACAGTTTATAAAAACAGATGCATTACCTACACACCACTGATACTGTAGGAAGGAAAAAAAAAATCCAAGCCTATCCATTACAGCAACAGGCGCAATGAGACTGGCCTGGTTTGCCCTCCAGCACGTCAGTGGAAAACTTTCCACCATTAACACTTATACCCAACACAAACCTCACTTCCAGTGGATTTCCCATTGACTCTTGGAATAGAGCCACCAAAACAATAACCTTCGGAGAGAGGAGAACGCGCATGAAATGCTCAGATGGACACAAGATTAGATGGCCGTTTTTAAGTGGCACTGAAAACTTAAGAGAGTGAAATTTCTGCAGTATCCAAACACACTCAGAGTTGGGCACAGGCTCAAAAGGAGGACACTTGACAGTCCCCAGCCTCCAGTGGTGTTTGAAAGCCTGGCAAGGATGGCTACCTTGGCCCATCTTCAAACTCTATCTGTGCCAGAAATAGCACTGGAACAGGGATGGAGAAAAGCAAAAGCAACAATATTGCACATTTACATCGTATCTAAAATTGTCTGAAACCTTAAAACAAGCAGAATATCTTTAAAAGCAGCTCTGCAGAGTGGCCAGACCTGTGCTTTCATCTCTTCTGGCACAATCAAGGAACTGCAAAGGCTGCATTAGAATGAATTGTTTTCTCAGGATATGTTTATAAACAGAAGATATTTGTCTGGTTGGTAACAGGTACCCATCCCCTCACTACAAAAACACAATGCCCTTTTCTCTGCCATGGGTAAAGGAAAACAAATCAGACTTTGGCAGAAAGGTAAATTATATTAAAAAAAAAAAAACAAGAAAAAAAAAGACAGCCAACCTGTTGCTCTTTGCAATGTTTCACATCTCAGGTTCTATTTTTTGGTTTGGAAAATAAGCTGTGGAAAAACTTAGGACCATATGAGACGCTTCCTCAGGATTTCTACTTTGGGCTCTTTTTTAAATTAAGCAAAGTCACTCTGGGAGACCTCAGCCTATTGGAAGTAGCTTCTTCCTTCTATTTTTATGCCCAGGGAAAAAGCAAAGGGAAGACTCCAAATCAGAAGAGACCAAGGCACCAAAGGGCCACATACAATCTGCTTCTTAAACCGTGACTGCTTCCAGCAAGAGAAGCTCTCCACACACATTTCCTTCCCAGACACTACACTGGAAGGTATTTTCAAGCATGGCTACACAATCTCTTAAACCAGCTATTACAGAGCCACGGCAATTCAGCCCTTGGCCAGTGCATCCCGCCTCCCACTCCTTCTGGTGGCAGTCTCGGCTCACACTAGTGCTGGACACCCGAATTATCCCATGTGCCTTGACGGCCCATTAGCTGCAATTTCTGCGGAGCAGAGCCGTCTTCAGCTGGATTTAGATCAGCTGCTAATTGTCCTGGCATCTGAAAGCATTCCATGGGAAAATCAATAGCAAACGTGAAATACTTTTAAAGTCATCAGAGAGACTCTGAAATTTCTCCCATTTTGCACTCACAGATCTCAAGAAGATCAAAAGAAAATAACTGTGACTTCTCCACGTTCATTTGGTTTGCCATAAAAATGCTTTTCCTTGCTTTTTGTAGTACAGGGGAGATCATGATGGATTAAATTAATCATGAAGAAAATGAGCCTCTCACATACCTACAAAGGAATACACGGAGGCAAAAAGCAAATTCACCAAACATCATTCCATCCTTGCTTTGAAGGAACAGTCTAAAGTCAAAGGGTAATTTATTCATTATGCCCATTTAAACTTTCATGTGCCCTGAAGCTGCCAACAAAAACACCATTTCATGTGAAACGCTACCCTGCTTTTCTCAGATGTTCAGATCTGTTCCTCAGAAAGTCCAAACAGGCACAACTTAACACTATTACGTATCAGGAGAGGATTTAATGATACACATATGTCTGTGCATACAGACATTTTGGGCACTGATCTCCAAAGATGCAGTTTACCTTTAACTGTACACACAGAAGAAATCCAGAAGTACTGCATCCATTTTTTAAGAAGGAAAATATTACAAAATAAAGGTGCAGACAGAAGATCCTTCTGTCAGTTCTTCACACTGCTCACTGCCAAAATCTCAACTCAAACTCATGTGTCTTCCACTTTCAGCCTTTTTTACCAATGTGACAGTGAAGTTACCTAAAGGAAAATGCCAACACCAGGGTGTGGGACACAGTTTTCCAAAGCAAAGTGTAGGATCCAACTCTGTGTTCTGTATCGGAGTAAACCAGATCTTCCATATTGCTAATAGGTTTAGTTATCAGGACTAACCAATGAGTCAGTTATAAACTGATTAGGCATTATGTAGCTCTTTCCTAACTCTTCCAAGTAAAGGAGACATATATTCGAAAACTAAATCATATTCTCCCTTTGCTCCAACTCCAAAACTTGATTCCTCTCCACTGCTGTTAATTGACACCCTCTTAGTTCCACAGAAACTGAATATTAAAAGCATGTCTTTTTTTTCCCCCCAAAAAAAGATACCATGTTCTTACAGTTATCAATAATGACTACTGTTGTATTAATTTCATATTTTTTTGGTGTCCTTTGCATAAAACACAAGGTTTTCTTACCAAAAAATCAAAGCGCTCTTTAAAAGCTTGCTGGCATCAATATGAACAGTATACTTTCAAACTACAGGATTTGCCAGATGTTTCACAAACAAAAACACACAGCCAACACACGCAGATCTGGTAAGACACAATAAAGGTCTCCCAGCTGGGAGATCTGGCAGATTTTGCCAGTCAGTTACTATTCACAGAGGTTTTTGGTTCTCCAATATTGAAAAGACATAGGGGTGATCATTAAGAGGCTCCAGGACAATTCTCTTGTGGAGTTGCATGTTGAACACCCCACCAGTTGCTTCAGTTTTCCAAAGAAAAATTACTGCTTCTCTCAGCATTTTGTCAGGTGCTGCAGCAACTGCCCCTGTTCAGGATCACCAGTAAGAAAAAATGTGGCTCTTAAGAGTCGAGCCAGAGAGAAGAAAGGAATGAAAGGATGCTGCCTGTCCTGCTGGCCAGCTCCAGGGAAAGCCAGGAAAAGCATGTGCCAAAAATGCAGTAAGTGTCCTTCATCAAAAGCTTGAGGAATAAAAGACATGGCAGCATTTCCCTGCTGCACAGCACAACACTGGCCACCTTGTTTCCCAGCAATGGCAAATAAACATGTTTTGATCTGGGATATAAAACACAGATACGCACCCAGAGGTTTGATTGCCAAGTCCTCAGAGTCGTGGAAATAAAGAGAACACCTACCTCTGGAGAAATCCGTGTGAACACAGCTCATGTTTCCGCTGGTACCTCTAGGATCACACAGGCTAGAAACCAGTGCTTTTAAAAGGCAAGGCAAAATTCCCACAGAACCCGAAATCCTGAAGGATTGTGACCTACTTTTGAGAATTCCCAAGTTTAGTACGTTGTTTGGCATTTACCTGAGTGAACTGTGAGCACTATACCAAGCTTGTAAAATCCTGTAAAATTGAGAGCTCAAACTTGCACATGTGGCTCAACAGACAAAATTCTAATGGAACAAGCAAAAATGGGGGGGGAAGAAGGGAATCTGCACTTCAAGAATCAATATTGCTCAACACGGTGATGATGTAGCTCACAGAGCAATGCCTGGGTTACTGAGATGACCTCTGAAAGCTTTCAAAGGTATAATATATAATTAGATTATTATTATTCTTCCCATAAAAATTAAAGGAATTTTGTATTCCTCAGCAGCAGAGTCTCTGCTGGCTTCTGATAGAAGGCACGTAATTACAGCAAAGGAATAACAACCCACTACTGATGATCATCAAGACAGACAGGACACGACATGTTTCCAACAGAAAGCTTCTAGTTATGTTTCAGAGACCTGATAAGATGTCAAGTGCAATAAACTAAATTGTCTGAAACAATTCATTCTAACGTCATCGTTTTATACCATTATATCTGTTTCCCCACAACACATCCTAATGCAGCCCACGAGACATAAATGCATCCAGGACCAACTTGTATTAATTTTACACTTAGCAAACACATGAGGCGTTCAGCAAACATCGCATCAAATTGGATATTGTGGTAGTGTACAAGTAATTATTGCTGATTTTATGTCGTTTAATCAGTTTCAAATAACTGGGGTTATTTGGTGCTCAGAACCCCACAGCTGCAGGTTCCACCCCCATTCCCAAATGGAATGTTTTGCCACTCCTTCACAACTGGAGGCTTTCTGAACGTTTAGCTCCTCAAATTGAAAAAAAAAAATAAAATTCAAAAGTAGGCACAAACAGCAGCATTTTGTTTTATTGCTAGCCAAGTGCTTTCTCTTTTCAAAGGCTAAAATGATGTTGTGGCACTCTCTGGGAACTTAAAAGACCTTTTAGTTCCCACAAAGGCATTTATTCAGTGATAATAAGCAGAACTTGAGCACATTGATATGTTTGTGCTTCTGTTCACAAGGACCTCTGAGCCACTAAAATTAGAGTAAGTTTCAGGAGAGAAACAAATTGATTTGTTTTCTTGCTTGGCTTCAACACGTTTATATCACATCTTTCAAAATACTTCTTGCTTAAAAGACAAATCAGAATAATCAAGTGCAACCCAAGTTTCAGTCAGACAGACTTTTTTTGTTTTGTTTTTAAGCTGAAATATTCCCAAACTCAGTTCACTAAATCAGCTTTGTGAGGTTTTGTGTGCTGGCATTTCTATGCCAGTAAAATCCCAGGGGAGAGAAAGGAAAAATCAGAAAGAACAGCAGAAAAAGATAAAGCAGTCACATGTAAGCAATATTACAAAGTCTGTAAAAGGTAAAACCAGATTTTTTCAGATGAATACAGAATTTTTGTGTCCAATAAAGTTTGGGGTTTAACTCCAAATCTAGGGATGGACAGCAACCCATTAGACTCCATAATCTCTTCAGAAGTAGAAAATTCAGAGGCAAACCTCAGTTCTGCCTCACTGAGATCAGAAATGGAGTCTACCAACTGTATCCCACACACTTCCTAATCAAGAGGTCTGTCTTCCTCTTTCCACCCTTCTGTCAAAAATACTGAAGAAGCGTAACTTTCACTCAAATGGAAATAATTAGGAAACACTGGCATTTCTGTAAGACAGAATTCTTTTTAACCAGCCTTTCTTAAGATCCTTGCGAACAGCTTTGGGTTACCATCCCTGACTGGTACTAGCTGGAATTGCTCTCTGTATCCATCAGTCTCCCATCAACCCCCACCCTCCGGATGGATTTCACAGACAAGCCCATTTGACAGCAAAACATTCTGCAGAACTATAATCGATTATCGGTGATGTAAAAAAATAATCTGTCAGAGAACTCTGGCAAACAAAACACAGCAGGGTGTGCTCTGAAGCCCGTGGGTGGGTGTCTCCAGCAGAGGCTGGGTAATTTTGTTCCCAGCATATTTGCAGACCCCGATGCCCAGTGCAGGATAAGCCCTCACGTACCTCCATATCCATCTGCTGGCACGGAAGGGGCTGTTTAGGGAGCAGATCCTGCTTTAGCTTTCCCGAAGTTACCTAGTGGTACCATCTCTGAGAAATCACTTTATGCTCAGCATGGAAAACAGACTTTGCAGGGATGCCCAGCAGAATCAACAATGCCTCATCTGACCTCAGGCAAAGCCTGGGGCACAAAAAGATTTCAAGCATGATACTTAGACATTTCATTCATCATCATCACATTATTATTATTATTATTACTACAAAACTACAAACATGAGCTTGATTTTTACCCCTTTCAATCATTCAGTGAAGATTAAAAAAAAAAAAAACAAACAGGAAATATTCATTAAATTTGTACTCTAATTAATTATTCACACATTTCTTGTCAAATCTAAATGGAAATACCTTTTGCAACATGCTGGCCATTTAAGTGTCAATTCTTCATGTCCCCTTCAGTTACTTACCTAAAAAAAAAAAAAAAAAAAGGAAAAATACATTAATTTTCACGTTCTCAGATCTGTCATGAACCTTGCTCTGCACTGCTCCCCAGCAAGTTATAAATTAGGTAAGACCATTAGGGTAATAGGGTTGTTATATTAGTTTAGATGACATGTTCCCATTTTGCCTCGACTGAGCACTCAGTAACTATATTTGTGAAGTATTTTCTTATTGTTGCTTTAATCCTCCACAGTAAATGATTTCTAAATAAAAGCTGCATGATGCCCTCAGTAACTTGGGGTTTTTTTTAAATGCATCTCAACTCCTATTTCTCCCACCCACCCATCATCCATCACTCTTCTGTGACTGAATTGCGTGTATTATTATTGTTTTTCTATACTCAAAATCATCTTTCAAGCTTACAGCACATCCTATAAAAGGTATGATTGCCTTAGACAGTCCTTCACAACCCAAAATACATCCTTACAAGTATTCTGAAAAGAAAATCATTTCACATTGCATCCATACCACCACCTTTGCCATATGCCAGCTTTTCACATATTTTCTTAACCAGTACAAGTTGAAAACGATTAGAAACGTGGGCGAAACCCCTAACAACTGAATAGCTTTCACATTCAATAAAAACCTCCTCTGAATTTCTGGAAACCATAGCCCCCTCCTTTCCAGCAATAGGCTTGCCCAAGCTTTCTGACACATTTCAGCTGGCAGTATCCCTCATTCCCGTACTGTGCTGGCCCTGAACAGAGCGTACAGGCTCACCATTCACTCTGCCTGCACGCAACCCACTTTATTTTAGACTCGATTTGAAATCCCTGCCAAATGCAGACATCTCCTTGCACAAGTTCTGCTGCCTCCACCTCCTGTCAGCCTGTGACGTCTCTGAATGAACACTTCATTTTCCCCTGGCAGAACTCATGTTACCATCCTTTTCAAAGCAGCAACTTTGGGTCCTCTAGTCCATGTTCAGGTTTCTCCAGGGTATTAGCCCATTTCAGAATATATTGTGCTCTAGCTGCAAGAGGTACTTAGCTGGATTTAACATATGCTACTGTATATTTTTGTCCTCAAAATGACAACTCAATGTATTATTGCCATCTGACCAGAAGTATCTGATGAAACGTGCCAGCTTTTAGCTTTAGTTCATTTTCCCCCTTGCCCTTTTAAGGGGAAGCATCATTCTCCAGGTTGATTCTGTTGATCACAGGCACTCTCGTGGCTGGTTTTCCTACAGTTTGTGATGATTCCCACATACCCATTTCACAATTTCGAGTGACAACAAAAACTTGCCTTTTTTGCAGTGCCTGCTTTGCAGATTAAAAGGTTGGTAGGGTCCCGCACAAAAAGTACCCGTTGAACTTGAAGTGCTACACATAAAGCTCATTTCTGAGGAGAATACCTTTGCCATTTGGCAAGTGTTGCACTGATTCATGTGCCCGGGGCTTACGCCAGAAAAGCCATAATCCAGACAAGTGCCCCTTGTTGTGCATTAAGAGAAACCAACAGGAATGTACATATTTCAGCTGTCCTTCACCCATTCCAGCTTGATTCCACTCAAATGAGGTGGACATTTCTCTTTTATCGGTGAAAACAATGACCAGACAGATTCCAGCTGAGGTGGGGCAGATAACAAATCCCAGTCCATTTATCCCATGTAACATCCTTCATTTCGCACCTTCACAACCCAAGCCATCTCAGGCTGTACTGACTCAGGAGCCATGAAGTAAAAGCTGTTAGAATTCCTTTGGCATCCCAGCCAGGTCCTTCAAGGAACACCCACTAGCAGGTGTCAGAACACCAACCTTTATCCATGCAACTCTAAGCCACACCTTCCTCCAATTTTAAAGGGAGACAAAGATGAAATACAAATCTAAGATGAAATACAAAGTCTAACCCTTAGACTCTGGGCTGCTCAGGAAACAGGATTAGTGCTAATGGATGAAGCTGTCTCTTGTCTGCCTAACAAAAGAAATGATCCTCCAAACTCTCTGACCAGAATTGTATTAACCAGTAATTACAGACATAAATATAGCTATGAGACTGAATTCATATTTTTCCTCCTACTGCAGAGGACTTGAAATGGAAATAATTCAGTCCAAATCCGTATACAGCCATCTGCTCCGTGAAACACTGACAAATCTTCTTTCTTCTGGAACCCATGTCCACCAAATTAGATTAAGAAGAAGCTGCACTACCTTCAAAATATTCATTCCAAGAGTCAGCAGAGGCTGGTAAAGCACTGCTGCCTCACAGTGATCCCTGTTAAGTGCCTTGGCTCATCCTATATCCACCATATAACTGTTCTTTGATTTCCATGCCAGGTTCTTGCATCTGCTGAGAGCACCTTCTGCAAGAAGTGAACACTGTGGTTTGGTTTTTAAAACTCACTCCAAAGAGCCACTACCACAGAGCAAGTTGCAAGCCAAAACAGCAGCCCACAAAGAAGATAGAGTCATCTTATTTTGAGACTGAATGGATGGTCCTCAGTGGAATTCTTGTGTGGGGGACTTTTCTTAAGGGCAGCAGAGTAGGGGTGCATTAGCTGTCAGAACCTTTGCTTCGTGTTCCCAAACAAAACCATAGCCAGGGAGATTTAAACTTAGTATTTCAGCCCATTTGTAGTGGTCCAAATGCATACGTGGTTACCACTTTGAACATAAAGAGTGAAATATTAAACCTCACAGAGTAGGTAAACATTTTAGACAAATCTTAAAACAGTAAACATTGAATACAAATCTTAACATGCATCCTGGGCCCATTATACATTGCCTAAAATGTCAGAAGTGAGGCATTAAAAGAAATTCACCTGTTTTTCTGACTAAACACCTTCAAACCAACTGCCCCTGCATCCTCCTCTTTGAAGAGCTCTACAGCAGCTCCTTTCCTTCTGCAGCAAATGGTCTGGGCAGCCTGGCAGGGCACCGAGTCACCGGGGTCAGGGGGAAGGGAACAAAGGCTGCCTTTGTGTGCATTCAGAGCTCGGTCACAGATGCAATACCGGCAGGGACAGCGCCAGTTGCACACTGTGCCCGATATTCACAGCACCCATAGCATGGACTCCTTCACTGGCACACAAAGTTTCAAAGTCCAGAGCCCTTATCACTATCATCAGTCAAAAAAAAATCCTCCAAAAATTCGCTTTTGTGTCTAACTGAAGCTTTAACATTTTGAAATGAGACCAGTTCTGCAAACTCTTTGAAGCCATAGGTGCTATTTTATAAGACCAGTGACTCATCCAAAATAGCAATTTATTCTCTTTTCCTCCTAAGCCTAAGGATCACCAAATATATTTTAATAGGTTTTGAACCATTTAAATCCACTGTGCACTTAAAGCTGTCTACCTTTGAGAGTGACTAAGTTCTGTATTAACAGCAAATTAACAGTCTTGCTCATTCCAGTTAAATCTTGAGGGTGGGGTGGCAACTCAATACACTTTTTTGTATATATAAACACTATCTATATAAAGCTATAATGAAGTATTTGGGTTCATTTGCTGTCATTACATTAATCAGCTTAAATGCAGTGAAGTGCAAGAGATTAATATCTGGATCCAGGGTACCTCTGAAGTCAATCTGGGCGTTAGCAGCAAAGAAATCTATTTAATCCCTCAGGAAAAGGGAGACAGCTAAGAAGCAGTGGAATTTAAGCCAAAAGGAGGATCTCCACAAAGCAAGGGCCCGTAAAAATGTGTAGCACTGAAAAACTGCATCTACCTTCCTCCCCTGCTAAAGTCCCGACCCAACGTGTCAACTTCCAGCCCTGAGAGGGAAGCAGCAGCTGGCACCAGGCCAACTTCAGCAGCCGAGCTGTCAGGTCAGAACACAAGTCCCACGCTGAGAGGATTCACCAACAGGTAGTGCCACAGCACTTGTTCCTTGCCTGTAATACAGAGGGCAGATTTGGCCTGTGATACCGAACAAGGGAGAACGGAGAGAGAAGGAACAGAGGGAACAATCCATCGATCTGACATTCCTCACTTCTCTGAGTAGGGTTAGAGACTACAGGTACTCATTAATGGTCAGTAATTAGATAATTGTCTCCCATAAATATACACCACTGCTTCCACTGAGAGCACAGAGATTAATGCTGAGAGCATTTGAAGAAGCTCCTAGCAGCAATGACTGCTAATTCACTTCCTAATTATTGATACAACTACTTCATAGCATTAATGTATTTTGACACATTCTCTGAGGCACGTCACCGCTTCCTTGCTACCTGACCCTTAAAGATCTGCTTCCTGCCCCTCTCGGGACAGGTGTCCTTGGATGTCGCAAGTGACTCCTGAGCTCCAGGGTGACAGGACGGCTTGCCGTGACATTCCCTGGGTGCCAAGAGATGGTTTGGGAAACCGAGCTGAAGGACCCAACTTGAGAGATGAAATTATCTCAGCAGTCATTTCTCTTTGGCTTCCTTCCTATTTGTTATGCGACATGTTCAAGAGGCTTTAGCTAGCGGTCTTTTATTTAATTAAAATGAGGATGCTGATCTAATTTTTTTAAAAGGAAGTATATTGTACGTGTAGCTGGGGAGGGGAAAAAAAAAAAAAATCATCTTCCTTACTGAGTCTTGCTGCACTTGCAAGTTACTGCCTGCACTGTGCTGAGGGATTCTGGGAGAGCAGGAAGGGATGGCACCTCAATGAAGCAAAGGCAGAAATGGCAGAAATTACTATTCTACTTCAGTTACATGATTCTGGTAGCCCTAGCAATTCCTGAATGGCCGTAATATAAAATAAACTGAAAGGAAGCTTACAAAGCTGAGAAGGGAGGAATGCCAGTTGTTAAGATGTCTCCTTTCTATATTAAGGACCAAAGAGGACTTTTAGTGCCCTTTAGCTGACAGGCCAAAGTATTTCCACCTCCCTCACTACTTACTGAGCCATTAGCACATTATAAAAATATATCCACGAGGGTGGCTCCACACACAGTTTGAGGATTAAGCCACTTATGACCTTCAGGTCAACATTTCCCTGCTCAGTACGAAAAGCCTCAGGAAGGAAAACTCCCTTACGGTGTGAGGGGGTGCAAAGGACAAGAGCCATAGGGCAGAAACACTGATCACAATCGTTGCTGGTTTGGCCTTCCAGAAAAAGCAGAGATCGTTGCCCATCAGCCAGGCTGTCCCATTCCAAGGTGCAGCCCTGCTGCCTCCCTCCCCTGGCTCTGATGCACCCGCGGCATCGCTGCCCGAGCCCAGCCGGCGTCATTAGGTTACCCCACGTTCCCAGCAGCACTTACTGCATTAGCCCGCGCACTGTGCCGCTGGGTCAGGCCTGGCTGCTGGCCAGCCAGCCTGGAGAAGGGAGCAGCGGGAAGGCTGCCTGGAAATGGCAAGGCAGACATGCCCAGACCGGTTAGCACGGCAAGCTACACGGCTCCGTTCCGGGCCAAAGTCAGAGTGACGGCCAGAATTCAAGGACAGTGTTCGACCCTCTCCGTGCTTTCCAGACATGAAATCTCTGAACCAGGAATGCAGCGGAAAATGCACACAGGGAAGGATGCTCTGTTTGACTCGGTTTTAAAACAGAAACTCCTATTAGAGGTTGGAGGTGTTTAATTAAAAAGTGATGGAATGAATAAGCTCCGAGAAGGACAGGCCCAAAACAGAATGCCAGCATGCTCTATACCAGGCACGGGACTTTCCGCCAAGGGGTAAGATGCCCATTTGCTTTGGATTAAGCATAAATTTGGCATTGCTTTGGGACTGACCTATAATATTGAAAAGCTCAAAACCAGCTCCAATTCAAAAGCTACCTATTCTTCGTCATTTAAGAAAAACAAAAAGCTAGTATTTGCTGCTTTTTTCACCTAGTCAAAGAAAACAAAGAAGTCAAAGGAACAGAGTGAAGAACACACACACAGAGTAGTGTAACTCAGAAATACCCCGTGTCCTGTAATAAACTTTTGTACTTCTTTCTTCAGCAGGGCTGGGGGAGTGGTAGAATAAAAACTCAGAGAGCCTGAAAAGATTTGGTCCAGAGTTCTGGAACGGTAAGAAATACTCCCCAGAGACCTTCGATTTGCCAACAGTACCACTAACTACCCCAGCAGAAGTGTGAGAAAGAAATATGTTGCATTAGCCAGGAAAAATGTATCTGTTTAGATAAGTCTATTATCTTCAGAACACATGTGTGCTCTTGCACAAGAGACACAATAGCCAGGACCACGGCAAACACCCAGGTATCATTTTCAACTCCAGTTCACTCTCCTATCTTCATTTCTGAGGCAGAGCGACCACTGCAGCCAAAGAGCTTTCTCCAAAGCTCCTCAAAGCAGTTTTTCTTTCAAAGATTCTTAATAATTTGTTTTACAACAAATTAAGTCAAAAGCTAAATTTGCAAGCAAACCAAATGAAGATTTCAAAACCTCCTATCTTGAAAATGATACAGTATCATGCAATTACTCAATTGCTGGGCTTTCTTGAGAGCAAAAGAGAGTCTTTTTCCACATTACCAATTGCTGACAGATGTTCTCCCCTCTGTTGTTAAACAAGTCTTGATAAAAATACACTGGTGTCTTAACAGAACTGGCTGTACCCCGAGTGGGTTTCCCATTTGATCTGCTGTACAGCTCAGAGGCTTTTTTGTCTGCTTGTTGTAGCACAACGTGTGTTTGGTCCCACAACAGTGACAGCTGACAACTGTTTTTCCTGTTTTGCAAAAGCTTTACCATTCAACTTGAACCAAAAGCATTTGTCATGTTGCATGGCAGTGAAGTAGATTTAATCAGATGAGGCCACTGGCGTTGTCTGTGCCAGGCTCAAAGAATCCAGGAGAACAAAAGCTGGATTTATCTCTCAGGGAGTCTGGGCAGGGAGCAGCAGTGAATCTTTGTGAATGTACAAGGGGGAATCTCAAGAGGAGAAGAAAATGAACGCAGGGGAATATTTTCAGTGCAGTTAAGCCAGAAGATAACTGTTCGTAAGTGACCAGCCGGATGTTCCTGCCAGGCAACAGCACCGTTGTCAGAGTTTTGACAACATAAAGTGGACCTTCATGTCCCTCTTTCAAATGATACCAAGACAGAGGGAGGATACTTCTGTGCTCTACTGCTACATATTATTTCCAGAACAATAAGCATCACCTGATACCTGGTCACAGTCAGCAATCAACCTGCAAAAAATTTACTCGAATGGATGAGCATCCCCAAACCACAGTAATAATCCTCCAAAATATTCTATCAAATTCCTTACAAGCTGTAACAAAACACGTTGTACCTCTTCTAGTTAATGTCGGAGACTGCACTAAAAAAACCCCAACAAACAATAAACCAACACTAAAAGAAAGGAAGTCTTCACCATTTCCCACAGCCACCAAGACGGTATTTCATAGCCTTTGTATCCTTTTGGATGATAGAGTCTTTTCAGAAGATTTACACAGGTGACATCAGCTCAGAAAAAAAATAATGAAGCCATACATGCAAATACCAAATTCAAGGTTTGCAGCAGTTCAGACCCCCAACAGTGAGCGAAAAAAAGAGCAGCTCCACCTAAGGAGCTTTGCTGATTTACATCAGCCTAACATGGTCTCACATGAAGTTGTGCCTCGTGAAGAGGATGATTTAAAAAGTCATATTGCGGTTCTGATCTCCTACAAACTGGAGGGCAGGACCAGAAACACAACTGTTCCTAAAAATCATATTATGAGATACAATTTAAAAAGCAAAGCACCCAAACCCAACAATATTCTATGAGAATAATATAATGTGAAGATTCTGAGCTTTACATCAGCATCAGAGACAGACCAGGAAACCAAATGCTCTCAGTTACCACCAGCGGACACAGACAACGTGACCTTGATATTCTCTGGCATTATTTTAAAGTGACAATTTAAATCTCCCCAAGGGCTGGTTAATGGGCTGCCAAAAGTCAGGGAAAGAGGTGCCTGGGTTTGGTGTCGAGTGTGCTGGTATAGTCAGTCCTCTGGCATGACACAGCCCCACTTTTGGCATTGCTGTACTGAAAGCTGCCTACAGTACATTAATGAATTGGAGTTCAGCCCTGCATGAAGTGTTTCAGCATTCACTCCTACCGTGCTGAAGGAAGTGCCCATTTGCCTTTTTTCCCCTCTAATTAGAGAGCCACTGGGCCTCAACCCAGCCCTTCAAGAGGTGCAGCGCGCCCACAAGTTCCGCTCAGGCAGGAGAGGTGTGGGATATCCTGATCCACTCGGAAGACAACCTTCGCCTTGCCCAGTGAGGTTGTAAGCAGGACAGTACTTACAAATGTTAGATGAGATTTACAATCTAGAGGCACCAATATCCATCTAGAATTAAACTAGTCCTTAATGCAGTAGGTATCACAGCAAAAGGAGCCAGAGAATGTGCAGTAGTTAAACTTCACTAATTTCTGTAGATACCTGCCTTGTCTGGGCCCATGTTTCACAGGACACATCTCCAAGTGCACCACGGCAAAACACAGCACCCAAAGCAACTCCTCAAAAGTGACTTGCAGAAAATATGCAGCTAAAAATCTGGGCAGCTCCAAAACCCAGACTCACCATATTTCATATTTATAATTCAACAGGCTCAGCAACTCTTTTATGTTTATTCCTGATTTCAAACGGGAGAAACTGATTTTTAAGAGATCTGAACTGCTGCAAAAATGCCTTGCCATTTAATGTACCCTGAACGGCCAGAAAGCCACCTAAAAGCTGCTACTTTCTTTTTTTTTTTTTTTTTTTTAATTAACTTCAAAGACACGGAAATCAGATGTCAGCACTCTCAGGTGACACCACAACCTTGCTCTGCTTTATTTGCATCCAAGGAAAACACCTGCTGTGCTCCAGGTTGTGAAGTGCCACATGTCTCTCCGATGGCAGCTGCACGGCAGGGGAGTCAGAGCAGCAGCACAGGCCTGAGGGGCTGATCCTCCTGCCACCAAACTCCTCTCCGGAATATTGCAATATTTCCTACTGTCTTTCACCGCCAGCTGAAGCAGGTGGAACCTCTCACCACTGTTCAGCAAACATTGTCCTGTCAGCAGAGGCATATTCCCCTCCTGCACCACTGTTTCTGTTCCCATTAAGCAGCATTCCCACAATAATTAGCAGAGTGCACAAACCATGACATTCATACAGGATACTCGGCAAACTATGATAATCATAATGGTATTTATTTCAGTGCCTTCAGACTGAAAAACAATCTGATTTCCCATTTATTTTTAGGCTTGCACTAGCAACAAAAATACACCTTATAACAAAGACTAAAACGTAGTTTCTCTGTTAGGTTGCACTGATGTAAGTTAAAATGTTGTGCTTTATATGAATATTAAGAAAATTTCTTATATCTGCATTTTAAAATGCAGAAAACTAATAAGTGGTCAATAAAATTAGCACTGAAAGCTGGATTTCTTATGGATGTTATCAGTAAATCGGCATCAATGCCCAAAAATGCAGTAGGCTCACCTGGCACAAGCCAGGCATGCACACCTACAAACTCACCCATGTCAAGTGTTTCATTTTCCACTCCCCCTCTCCCAAACCTACACCAGTTACTTCATACTTTCAAAATCTTTCATACCCCTGCAGAATAAATCTAAAAGAATCTCCTCTTAACACTGCAGACAAAAATACAACTGAGAATAACATTATAATTTCAGACCAGCTTTTGAACAAAGAGAAGGGAGAATATTCCTCTATAACTCATTCCCCATTTCCCCAATATTTATTCTCCAGTTCTCTTTACACATTTTTCTTCAGCACAGTGAAAACAACTGGGACTTTAAAGGGCAGCTGCTTTCTGCAGTGTTTCAGAAATTTGGTTTCTCATCTGAATTGTCATGGAAACCTGCCCAAATAATTAAATCTCACCTTTATCCTATCGAAAGAAAAATCGGAAATGACTGTTTGTCTGTCTCATCAGACACATCTCTCTTTCTAAACTCCTTTATTGATTTCTTGAACACAGTATTAATTTTCATTTAACAGAAACGTAATTTCTCTTTGGTTATTAATTCCAATACCTAGGAAGGAAGGAACAGCTTGTGGGAGAATCATTCAAGAGCACTGCCCTGATTTTGATCCCAAAAACCTGACTGATTCCAGCAAGCCATAACAGCACATGGAACACTTTGGAATATTCTTACCCAGCTCATGCAAAGGCCACATGTATTTGTGTGTCCTCAGGGACACAAGCTACCCAAATATAAGGTCTTGATTTCAAAGGAGAGTGCTGACAGAACGACCAAAAAGAGTTTCCATTCTATCCGAGGACATAAGTAATGCCGGGTCTTCCACATCTTAAACTAACACCCGAATTCCAGGTTGCAGAAATCAAGTGGTAAATTAGAAGTCACCATGTTTTTCTGCTTTTTTCACAAATTAAAACCAAAAACTTGATCTGAATTCCACAGTTACCAGTACAACTCTTCTGTTCACTATAATAATTTAGTCCTTACAACCTTTCCATTAATTTTTGCCTTTAAAATGCATGAAAATTTCACGTTGCCTTTAAACTTCCACTGACGTTTCAGATTAATATTTCATGCTGATTTTACAGAATCCATTACTTTTTCATAATGTTTCTGTTGTTAACACAAAATGGCAATTCTAACACTCTCAGGTGTGCTCTCAGTGCAAAGAAAAGGAATTTACCTTGTACAAAGCAGACTACAAACACTGGCTACTGTAGAGAAACGAGGCATCAAGGACGAGTTTTTTCAAAGCTACTTAAGTGATTACAAAGCCCACAAAGCTCCCATTTAAATTAATAGTGACTGCACGTCTGAATCTTTTAAGCAATTTTACATTCTTCATTGGCTTATAAAAGATTTTCCCAGTTAAGAGTAGTAAGTTGAGAGTAATAAACTGATAACGTATTATCTCTGATGGACAATGGAAAGCAATCTCATAGCAGAAGTATTTTAAGATGCTAAAATTGAGCAAAGCTCTACAAACACATCAGCACCTTAAAATTTAAAACCAACTGCCTCATTTCTCCATAAGCTCTAACACTTAACCGCTTCTTTTTCCTTTCTATTTACTATTTTCCACTTTTTTTTTTCTAAAAAGAGGTCTTTTAAAGCTGCTAATGGTGCAAAGGAGTAACAGCAATGTGATGGTTCATCCTGATTTAGGGAAGTTGGGTCCATCAGCAGCTGAGACTGTAAGGGCAAGGCAGGTGCAAGTTCTTTCCCTGATATTAAAACAATTAGTGCAGCCAGCGTTGGTTGTTTACACACAAACTGCCCTGTATATTGAAAAACATCCACCTGTTCAAGTATTTAATTTAAAACAGTCCTGCCTATTGCCATAGATGGTTCTAAATATTTATATTTTTCAGTAGCCAGGTGGGTGGAGAGCCAAACAGAGAACTTTAAAAAAAGGAAGTTCCATAAAAAAAAAAAAAAGCTGGGAAAAAACCCCAGTTAAGCTGTAACAGCAGCTTAGCATTATTCAGAAACTAAACTGTTAATCTGTTAATTTTCAAAATGCCTTGCAAATATATTGCCCCCTCACAAAACTTTTTTAAGTCAGTAGCAAAAGCTTTGCATCAGGTTGAAGAGACTCCAGACTTAAGAGGTTCCTGTGCTAACTTTCACTAAACTGAGGAAATGTGGAATCAGGAACTAGAATCTTCATCTAATGGGGAATCAGCAAATGGTTCAAAAAGCCAATGACGAGAGCAGGGGTGGAAGTAAGCATGGAAAACTGTGATTTTTTCAGAAAATGAAAAGTGCGGTTAAAATAAAAAAAGCACTTGAATACACTGTGCTACACAGTCATCATTGCCAATACACCCATTAGAATTAAATTAACATGGACACGAAATATCAGGACATAGATAAACAACAGACTATGCTATGAAATCCTAGGAAATCACTGTTATTTGCCAGTAATTCAACCAATAAAAGCAAATTCTATTTCTCAGACATAACGTCCAATACTATGTTACAATGTTTTGCTTGTTGGTTTTGTAACTGAAATCAACCAAAGAAACTCGACAAACAAACATTTAAAACTTCACACTCACATTCTATTTGGCGCTGCTTGTGTTGGATATTAATTACATCCACGATCAAATCCAGACAGCAATTTAATCTGAATACTAGTTTCAGCTTTACAGAAGTAATTCTAATTTCAGCAGAAACAATTTTAAATCGTTTTCAATTAGACCTTTGCTCTTTTCCTTGAAGACCTGAATTGTAGTATTTTCCAAGCTCTTTGAGGTTTCATTTTAGTATTCTCTGCCAAAGTGACCACAATCTTAGGATCAAAAACACATTTTCAATAGTCATGCCCCAAAGAGTTCGCAGCACACCCATATATTAGTGTACACTGCAGAGGTCAGATCTTTCAGGATAACTTCAAATTCATAATTCTCATACATGGAAGGGTATTTCATGACATAAAGCCTGCACTGTGTGCAGAAGCCACCCCTACACCCACAGCAAATGTTTGTTCAGAGCAGGCAGGTGGCAATAATTAGAGTGAAGATAAGCTGAGGTGACAAAGAAAGGAGAGCACATCAATTACTGCTTGTCACTGGGACCACGAGGACATCTCGGAAGATGGACTGATACCACTGTGTCATCCCATATCATATTCATCTTCTCTCTCCCTCATTTCCTCACAACGGAAGGCTGCCACAATAACGTCGGTTTTTTAACAAAAGTGAATTTATGATAAATATTCAGTAACTGTGTGCCCGGTACAAATTAACGTTCGGCTACAGCTCACAGATTGCACCCTGTACATCCAATACAGCTGGGATTTCCAAAAAGTAGGTCACAGCAGAGTAGCAGGCATCAACACCCCTCTGTAAGAGAGGGGTGATTGCAGATCCACTGATAAGATTTGCTTGAGTAACAAAAACATGAACTGGGTACATAGAGTCTGTTAGCAGGCTTTACAAACAGGAGATAAGAAAAAAAGGGCAAGAAGAGAATAAAGAACATATAATCAATATGTATAATGAAGAGAGTATCTTTGCATCTCACAGCTCCATATATATATTCACAAATTATTTTATCTAAATATGTATATAAAGATTGTATTAATATACAAGTATTTTATTAATAGGGTTTGTTTAATTTATGAATTGATATAAATATTTCAAATATATATAGATTAAAAAAAATATTTCTCCATCTTGAGAAATAAGTAGAGATGCTGTAGTTGAACTCCTCAAGACCTAACAGCAAATTAGCCCCCAAGCAGCTGCCTCTGCCATCAAGCCTAGGGTATCAGCAAGAAATAAAAGCCAAGTAAACCCAAATTTTGAAACCTTGAAAGTTCTCACAAGAACAGGTTTGTCATCACTCCCCCTCTCTCTGTTTACCACCTACAAGCAGTGAGAGAACTCAAGTTGCCTATGATCCAACTGGTTTACAGGTGTATAATTCTTGAAGTCGGTTTTATTTCGATAAGGTTTTATAATCAAACCGTCCAAATGTGGGTTTCCCTTTGAAAAAAAAAAAAATAAAACCAAACTGAAACCCTGGCTTTAGCCAACCAAAACCAAAACAGTCAAACTACATGAGAAAAAAAGAAAGGAAAAGTTTCTGCAGCCACTCTTCCTTTTGCTGAGGCTGCAGCAACTATGACTCGAGGTACAGGACAGCAGGATGAGACGTCCTCAGCCACAGGATGGCAAACACTGACCAGACACTAAAACCCTTCAGGCAGCAACTATGCACAGATATAATCGAGTTTTGCTTCCATAAAATAAATGGAGGTCAAGAGAATCACAGCTGAGAGATTTTTCCTTGCCTTTCATCCCAGACTTCAAAAACATCCTTTTAAATCCAGACAGCTATTGGAAATGGCTGATTTTCAAGAAGATGCATTTAGTTTAAAGTCTTTTGACCACCATTAGAGCAAAAAAACTGCTGCAGTTATTAATGTGATGCACTGGAAGCTTCACCATCCATTTCATACTTCTTCCTCTTCCTTCAGATGGAAGGGCCTTGAGTAAATCACCTCTTCACTGTTTTATCCTCCAGTAAAACTTTTACAGCCCACATAATAGCCTGTGTTAATTGGCAAGGCAAAAACACCCCACAAAAAGTAGACTAGGTTTGTGAAATTCGTTATATGCAAAAGCTTTTCATTTGTCACTCCATGACCCTTCTCTTGGAGTGACAAAAGGAGTCAAGGAACAGGAGGGAGACGCTGAAAGCCATTCCTGCCTTGCACGTGCTTCACTGCTGGACACCCCTCAGCCCCCCAAGCCCAAAGTGCTTCATGCTGGGCTGATTTAGCAGAGGATCACTCATTATACTCTCCCTCACACTACAGAGCCGTATAGAAATCACAGTAGAAGAGACAGGATGGTTTCATACCCCTTGGGACAAACGGAGCCATCTCCTCCAGCAGCATATACTGGAATAGGAACTCCAGTACCTGCAGCTCTACATTATTAGTGAGTCATTTCAAAGACTAGAAATAGAAACCTTTTCCTTTTAAGTGCTTGTACACCATTACCCAGTATTATTATGGAACACTGACAGCTGAACACTGCTCATCTCCCAGGAAAAAAACCAACCTCTTTTTCAAAATTAAAACAATAATTGCTTCCATAGTACATAATAATTTGGTTTCATTAGTGCGTGCACTCCACTTATTGAATTCCAATCAATTGTTCAGAATATATTTTATGGGAAAAAAAAAAAAAGACAGAGATGAAATGTTTATCTTCCTAAACAACATCTAGTCAAGAAGCTGATGTGTCAACAGTAGGAAGCCAATGAGTGTGAGAACACCTGGGAGCACTCAGGGCACAGGAAGAGCCAAAGGTAAAGGTGCCTCACTGAAACAAGTCCCACAATGCAAGAAGCCCTTGCATTAATGTATTTAAGTGTATTTATAAACATTTCTGCTGTCCCCCCGAATCAAAGCAGCGTGTCAATAAAATCTGAGGGGAAGGAATCCCAAGCGGCACCTTCCTTTGCAGGTGCGCAATCCACAGCGGTCCCTGCAGTGCCGCCTTCAGCGGTTTCATCCCACACGCTTCCCTCCCACAGGTTACGGCAAGGAAGCACATGGAAGCACCAGGGGCGGCTGGAGAATTTCCACACAGACGGTGAGCGGCAGCAGCTGGACCGTTCTGCCTCCATGATCACCAGAGCCACCGAGTAAATCACGGGAAGAAATGAGCTCAGCTGTTCTGCTGGTCAGAGCACAGATGTGTAAATCACAGCTCCCTAAATGCAGGCAATTAAGATTTTAAGGCACTGTCACTGTTTAGAAAGACTGAGAAATTAAGAGAGCCCATAATGCCACGTTTGCTTCAGCTCAAAGCACAACACTGATTGCTCTGTTTGCAAACCAACCCTTGAAGCAATTCATCTTTTTAAAAATTGATAAATACTCATTTCTAGTAGTCATCAATTTTCTGTTCAAGAAATAAATAGAAATAGGAGCTCTTACAAATAGGTGCTTCCTGTTTAACATCAAAACCATCCTGAAAACTGCACTTCCTGTATAAGGCACAGTATGCAAAATTCCTTTGCAGCTAATTTTGTGTTTTCCCTCTAGGTAGATTATAATTGTAAAACCAAAACTGATTTAAGTCATCTGCATGCATTAAAATCTCACCACTGCCCTACATCTTTTCCCAGAAAAACTAAGAAGAAACAGCATTAGGTTTTCTCTCCAGAACTACAAGTAGCAGGTGGGGAAATACCTAGTGGAGATGCTTTCCATGCAAGTAAAAAAATATGCTGCCATCCACGAGATCAAGAACTGGAACAGGACTATAGGATTGCTACAACCTCAGACCTGTGCTGAGCCACAAAACAAAAATCCCAATAAAGCTCAACTGTTCGTTAACAGTGAGTGGTGAATCAGTGCACTGTAGATCAAAATAAACCCAAGGGATCATCATCTTCACTTTTCTTAACACATGAAAAATGTCTTTAGATTGAAAATAGTCTTCTTGATAACCAAGGTTTTCAAGACCCCTGAATTTTGTAGAAACATCTAAAATTACCTGCCCTTTTTTTATAATGAAATATGTTGTTTGTTTTGAAAAGTTTTCTCCCCCTTACTTTCCAAAATGAATTTTCAGAGTGAGCTAAGAGGTGGTGAGTCAAATTTTCTATTTTACTGATACATGAACATGTGTATATATATAACTATACATATAAACACATATTTCTAAATCTTACTTGCTTCATCTCTCCAAACCTTATGGCAAAGTTGGGGAAAAATGTAAAGTAAAAGCCTTTGTCAAGAAAAAAAGAAAAAAAAAAAGAAGAGTGGGAAAGGATGAAGATATTCCAAAACAAGTTGAAATGAAGTTTTAGAAAGAACTTGAAAAGAATTTTCAGGACAGTAGTCTAATAAGAAAAAAACTTCCTCAACCTAAAATGAACCAAATGATATAAGTGTCTTCGGAATTTAATCTGTGGGCCCAGATGGAGGTCAATGAAACAGCACAGGAAGGTGCTCAAGTGACAAGTGTCAGCCTCCAGTTTCACTGCAGAGGTTGAAGATGGGATGGAGATGAGATGTTGGAGGGGTGGAACGGCAAAAGGATGTCTCTGGAAGTGGAACAGGCATCCTGCTGAAAAACTAAGATGGCATAACTAGCCAAGAAAAACATGGCATGCCGAATGCATGTTACTGATTGTGTTTCAAATAGAACCTACCAAAAAGTAAACTAGCTCTGGGTGATGGTGACAGCCGACTCGACACAGTTGATGCCTGCCAGGAAAGGCAGGAACCAAAGAGTCAGCACTGCTGAGGATGGTGGGGGAGCCCCAGCACTCCATACACTCCCTGGAATTGTCCTTCAGAAGCACAGCAGTCACACAGACAGAACCACATCTCCTGCTCAAAACAGCCAGTCCAAGCATGATGTTTCCCTCTGCAGCAACCACCCAGCCAACAAGGCTGAGTTTTGTGACAAAGTGAGAATACATGCCGAAAAGCAATGGATAAAATAAAAAAAGCAACAGAAACACCTTCACGTGACTAGAATGTATTTTGTAGGATCACAAAACTCTAACTTATAATCAGATGCTAGATACTAAGAAAAAATACCTTTAACTGTCCCTAATTGCTGTGCACCACGACGCATTTAGGATGCCTAACATAATTAAAGCTGCTGCACCAAGTTTGAGAACTTTCTGTTCTGTGTAATTAATCAGCCTGGATGAAGTTGTTCTATGGAACACAAATATTTTGCTTCCAAGCAGCCAGATGTCCCAGAGTTCCAAGCTATGTTATTGGTTTATTCATAAGATTACGAAGCTTAAAATGTAAGTTTGTATATATGTGTTGTTTATTTGAAAATAATAGTTTACATAATTCAAGATAACCAGGCTCTTCCCACTTGGTCAAGCATTCCCAATGAATGGGACTGAACTACTTTTGGGATTAAGTCTTCCAAACTGAGCCACCTAAATAATTCTGGATTACAACAGCAGCAGTCGCTGGAGGAGAGGTTTTCATGCCATTATCCCCAAAGCACGGGAATTACATATTTAAGTCCTTGTCAGAGCCTGCGTTATCTTGTCATTGTTAATACACAACCAACTTCAATGCCGCATTTAACAACTGGAACAGTCTCAGAATACTAGTTCGGAATTGGCGATGAACAAAGGCTCTTCTCATCGCTGCCCCAAACCAACATCCAGGATTTATTGCCAAAATTAGCCCCTTTAGCTGTGCAGGCTTCCATGTAAGCGTAGGAAGCACGCGTACAGACGGGTTCACAAAGCCAAGCCTTATCTAGTTATGCACGGGGCGTGCGCTCTTCAAACGAGCTGTTTGATATTGTATTTATATTTCTATGATCCCCTCACAAATGGTTCTAAGCCATTAATCCTCGCAGCACCCTGTGAAAAAGGAGGAGGTACCACTAACTGTGCTTTACCAAAACATCTAATGACTTGCCCCAGGTCACAGAGGAAATCTGTGGTGGTGATGCAGGGAACGGCTCCTGGGATCTCTGAAATCCCATCTCAATATTCCGGCCACACTGCCACCCGTCCTCAGCCGTACTTAATACGACTAAATTACTGATGGCAACAAACAGCAGAATCTGACTTTCAGATGAGCTGATTTGTACAATGAGTCAATCCATAACTTTTGTCTCCTCTAGACACTTAGATCGATGGGCTGCATGCCCAGCACGTTGTAATAACCCTGAAAAGCTTTTGGCTCAGCCTGCAAACACATTAGCATTAACTTAAAGCTGCTGCTTTGTTTACTATATGAGATATCTGCTTGTGCTCTGTGCCCAAGTGATACCAATTAAAGAGACCCAAATACAGAGCTCACAGAACAGCACGAGACTGAAGTTACCCATGAGCACAAAATTTACTAAACTTTAGCTGGTACTTATTCCTCCAAAGCATTATGGTCTGATGGGCACCTTTTTCTTTCCCAGTCGTGGACTTGTCATGATTTACATTCAGAACCTTCCCAAAAAGTGATTCAGAAAGCGTTAGAAACTGGTTCCCCTCTCCCTGCTTCCGAAATGGATTAACATGACTCCAGCCTTGGATGCACATGACTATAAATTACAGTGAAGCCACCCTTGATTTAAGCTGTCAGAGAGCACAACAGGAAAATCACCAAAAATTCTGCTCTTTCAGCTGCCTAAACCCATTCATTACAGAGCCCACAGGGCCACATAGGTACAGGAGTAAATCACTCAGCAGGAGAGGACATCACTCAGTAACAAGGGGCTTTTATTTCCTTAGAGGTACAAATGTAGCAGGGCCAGGAGGGGTCTAATTACCCTCAGAACACCCAGGCAGCACGGGAAGCAGTAATTTATTGACCATATCAGCGTAGTTTAGTGCACAGACTGAAAAGAGAAGTCAAGTATTGTATCCCAGCTGCCGAAATGCCCACAACTTGCCAGGGTAGGCAGGTTGATGCAAGCCAACAAAGCAGTCTGGCAATGCCATAAAGCAAGATTTATAATAAAACCATACTTGGCTTTTACTGGGTTTTAGTGGAACAAGAGAAGGGTAAGAGATGACTTTTATTTTTAAACATTTAGAAAAAAGTTCAGGATGGTTACCAAAACACCCTGCCGGCATCCAGAGTCACTAATTACCCAGATGGGCAGCCAGGGAGCTGATCCAAAAACCTATCCAGGTCAGCAGAGTGCTTTTTATCAATCGCAGTGGCCTTCAGATGAAGCCCTGGAATGCCAGTGCTGACCTGACTAGTACTGGCTTAGCCTTTAACTCAAGCAATAATCCCCACTGGGTACCAACCCTTGCGTGGCTCTGCCCTTTTGAGAGCAGAGAGATGTGGAAATAAGCGTGATATACAATGCAAAACCAAAATGGCATAGAAATAGAATGGTAAAAGAGCCTATTAAGATGTATTTTCTTGTTTTTCCACAGTAACCAACTCCTTCGCTTTGTGCTACCAAAAAAAAGTGAAGGTTCCCGAGTGAAAAGTGCAACAGATTCACAAACACATTTTCCAGCAGCTACACCATCCTACTCTCCAGTAACACCTCCACAAAGATCAAGCACATTTTGCAGAAAAATGAGAGAAGCAAATGGCAACAGGAGGATTTCAGAGACACGAACCCCATCCACATAAAGTCATTCATGGGAGATCAAGTATGTTCTTAGAATGGATCTTCCCTCTTCAAAGCTTGGCCACAAAGAAAAACAGAACAAAATAATTGAGACTAACTTGGGAAAGATGAATTTACATCTCTGGCATCTCCTTTTTTCCTCACCTGTACAAAGAGATAGGAAGCTAGGAGCAAAAGCAAAGGCTGAAACCAGTCTGTATTTCAAGCAGCTGACACACCCAAGGGCCTCAATCAAGGCTCCATCCTTGTCTTCTGCACAGTCAGAATCCGTGCATTGCTGCCAATGGAGCCCCAAGCCTGGAAATTATTTGGTGAAGCACTGCACATGAACAGTCTCTACATTCAGCTGTTTAATATCAGAAACGCTCACTAGTGTTGCTTGGTCACATTACGAGGGAAATTAAATAGGAAGTAGGGATTTAACACGCGTGTCTGCTATTTGGGCTCTGTGAGGAGAAAGGGAAGGAAGAAAACCTCAGGAACTGAAGACATTTTGCTTCCCCTCAGCCCTCATTCATTCAAAGAGAGGAATCAGAAGCCCTGACACTCTCCTGTAGCAACCCCCTCCCATCACATCGAAGGGAAAATTCCTTTGGACAGCTCTTTAAAGAGGATACAGCAATTATTGACAAATCTCCCTCTGCCTCTTCCCACTCAGCACACCGATGGTTCTCACCCAAGGACTGCAGAAACGCAGAGTCTGGCACGGCTGAGGCAAGCCCCCCTTCCCTGCAGCTCTACCAAAGATGCAGCAAGAGCACCTGTGCCTACCAGCCCTGTACGGCTGCGGGGTGGCACGGAAAATTCTCTCTGCATCCACCCATACGAATCGGGGGCTTCCTACCCGATCCCCCTCATCTGCCTGACGTGCTACTTTGGCAGAAGGCAGACTTCCTGTTTCTGCTGGAAAAAATAAATTCCGATTATCCCTGCCCGATACTTGTATTTCAACAGTTTCTCACGCAGGACGAGCTCCGCGGTTGCCATTGACAAATACCAACGGGGATAAAAAAAGAAAAAAAAAAACACAAAACCCCACCACCCCAAGCCACAGCCACGAAATGCAACACCCTTATGGGGGCTCTTGGACGGACAGGGGCCGCGGGGAACTCACTCACGGGTGTAATTCCTTCCTCAGCGCCGGGTTCCTGCCAGACTCCCGTTGCCAGCGCCGGTGCTGCCGCAAGCCGCGGGCGCTGCCAGCCGCCCCCGCCTGTGACAGCGCCGAACGGGGAGCCCTCCCTCTCCCTCTCCCCTCCCTCTTCTCCCGGTATGTCCAAGGCTGCTCACGCCAGATCTGGCACAGGAGCAGGCAGGACGGCACGGAGCGCGCTGCTGCCCCCGCCGGGCGCTGGGGACAGCCGGGACCCCCGGCCACTGGCGGGGCGGAGGCTCCGTCCGCCCCCGGCCCCGCACCGCCTGTCTCCCGGGGCTCCGCGGCGCGGGAGGAACACGCGTGGGCACCCGCCGGGCTCGGCTCTCGCCGCGGGCGGAGAAGGGAGCCACGGCCCCGGCGGGCCGTGCACACACCCCGCGGTGTTCGGTTCCCCCGAGGTGGGCGGGGGACGGCCGGGACTTCAGACAACGCATCTGAGACAGGGGCTGCGCTGGGAGCGGGGGAAAGGGGGAAACTGAGGAGAGCACCTGCTTGTGAGCAGCTTCGGTGTGCCACGTCGGGGCCAGCGGACAAACGGTGCTAGTTTTGTTTCAAGATCCAATTTTGCTTTACTGCTGCATTATAATACACTTCTTAGACTGCAGCTATGCTAAAATAATCATGGAATCATGGAATGGTTTCACTTGGAAGGGACCTTAAAGATCATTTCATTCCAACCATCCTGCCATGGGGACCTCCCACTAACCCCGGTTGCTCCAAGTCCCACCCAGCCTGGCCTTTCACACTTCCAGGGATGGGGCAGCCACAGCTTCTCTGGGCAACCTGTGCCAGGGCCTCACCCCCCTCACAGGGAAGAATTTCTTCCTAATATCTAATCTAACCCTGCCCTCTGGCAGTTTGAAGCCATTCCTCTTTGTCCTGTCACTCCATGCCCTTGTCCAAAGTCCCTCTCCAGATCTCTTGGAGCCCCTTTAGGTACTGGAAGGCACTATAAGGTCTCTCTGGAGACTCCTCCAGGCTGAGCAACCTGCTAGAGGTGCAAAAACGGGAGTGAGAAAGTAAGTCTAAGCCAGAACTTCAAGTAGCATCTGAAGGCTTGGAAAAGGAGAAGTTGGGAGACCCGAGAGCTGAAGCAAAGGCACATCATGGAACAGGGATGTCAGAGAGCAAACAGCATGTCACCACCTCCAGTGGTGCACAGCACAACACAGACCCCTGATTCAACAGCTCCCCATCCCATTGCTCCACATGCTGACTCAAAGGGTCTGAAGAGAGACCTACAACTGCACAGTCTGTGAAAAGCATAGGGACACCATCATTTATGATGTGGCTCAAAGACAATGGGTAACACCTCTCACTCTACTATTATATCATCGCTTCATCATAGACCAGAAAAAGTTTGGTGCTTTTACAATTTTAGGGCTTCTTCAGTGCAACAACAGGATCCAACAGTGAATGGCACCAGGTATTTTCCATAGCTGTGCACTTTCCTAAGGGAAAAAAAAAAGCTTCAAATTAAGCATACAAAATCTTGTAGTGCAAGCACATGGATTTTGAAGCCTGAATTGTTTCAGTCACATAAGGTTTGATAATTTCAATAAGAAAATATTAACCCACACATCAAGAAGGAAAAGATAGGAAAGATCAAGAGACTGGAGCAAGGGTTAGAGAGAACAGGAAATATGAGGAAATACAAAAATCGAAAGAAGCTATTCTGTGATGCTGTACACATTAGCTCTGGTCAGTGCTGTCTGGAACCGATACTGTGAAAGTTGTAACGTTTCTCAATACTCCCATTAAAACTGTAAAGGAAGTTAAGATAGTTATGCTGGATTTATTTTTTTTAAGCAATCTCTTTCTGTACTTTCCCCCCCTCTCTAAATTAATTACATTATACTTCCATATCAGACATAAAATGACTAATGTGACCTACAACATCATTCTGAGCCCAAAGCAAGCAGTGGAACACTTTGTGCAGCCTGATGAGGCAGGGGATTCTGAATCCTGCACCACAAAACATGCACCACAGTACAATACGAAGGAAGCCAGGAATAAAGAGAGCTAGGAAATTGCTGCATTGAAATATGGGGTATGAAACATTCATTTGTTTTTCCCCGTTCCTCCTTCTCTCATTTTCCAGATACATCTAAGTTGTTTCATTCATAGCAAATGGAATCGATAATGCTTTTAGCTCCGAGTGCTGCACCCATTTCAAATCTAACCCAGTCTGGAACCGAACAGAAGCAAATCCCAAGAGTAAAAGAAACGCTGGAGCAGGCCCAGCACAGCCATATAGGTGGAGGTTTTTATAAGTAAATACATACATACACATACATTGGGGCTTTGAAAGCATTGGGGAAGGCAGCAATGTTTCAATGCTCTCAGTGGACTGGGTGTCACAGCAGCTTAAGTAGGAGACTCATCTCCCTTGGGGGGGAGAACGTCATTTCACTAATTAAAGCTATTCTTCCACACTTGATTTTCTGACATTTGAGCAGTTGCGTTGCCACAAGCAGAACGGAACACGCTGTTGAGCTCAAGCCAGAGGCTGACAACTTGTGACTCAGCTCAAATTAAAAAACACAAACAAAAACCTATGGCAACAGGTTACCACCCAAAAATACATTTCAAGGAGGACTCTCCTATCCACTGAACTTCTGAATGTCTTTTCCAACATGGAGTTAAACTATCTTCCCTACATCACAGTGTAACTAACAAAAAGAAGTGGCCCAAGCAACCTGTCACCAGCCAGTAGAACAAGGTGTTTTCTCCTGATAGGAAGGCTTCGAGGGTTTCACCATTAAGTAAGTTTTCTGCATAGTTACAGGCTACTAAAGCAAAGCAAAATATTTCACTGTGGCACCAGTCCCTTCAGAAATAAGCTCAGAAGGGCCAACTGTGAGAAGAGCCCTTCATGCACTGTCTCCTAAACCACTAAAGCAAGGACAGTTTCCACCTTCCAGGCAGAACAACCCCCAGAGCAGCAGCTGCCAAATGCACATTAGCCCACATCTACACAACAACTTTGTATTATTGGAGATCAGAGCCTCATGTATTTCTAAAAGTGAGCTGGATGGTTTGAGATTCTTCAAGTTCCATTCTCCATACTAGTTACTCCACTCCCCGAGCCTGGAGATCCCTCTCAAAAGGAACTGCTGCTAAAGGGATGGATCCTAAGTTTTATAAGACAAGCAGATCCGTATTCTTCCCAGGGGAGTCTCTACTTGCAGCAAGGGCAAGATGACAACTACCTGCCCATCTGGGTCCCTACCTATGCACCACTAACCCTGAACTAAATCCCACAGAGTCACTTCCACCGAGTAATGGGAAAAGCAAAGAAAAGGCCTGGAGCTCATGTCCACAACTGTCACTTCCAAAACCTGATGGGTTAGAAGGGAAGAGGATCAGGAAACCTAACAAGGACAAATCAACAAGTGAAAGATGTTGGATGGGCACTTTTTGGCTTAAAAGGGTTACTTGAAACAACTGTTCTACATTCTGTCCATTTTTCTTCACTGTCGTTTGTCTTCCCCATTGCTCGGCCTCAGAGCCTTACTGGTAAGGGAATCTTAACTTCATTTACAGGGTAGGCTAAAGGCAGTTCCCCGGTACTTGTTCATTTCCAGCATTATGTCTTCCTAATTAAATTTCTGTGCATCTCTGTTCAGTGTTTGGGTCACAACTGAAGGAGGTGGTTCCTGCAGTTCAGCCACCAGCATGAGCCAACCTAAGGATTTTTCCAAAGCTCACAACAGGAAAAAGCAGCTTTCAAACAAACCTAACTTTCAAACTTCCCTGGGGAGTCAGAACCACAGCAGGCAGTTTCCATCAGCATCCCCCCAGAGATGACTACACTGTAATCCTTACACACAGACCTACAGGCTGGATCTTAAGGCTGGATCCACTTTACACTACAGTCTGTGGCCATCAGACCTACAGTGTTCACTTTCTGAGATAACAAAATCTGCTCTAAAGCACAAAGTTGGAAAAACCACATTTCTGCTAATTGAATACAAGTTCTCCTCTGGCTTTGACGTACCCCCAAGGGATCCTTACTATCTTCTGGGATTAAACTCACTGCAGAAGCCTTTGGAGTGTGCCAAGAGCTACTTGCCCTTGCACATAGACCATTTCAAAACCAAACTGCCGGAATCTATGAACAATACTTTTCCCACTGCACCTAAGGGATGGTTGGGAGACAGTGTTTGGAGGAAAATGAGCAGATCCTGAAGCCAAAGAGTAAGATGCTGGCAGGAGGTAGTATCAACAGGGGCAGACTTCTATAGTGTCTTCTTTTTCCATTTGAAAATAAAAACAGTTCTCAGTATTGAGATACACCCCCCTCAGCCTACAGATCAATCTGTACTTTTAAACACAACCTTCTTGTTAAACAGTAACAATTAAAAAAAACAAAAACAAACCCTTCCCTAGCACGCCATATATTTTAACGGAGCCATCCTTGACGTGCAATATGAAGGCAAATTCGTTTCCTGTCAGCCTGACTCAGTCTAATGGACTTGGAGGCTGCAGTTTTTCCACTCCTCTTAATGACTTGTTGCAATGGAGATGAGTGCTCTGCGTACAGCAATGCCATCTTCTGGCACAGTTCCTGTGAGAAAGGGAGCTTGCTGAATACCACTAAAAGAAAGCTCCTGTTTTGGGAAAACAGAAACTCAGACTCCACAATAAATCTCGGATTTCTCCCTACTCCACTGCACTTGCTGTTGGGCTCTCATTGTTCAGGGGCGTGGAGCAGAGCAGTGAGAACACACACAGAGAGTTGGAGGAGCACACTCACTCAAGTGTGTCATTTGGAGGTGTAGTAGGATGGGCTTAGGATAAACATTTCCCACTAAATCCAACACCACTGCTTTGGGCTTGCTTTCAAAATTCACTAGGTTCATGCTACAATATCTATTGAGAGTACAGATTTTAGACTGAATGAGAAAGTCAATAGTTCTAGTCCGAAATGATACCTGAGGAGAAACAACACCGTGGAATTCCTACTTATGGTGTCATTTGATACCAAGATCCCTCCCCGGGAATCAGATGCACTGCAGAGATGCTAACTGGCAATCTCAGCCGAAACAGCCCAGCTTCTCAGATAGCACCACCACCAGTAAGACAATGACCAGTCAATTGCAGCTGATTCTTTTCTCTCTGACATCTTCATTCTGCAACTCATCCCAAGATCCCAAAAAAATACTTTGCAACACCCATAAAAGCACAATTTCATTTACTCTTCACCGATGAAAAAATAATTAAAGGATTTATTTTTGTGACTGAAATCAGCCACTCCAGTTCTCATGTATTTGTTCATTAAAAAAAGTACCACCTTCACATACTTCTTTTCTAAAAGAACAGCATATCTTAAGTGTTTACGATTTCATGTATGAGAAAGATATTCTGGGTTGTAATTTGTAAACTGTCAGACAAAGCTCAATGCTCTGCTTTCATTTCCAATTTCTTTGATGTCTTCCATTGTTTTGCCTCCTCCTCTTTCCCACTGTCAGTTTTGTTTACCTCTTCTCTCTCCCCCGTGTGTCTTGCAATTCCCATGAAAAAGGGCCTTCCCCAAATTCCCTGTATGAAAGATACTCTCTTTTGCTACTGCTCTAAGTTAAACGCGGTTTTTACAATGGCTCCCCTCTGAGAAGACTATCACCTTTCTCAATGCTTGTAATTTACCTCTTAGCCCACACGGCTTGTGGAAAAAAGCAACAGAAAACATTAATTTAAAAAAAAAAAAAAAAAGTTTACCAGTTACTTTTTAAAGAATTTCACAGGTTTGGGACTTGAAAAAAAAATCTGACAAATACCACCAAAACAGTTCTCAGACCACCTCAAGTCCTAGAGTTCTGTCTTATGCTGGTGAATAAATTAACAGGTCCCATCAGAAATCTCATTTTTTAAGAATCCTAACCTTTCCATTTGGGCTTCCTATGCTGATGCTCATGAAAGTCAGGTTTGGTTTAGTATCAGTTTTAAAGAACAGCTGTTTGAGCAAACTGAACTGCCTGAATCCATCAGCATCTCGGCCTGGCATGACTCAAGGCTGTGCCCCGACAGAAAACACCTCCCAGTCTACACTGCTAAAGCATTAGAAGGAAATGAGAGGAAGAAATGCAGCTTTGCAGCCACCAGAATTGCTCCAGGAGATGCCTGAGTTATTTGAACTACATTAAAGTTGCAACATGAGTCAAGTCTTTAGAGACTCCGTACAGGAAAAACACTGTGTGAAGTGAATTCTTAGGTGTCTCAATAAAGAGAAAGCTCAAAGTAAACTGTTTCCCACAATAAGTGTGCCTAGAGACTCTTGTTCCCATCAGACCAAGGCCAGGAGTTACAAATATGCTCTGTTCTCTCAGCAGTTCTTGCTAGTTGATAATAATCCGCTTTCAGAAATTTTATCTTTCATCTTTCGCAGTATTGAGTATTTCCAGAGGAAAATGCTTTGATCAGGCTCTCTGCTGATATTCCAACTGAAAGAGGGAATGCACGTATGGAGGCCTGGCCTACAGTTCAAGTGTATTTTTTCCAAAACTGTTTTGATTTATCTGATAAGCCACTTAAGAGCCAGCCTATAAAAAACAGGCAGGCAGACACTTCCAAGAAAACAACACTATTACTGGAAGTATCTTCTCTTAAATAGAGCTTAGCCTCTGGACACATTTACATAACAACCACTAACAGTGGCCTAACATAAGTGGTGAATAGAACAAACAGGCAACCACAGTGCTCCAAACACCAGGCTGAAGAGCTGACACAGTCAGGTCTGGGTTTAAGGCCCTTTTGGCCAAGAATTCTGTTTATTTCTTCCTCTGTGGGGCACATCAGTCATTCAAAAGAGCACTGCTTGGGACTTGCTGCCCAAATTCTCAGTCACTGTCTAATTTTGCTTTTTAAGAGTATGGAAATGCTCAGGTTTTGCAATCATCAAGCCGTACAGCAAACAGCACAGCCATGTCTAGCAAACACACAAGAGTTGTAGAATAAGCCATGTTCCCGCTGGGTGACTGATATGAAAACAGTGCTACCAATGTTTTGGAAGCTACATATTTAGTTTTATTATAAAACTATAATTTGCCAGCTTAAAGGTGCTTCTGCATGCTCCTGCCTACTCTACCAGGATGAAAAGCCCCTTTTTTTTTTTCATCTTACCCTTCCATCTCACAAGCAGCACACTGAATTTAACCACGCTTCCGATACAACTGTGCCTGCAAACAGCTGATAATCCAGCAGGGCGATTCCAGAGGTGAGGATACAAACTGGCATGCCCGGGCGCAGATGTTTGAAAGCAAAAGCTGTATTCTTACCTCAGCCCTAGCAATTTTCCTGAGTGTGAGCAAACAGCAGCCTACCTGACAACGTTTTGCAGAGAGATGTGAAAGATCTGGTCTCCAACAGCTGTAAATTCAACCTCTCTCAAGATTAAAACAGTAACAACAATGAAGAACATGCTGCTAATTGCAAGATCTCGTTATCTGAGTAGTCTTCTCATACGGGTTTAATAGGTCCAAGCTTGGCTGGCTCTGGCAAACCTACAGTAAACAAACACTTCTCTTCCTACAGGGATAGCCAATATATGAAAAAGCTTAGGAAATACAAACCAAATCGAATTAAAAAGCACTTAGGGACAAATGTAATAATTCCGCAGACTGGTAGTTGAATGTGGTGGGTTTTTCCTACTGAGTTCTCTCTTCAGAGACTGCCCAACTACACAAACAACGTTATCTTACACTTGTGCCTAGAGGGTCCTTCACTCACTGGAGCTGTTTAACTACAGTCCTGCCTCTGCAAGGGCATTTAAAAACCCGAGGAAGGCACAGAGAACAGTCTATGGCACACAACCACAACTGTACACAGGACATCTGAAATGCGTACACTGTTCAAATATTTGGCTTGTTATATGACTTTTCTTCTAAAGTTCATGCATCTGGGTAAACACAAGCATTTCCCATGTCTACTGGTGTCCAAATTCCTCACAAGCAATCCCAACAATGTAAATTTGGAATGAGAAGTGAAATATTTGTCTTGCCAACTAACATACACCAGTAACCCCTTTTCAATAGTGTTTGTGTCTGGCAACACAGTCAAATACTGGGCTCTGGTGACAACACCAAGCATGGGGGTTTGTTTGGGGTTTTTCTTAAAACGAGTTTTCTCCTGTATTCAAAGTAACACTAATTGTCTTTGAATCTCTGCAGTTTTAAAATGAAGTAAACCAAAAGCCCACAACTCTGTGGAGCTTAACATCTGGGGTCACAGATGACATAGCTACTGCTCTCCACCATGTTCCAGAGCTGGTTTTGACACTGTTCTCTTTGGAGCAGCAGCTCAGTGCCAGCTGAGCAGAGCAGCTGTCAGGTGAAACAGGATTACTGAATGTCCCTTCTTCAAGGAGACGTGAGCGTTCATCAGGGAATCATGACTGATGACAACTCATCTCAAAAACCCGAGACTTATTATAACGCTTTCTTTCTTAAACCGGCACAGATGCTGATCTTGCTCTTCAAAAAGTTATATTTGCTGCAGCCCCTGCTGTGAGCGATACAAACAAAAAGCTGCCTAAACCAAGACAAAAATCAACCTCACCCGTGACCTGCAACATTTCACTTGCGCTCAGAGAAGATTCCCATCTTTCCTGATTCCTTCTTTCCAGCTGTTCCGGTCACCAGGGTAAAATTTTCACATGAGTTTTCCAGCTTCACAACTGAGAGAGAAAAACTCTTCAGTCTAATGACTTATGTAGTGTAAGCAATACACATCTAGGTGCAAGGCTGCTTTCACTTTTGGCAGAATATAATCCTCAACAGAGACATTTAAGTACAATCAGGGGCTACATTTTATCCCCAGTTAGGTTTGCACAGGTTCTCCATGCACAGGAGGGATAGACAACCAACACAAAAGGCCAAGTGCAAACCCTTCTTCAGTACTTAGATGTTAGAAGAGAAGGATTTCTCCAAATTAAAACTGATTTCTACATGTGTGTTTCTGTTGTTTTAAATTTGATACTTACATGGCATAAAAATTATTATTTTAATTATGCATTAAATGGGCCCTGAGTGAAATACGTAGTCATTAACATAATTAAAAATGCAATAAAAATGTTACCTTTTATAGTTATACTGGATCTTAAGTATAAAAAAGTCAACGGCTCAGCTGTCATAATCTATGTTACCATGGTAAGTGCTCTGCCATACATAATTCCATCTGCCTACAAACAGGGACCAAAAATACATATTTGTGTCATCTCTAAAGGAGAAGATTTCATTTTTTCACTCCTATATCGAAGAAAATACATTTACCTCGGTAACTGTGTTTAGGTTGTGATTTATTATGGCAACTACAGTCAATATGCCAACTACAATTAAGAGTTTAAGACAAAGATTCTAGAAATCACCCATTTACAGGAACAAATTTTTGCTCTTTTTGATTTCTCAGTACCTACTTTTCCTACTCTAAATCCTTTCAGCTTTCTACAATATAAAAAAGTCTCTTTAGAATGTACCTTAAGCCAGTATTTTCCTATTTTTTTTCTTCCAGATGAGTGGAAGAAAATCATTGTGTGCTACTCTTTCAGCTTCACTGGAAAAGTAAGTCTAGAGGGTTCACTGCAATTTCTTTGTATGAAGTATGAAGTCTTTGGTACATATGCTGCCTATTAGATTTTTAAAAACATATACTACCAAAGCAAAAGAACAGACATCATGTAAACCTTCCATCACCTTTCAACAAAAACCATTATGCTTTTTGGAATAAGGCTTGATATAGCCTTTTTTACAGTGGGGTATAATCTACAGGGAAGTAACTGTTTTAAGTAGACAGCTTCAGAACATTTATTACTACAAAAAATTTCTCTTGGGAATTGTTTACAAAGATACTACACACTCTGCAACAACCAGCCACTCCGTGCACTTATAAATTAATTCTTTGAGCTGTAGGTACAAGCCTTACAAATTCCATTTAAAGTCCAGGTGAGCTACAAATCAAGCCAATATGGGTATTGGTACACTATTATCTCTCCAAGCCCTTACACAGATTTAGTTCACATCACAAAGTGTGTTGCAACATAAGCTCACACCACTAATTGCAAATAACCATTGGGTGAACCAACCTGTGCACGCCACAAGTAGAACTTAACTAAAAAGGATTAACAACCTGTTCTTTATGCAGACCTGAAATTCACTGCCCTTAAGTGAATGCAGATTCGGTGACTTTTGCAGAAGCAAGACAGACTAATAAGGGATTTCAAGCTGTAGCTGAAACTAAGGGGACCAACTCCCTCAATTCCTTGTTGAATTGCAGCAGGACTGGGCAGATAATTGCTTTATGCTCTGGGCCTGGTTTGTCATAGCAACAGTGTTGTAGGAAGCTGGAGAGTTCACCAGGAGCTTGTTTTTACAGAACATGGCATTTCTAGTATTTCAGATTGATCAATCATAATTAGGATCAGAGTTATTGTGACGTTCAATTATTAATCTCAAAACCCCCATGATGCTGTTGCTCAGCAATTTCCTGTAACGGGAAGGAATGTCTAATCTGCAAAACCCTGATGAAAAGGGAAAAGAAAGGAAAATAAACCACAGATGCAATGCACCCATACTTTCAGGGGAAAGAAACCGTTACAGGGAAGAGATGGGTACGTTGCATTACTGCTGCATGTGGGGGATGCACCTCCAAAGATCAATGCCAAAGCTCCCACAGGCACTACACAAATTAAAGCTCCATGGAACAACAGGAGTAGAGGCTGGCTCTCTCCTCAGCTTCCAAATGCCTCAAAGGACAGATCTTTCGAGAGGTTTAACTAACTTTAGACTAGCAAAAAATAAAAAGGAAAGCAACTGCCCTTCATACATGTGGAAGGCAGCTCCAGGTAAAGGTCTAGGTCTACGTGCACTCCTCCAAAACAGGCACAGCAAGAAGTAGAGTGACAGGTGCAGAGAATACCAAACTATGTTTAGTTGCAGCAAAGGCTGTGTCAGGTCACATTACAGATAACCAGAGATTTCAGCCACCCCCAGAACCACAGTTGTCAACCAGAACCACGATGCCAAGGTTTACCTCAGATACTCTCTGTCAAATCATGAGTAATTTGGTGGTTTTAAAAATACCATAGCAAAGGAGACCTCAGTTTTGTGAACTGATGAAGAGTTTCACCCAGGGAGCTGCAATGGCTTAGTTCAAACATGTGTGCCAAGACTAGAAACAACTAAATTACCTGCCAGGAGCAGTGTTAGTCTGGGCAATCAGAGGTTATCACTCATTAGCCCATGCTGAGTAAGTAATTGATTAAGTAATTTCGTATAAAAATAAAGCATCAATCCATTTTCTACAGTGCCTGCCCATCCCACCAAATCTCACCACCACATCCATAACGTGTCAGACAAAATGTTTTTTATATAGATTTCATACACATTTGCTTTACTAAATATAGGCTCTGTTCTTGGAGTTGAACAAATGCAGGGGAAGCTAGTGGCCACTGGAGCCAACAGTTCTGCAGAGGTACTTTTACTTCTAAATATTTATACCCAATCCTTCTGGCTCACTACTTGGTAAGTCACTACTCTGACTTACCCACCTGTCATTATGAGAATCGTGAGGCTTCTCCCACTGGCGTATTAGTGGCACTAAAACTTAGGATCATCTGTTCTTCTTGCCCCCCTTTTAACGAACAAATTATTTTCTCCAATTCCATCCTTAGAACTTCATAATTCCCATAAAATAACTACTGAAAGTCAAGTTTATTATTTTGGGGGTTTGATTGTTTCAGTAAGCGATCCACTTGGATGATTAATATAAAGCAATGAACATAAAATTCCCCCTTTAATGGTGAAATGACACATATAACAGCTTGGTATTCCTGTAATGGGAATAAGAAAAATGCTTAAATAGCAGGAATGTTGGTTCTTGCTCCAAAGACCTTTCTAAGACTGTACTGGCTGTTTGCAAACAAACAGACAAGAAGATCCAAACTGGCAACTCAAGTGAGCTGCTCCAAAACTTTCAGCCTCAGAACTGCACATGGCTCACACGAGGTTTGGACCCAGCAGGGACACAGTCTAATTCCCATTGTTTCCAGCACACTGCAGCCCTTGGGAACAGCACGTTCTTGCTCTCTGTAAAGTCTGAAGGTTGTGCTGACACTTGCTTGGGATGGGGGTAAAAATAGGACTGCAATGGCATCTTTTCATCAATTGTTGTCACCTGACAAATCATGTGTGCTCCTGGTCCCTGACAAGGGAACAAAGTTGGAAAATTCCAACCAGAAAAAGAGGGGCGTCAGCACTATTTTATGGTTTTCATATGGTTTTCAAACCCAACATCATCCATATTGAAGAGTCTTAAAGTTGTTTGGAACATCCACCTCGTTAAATACCCGCCAGCCAGGAGACAGCAGAGAATGCACACCAAGACAACAAAGAACCCGGCAGGGATTCCAGGTAGAACACTTCCAACACAAGCCTCCAACCACGACAGAAATAGCCTCATTAAAGGGCAGGTTCAGATACAAGAAGCTATTTATAGGAAAACTAAGGCTAAATTATTAGCGACACGCTCTGGATCTAAAAATTCCCAGAGTTTACAGTGTTACAGGAGCCGTATATGCAGCATGTGACGCCCCTGACTGCTCTGCCGGGCGAACCAACGGGCTTTGGCTTCTGTGCCCCCGACCAGCTGCTGCTCCCGGCAGGAACTAAAACTGTCTTGAAGCGAGGCCAGGCCATTCGCATCCAGCCCGAGCGAGTTCAAGTTCCCAGAAAGCTCCTGCGCGGCCACAAGGGAGCTGTACTCCTGCCTCTCCAAGTGCTAACCCCCCTTCCCTGCCAGCTGCCGCCGCCCACGCCGGGCACACATCAGAGGGACGCGCAGCGCCGTCACCCAGCGCCGCTGGAACCCAGCGCGCATTCCAGAGGCTCCCGGTCACGGGTCCCCCCGTGCTGGCAGCCACTCCGCACCCGGGAGAGAGAGGGGGGGGAAAGCTGGATTTTACAAAGATAAAATAACAAACAGAAACGCTTCGGAGTACACTCAGAGAGCGTACAAAGGGTACTTCACAGGGGCTCCGGCCGCGGGATCCAACAGCCAGTTGCCAGCTCAGATCACGTACAAAACACTCCACCATTAATTGCAAAGTTTATTTTTTACTCTTGGAGTCGCATATGTGGGGGGTGCATTTGGGAGAGGGGGTGTTTGTGCTGTTTTTAACCCAAAGGTTTTGAGTCCATGCTATTTCTGATGGTGCGTATGAGTTGTTAAAATGGAAACTGCCCTCAGTTTGCTATTTTCTGAACACATATATATAGGTACATAAATAATCTGGAATTACTTTTTTTCCCCTTAAATAGAAAAAGAACCACAACATTTAGAAAAACTGCAGGAAAAGATGAATTAGGTCTGGACACCCTCCATCTTTTCAAAAGTAAGCTCATAAAACAGCACTTCACCATCTGACCTAACATAAACAACAAGGGTATTTACAGCACTGTGTCCCTCGCTTGAATCCAGACAGTCTGAATGCTTGAAATACATCCCCATCCATTGGATACCTGGAAACATCCCCTGAGATTCCAGTTCTCTTAACAGGACTTATAACTTATGTCAAGGCCTCTCACACCTTCTGCAAGATTGACAGGACTTTAGGTCACACAAAATTGCCTCACCTGAATCTGTGCCTCACACACGCCTCCCACATGAGGCCATGCTGCTCATGATATACACTCTTTCTTCTACCTCAGATACATCACCTTCAAACACCCAGATTATTGTAATAAATAAAGCTCCAATTAAGCAAGGGATGCATTTCATAAAGCCTCTTACTAGTTTTCAGCAAGCACAACTTCAATGCCAAAGGCAACGCATCACTTGTGGGAACTCGCCTTGGTTACCAGTAGTGAAAGCATCATTCCAAGAGCACCCCTGGAAGGGACTGGTCAGCAGCTTCACACTCCTGTAGCTGCACCTTTACTTACACCAGCAGAACCGAATGCAAAGAGTTAATACAGCAAACACTTCTCCAAAACGTTTTGCAGGGGGATGTTGGTGAATGAATCCTTGTTGCATAAACAAAGATTCCTTTAATATAGGAAGTCTGGAGTAACTGCCCCATGTCATACTGTACTTAATGCTCTATAGAAGCAGTCAAGTTCTGCAGATAAATCAAAATATTTCAGGGCTAGACAGCCAAAACAAACAAACAAAAGATGCAATAAAATAAATAACCAAATTGTATAAGCAAACACAACAAATAGTATTGCTGTAACCCATTTTCTGTCCAGAATTACTCCTGTCACTTCTAGTGAGCAAAGCACAGCTTTCAGCTCTGCAGCTCTCCAACAAAAATCTTATTGGATTGTTTCAGTCAGATGCCTGCTTGCAACGCTCTAAAAATCTCTGTGCATCACCAATGGACCCGGAATACAGCTCACTTTTCCCAACCGAGTTCATAAATCTCCACAGGGTAATAAGCAGCAATTTCTAGCTCACACCGCCTCCCCTTTCCTTAAATACTTTTATTATTTGAATGCAGTTACATCTTGATGTCTGCATCCTGCTGGATACCACCGTTGTTTCTGTGTTCCCAGCTGACTCACCAGCCCAGTAAAGGACAATCAGGCACTTCAGAAAGAAGGATAAAAGGGAAAGGGAAGGACGGCCATTGGAACAGAACATATTGTGTTTTGTCGAGTATTTTCCCCACTCCGTTAGCCAATTCCTTAGTAACATTTAACCAGAAGGCTTCTACAGCCCATTTCCCAGTTACTGTTTATAAACACAGAGAAGAACCCTTCACTTGGGTTTCTGAGGCAACCTCACACAGCAGATCACCCCCAAAAAAAAGCCTCCATGAAGAAAACCTCACAATGAATACTCATAGTTAAGACTTAAATACAGACACAGCATGTTCGCCATGACCACTCTGGTGTCCCACAGCAAGTGGTATTGTTATTTCAGAAAGGTTTCACCAAGCTACAGATATTAAGAGCAATGAGTTGTGTTTCCGGCACAGATATGTAGTGACCATTGCTTAGCACGGAAAAGCTCAGTAAGTGTGTTGAGGGTTTTTAGGGGTTTGGGGCATTTTTGTATGTTTTCAGGGTTTTTACTTAATGAGAAAAAACACAATTCCTTTGGTATTTAACAGACAGGTTAAGACGCAAATCCTCTAGGACACAAGACAAGCAGTTGCTGATTTTTCCAAAACAATTACTTTTTTCCCTTCCCATCCCAGTGCATCCCGCTCAGATGTGGCTACAGCCTCACTACAGCCCCATAACCTGGCGGGCAGCTCCCTCACCACCCACGGTGGGCAGCCCCTTCCCTGCAACCTCAAGAGGGGCAGTCACCTCCCCACACAACATGGTGGGCAGATCCGACCCACCCCGCAAAATGGCGGAGGGCCCCCGACCCACCCCGCAAAATGGCGGAGGGCCCCCGACCCACCCCGCAAAATGGCGGAGGGCCCCCCAGGCAAGCGGCATCCCCAACTGGGACTTGTTCTAGTAAAACCACAAAGTTTTGGTCTATAAAGTACAAAATCTTAACATCAAAACAGCCAAAAGTCAGCCTTTGATAACATTATTGAGTATAAATCCTGTAAGGGAGGGAATACACCAGGAAAAAGAAACAAGAAGATAAAAAAAAAGGAAGGGAGGAATGGAAAGAAAAGGAAGGGAGGAATGGAAAGAAAAGAAAAAGAAAAAAAGAGGAGAAAAAGAAAAAAGAAAGAAAAAAGAAGAAAGAATTTAAAAAGAAGCAAGAGAAAAAAGAAAAAGTAGGGAAAACCTGCAGGGGGGAAAAAGGCAGAAAAAAAGATTAAAAAACAGAAAAAAAAAAATTCTAAAAATAGGGAAGCCAAACCAAAACAAAAACCTCCCCACAACACAGTACTTCCCACCGCAAAAAAAACCAACAAATTAAAGCCACACACGCAAAAAATAACCCCACAAAGAAACCCAAAAGCCTTCCAAGAAGCTCCACAAGAAAACACCTCACAAGAAACTCCCCAAGAACAACAGCGCCTCACAAACAGAAATAAGGTAGAACTGTTGCACGAATGAGCAACAAATTACAGTCATCACCCTACACCCATCTTTCCTAAGCATTTCTATTAAAAACACACATTAAAAAAAAAAAAATGTTAAAAGTAAGCCAAGCCCCTACCTGTGTGTCCCAGGAGCAGCCCAGCAGCCCCACAGCCCCACTGAGGCACCACCTGCTTCTAGAACCTTCTGCCACAGGTGCAGCCCCTCAGCATGACGAGCCCCTGCCCAATTAGCACCAGCTGCTGTAATTAGCACAGGGCTTTCCCCCCCTGTACGGCCTGCTTTGCTTTTGGTGCTGCCAGGAAGAATTCCCTGAGGAGGCACCATCCCTTTGATACATCTGAGATCATCGATGTCTGGGTTTATACGCTCCAGAGTAAATAATAATATTTGCAGGATTGTGTCTGTTTCCCGTTCTCTGTGGCTTAGCTACTCCAACTTTCCACAAACATCAAGACACCTGGAACTAACTATTTACTAAATTAACTCTGTCTGGGCACCTGTTTAATGGCCTTGACCAGACAGTGCTCTGTGATCTGCCTTTCTTTTTGCCTTTTTTATTTTGCCTTTCCACACTTTTTCTGCAAACCAAGGGAAGACCCAATTCGGACATGAATTTAAAAGTTGAATTCTCCCCCTCCACTGCAGGTTGCAATCAGAAGTTTGGAAACTCCTTTGGAAACTTCCTGGTGGAAGCAGTAAATCTTCACATGCATTTTCTGTGTGAATTGGGACAATTCATCATAGTTCCCTTATTCTAGAGTCTCGTGTAATTGCAGCGATCTGCTGATTTCCAAGAGTTCAGTGTTCCTTGGAATAAATGTAGCCAAACCCCAGACACAGACTCCATGCTTCACTTAATTTATGTCATGGAGACATGATAGAGTAACCAAGGATGGGCATTAATGTTACACACCAGATTTTTTTTAATGAAGAAATTTTGTTACTTTTTACAAAAGCCCCGGTAGGTCCCCAGGTGCCAGGAGAACTTTGCTTGGAGCTGGAACTGCACCTTTAATCTCTGCCTGCCAAATCCCTTCACTTTCCAAAATTACTATTTCCCTTGTGTTAATAGTGGGCTTAAAATCAAAAAATTGGCAGTGTGGAAGAAATATATTTGTTATCCTAGAGCATGTTACCATATATTGCAGTTCTGTTCCTAATTATACAGTCACTTCAGCGTTTATTTTCCAGAACCCAATTCAGTGCGAAGGACAGACACAGAAGGGGACAGAATTAAGATTACTCAGCCCTTAATTCTATTAGTTTGTAACTACTCAGTGCTTGATTTTGCAACCCAAATAACACTGTAGCACAGTAATTTTTATATGCAATCTAGACACACGTAGTCATTTACGCACTAACTGTAATTACTCTTCCCTACATTAGTCTACATCTATTATGCAGCAGGTTCATTATGTTTTATATTTCATCATTTCAATTCAGGGAGACGACATTTTCTAGCACCCTTTTCTCTTTGATATGGCAGACAGAGTTCACTGGAATAGGAGTGTTCTAAGTGAGTGCTTCACTATGCTGATTTTTCAAGTCATTCTAGTTCTGAACAAATTACTTCTAATCCTTTATAGTAGCAGAAGGTAAAATTAAAAATAAGCTCGAATCAAATTAAAGTTCAAAGAAACCTTGAAAATGGGGAATTTAAACCAATGTAATTTATGACATTAGGGAACTAGAATGAGTGCCAGCAAAGAGGTGAGGGCAATCAGTATGTTCTCCGAAGAAAGGCATCCACCTAAATCATCCATGGAAGAGAAGCTTAAAATATCCTTAAATCCTGACAAGCCTTAGTAGAAGACAAAGAACATCCTGCAGTAGGAAAAAACCTCAGCAGTGGGTTAGAAAAGTCAGGACCAAAGCGCAGCAGCGGCATATGAATAGTCAGTGGTATGAATTGTCCAGAAAGTAACCTCTAATATCAGTAGGACACAAGTTATAAGGGGTAAAAAAAGTATAAAACAGAGTGTAAAAGAGGCAAAATCCAGTAGAGTTAGGGGGAAACTTCTTAAGAAAAGTAAATAAGAAAAAGAAAACTGGTTGCTGCAGTCCAACACACACAACTGAAGTGTCTAAGAGATTTGTGTCAAGTCCTAGGAGCAGACCTCCTATCGACCAACCCAAACGGACTGGATGGAAAACTGTAGGATTTGAGATGAAGTAAATGGATTCACAATATAGAACTTCTCTGCCACAGAAACATCCCTGGAGAAGCAGGATGCCAAGAGCTCTGTTCTGCATCTTCCCACATTCACACCAGCACTCCTCATCTGAGCACCATGGTGTTCTCTCTCCACTGATGCTTCTTAGTCCAAGCCAGAATTTGGAGTTTGAGTTTAAATTTGGAATCCCAGAAACCTTCCCATCCTTCTCGACTTCCAAATACGTCCAACCATATTTCAGGATTAAAAAAAAATATAAAAAATAAAAAAGCTTGAATGGGAAAAGGAGAACATCCACTTCCAGGAATCATTTTAGACAGGTGTCTTACCAAAAGAAAATTAGATGGGATAAAGGGACTTCAGGGGGATCAATAATGCCATGACAGCAGGAAAATTACCTTGCAACCGCTGTACATTGCTCAATGATAAGGAACTTTACCTGAGATCAGTTAAATGACTGTAAAAGACACTTCTGCACATTTTCTCTCTCCTATCAGATAATGGATTAGGATCATTGATTTATTCCTGCATGCTCAGGTGCAGGGAGAGAGCAGTACCTGAGTGCCATGATGTTCCAACAGAGAACTATTTAGTTTGCACATTTCATTAAAGCGGTTGTATTTTTTAACATGAGAAGTGGTTAGATTTCCTTTTGACAAGTGCAGCATTGACAACTGGAAGGAAAAAATGTGGAAATAACTCACAAAAGAAACAACTCCCATCCTATTCCAAACACAATGGTCTCCATGATGTAATTTACAACAGCTTGGCTTTTTGTTTAGTATATTCTTAATCTTTACATAAAAAATGTCACTGGTATCTTGACTGCAGTACCTTCAGCACAACTTACATGGAACAACCCAGGTGTTTAAGGGAAAAATACAGTTCTTGCTGGAACAGTTTCACAGATGCCAATAAGAGCCTCGGTTCTGCAAGTGCCCCCATATATATATTTAAAACAATGGACAATTTCAGAGATCTCTTAAATGAAAGACATAGTAAAAACACATATAAAAAAATACAACTTCAGTTCAAGCACCTTCTTCAATGAGTTTCGCCCTCCAGCTGCAAGACAGGACTAACCTGAAGGATCTCCCAGAGGTTGCAGTGTAGCAGGAATTCAGCACATTGCTGATTTCAGGTTTCATTCAACGTTATCACAAAAGTGTGTTGTGATAACAAAAGTCAGTAAAATGGTTACAGGCAAATGTGCTCGTTTCCCTTTTGTTTTGTTCTTCCCTCCTGAAGATGCAAGAGATGCCTGGTAAAGTGGGATTTATGGGAAAATGGATTGACTTCAGCCAGTTTTGCGTTCTTTACCTTGGTCTGGAGCAGCTTTTTGGGAATTTATTCACGGAGTTTTCCACTCCTGTGAAGGTCACCCAATAAGCTGTGTGTATGATGTCTTCTTGAAGGGCAGCAAAAATTCAAATAAATAAATCCAAATAAATACCAAACTCTACCCCAGCCATAGTTTAGAAACATGCCTGATGAGTCATTCCTTTCTAAATGCAATTAAAAATAATTCTAAACACAGAGCGGACAAAATGCAGAGGAAGACAGTAAAACAACTGTAGTAGTCAATTTTTTACGAGTGATTTCTGCCTACTAATTCAGGATATTACACTGTCATGTCTCTTCCTCATGTAAAATGAATAACCCTGTGAGAAGTCAATTCAGAACGCTCCAGAGAGCGCAGCGGTCCGCATTTGCTGCTGGATGTGCATCAGCACATCAATAACCTGTGACCTCGTGTTCCCCAGACCCTGAGGAGTGACCCAAAAGTCTCAAATAAGGAGGATCATGGCAGGGAGCTGTCATGGAAAAAGTTACAGGCAAGAAGGTGGCAGCTTTGGTGAGGATCCTCAGTGCTTGGGGTCTTCATCCCTAACCTTTTCCTCTACTACCTGAACTTCTTTGCCATACCCAACACTCTTCACCTGCCCTGCCGATCGCACCTACTGCAGGTTGCGATAAACTGGAGAGATTTTTCTTCTGGCTTCCAGCAGGGAAGGGAACAGGAAGTGCCAAAACACGTGGGGGTGAAGGAGGGTGTTCTTGTGCCATTTCCAGCCGGGGTCAGAAGCAGACCCACACAAAGGCCTTTTTGCTGAAGCTGCCCAGCCCAAACTTCCGGCATGTAAGGGCACTGACAAGTTTAAAAATTCCCCCAAACTCTCAGATGTCTGTCCCAACTCCAGACCCATGGGATTTCCTCATCAACGGTACCACCAGTGAAAATACAAGGGGGGGGGGGAAGAGCAGGATGGGATTTATATTTGGATTTATGTTTGAGTACATATACAGTATGCTAATCTGATTACTCACCGGGAATCCTTCTTTACAACAGCTTTTCCTTGATTAATCTTTATTAATAATCACCATAACATTATAGCCTTAGCAGACAAGAGCGAGCTGAACATACCAGCACCACATCCCTCCATTTCTGCCTCTCTCCCATTTTCAGGAGGTACGAAGTGCTCGTGGAACGAATCCCCCAGACACCCAGTAGCTCGGCCTTCCCAGGTCGAGAGCAGCCAACAACTCCCGCGACCAACTTCACCATTCCAAATGTAAATTAATGCAGCAGCCGCCGCAAAAGCCGGAGCTCTCTCCTCACGCGGGGAGCGAGATGCGAGCGGAAAAGCGTTGCATGCAGCAAGAGCCTCCTGGAAATTGCTGCATTACGTTAATTAAGATTTTATTCATGCCTTTGGCCCCGCTGTGCCACCGCGGTGATGCAGCACGACACGCACAGCGCTGCACCACTAGGAACTCGCACACGCGTGTGCACACGCTCTCCTCCGCGCGTGGCTGCGCGGGCACACCTGCACAGGTGCCGCCTGGGACGATTTTGAGGCAGAGATAGGATTTTGGGTTATTTTACCGACTTTTTATTATTCTTATTGAATAGACTAGGAACCATCCATCCATCGCTCCATCATCCACCTGCCCACCGACGCGCTTCGGGGCCGCTCGCATCCCTGTATCCCGCCCCTCCCCGCACCGCGCGGGCTCCGTGCCCCCCTCCCCGCTGCCTCTCTCTCT